>CM070634.1:31820793-32314963 GCA_036346255.1 Ampelocalamus luodianensis | reverse complement strand
TAAAGTCTAATATTTTGTTTCAACTATATGTATGCATAAGCCTTAATTTGTGTTAAATTGATTAGTTAAATCCGTAGATGCATATCACGTAGTCAAAATATTGATCTCTACTATGAGCCTAGGTTATTTCTTTGTGATTAGAGATCATTGGATGATCTCTTGTCACTTAGTAGATTCAGGTCAACTTGTGAACATGCAGCTATGTCGGTAGAAGCTGGGCGGTTATAACTTTCAGTGGTAACCTTGATCACCTAAAATTTACTACAACTTTATGTTTCACATTTCTGCTATGTTTAATTGCAAAACTAAAAATGAAAACAAAAATGATTTGGGCCCAGGCACAATGGTAAGATTGGTGTGATCTTACGGTGTGGTGGAAAGGTGCAGGTCAGTTAAGGACCGAACATCTTGTGAGTGAATTTTTATCGGAGCATTTGGCGTGCTAACCACACTAGAGTATATGGGACCTCTCTTGACCTAGTACTTTGGCGTGTATTGGCTCAGGGTCGCGAGGAGGAGTCGCGGGAGGATGGAGGTGGGAGCATGGTAGTTGTCAGCTTTATCACGAGTGGGTAGTTGTCTTTTCGGCTTTACCATGTAGCGTATGGGTTTCTATCCATACGGCGGCTCATGAATTAATACACAATATTGGAAAAAGTCGTAGAGGACTTAGTTGTGCGACATACCTTGGAGTGTGCTTTGGCTTAAAAGCGATGCGAAGTGTAGATGCAGATGGTACACCTGCGAGGTTAAAAACTATTCGAATAGCCTCGTCCTAGGTGATGGACACGCTTGGGTAAGCTTTTCAAGAAGTTAGACTACAACTTTTAAATTAAAACTTGATGGGTGATGCGAATGCAGGATTACGTGCTATTGTTAATAGTGACTATTGGGATAGTCACTTCTAGGTATTTATCTTTACTTTTGTTATTATTATCCTTACTGTTATTTCGGTCTTAAAAATGAATTGCAAACTTGCCTTCAAAATGTATTACCTTATTGCAAATGAAAATTGGCTTTATGCAAATGAAACATATGGCCTCCACCAAATAAGCACGCATGTAGCTTATGAGCAGGTCTTACTAGTTCACCTGCGTCGATCTTGCGGGTACAAAGACAATCTTTGTACTCAGGTGCTTTGTAATGTTTTTGTTGCGGCAGAGGAAGAAGGTGAGCCTCGGGGTCCTCATACATGGTGTCTTTGTCGCCGTGGGTGGCGACTAGTCTTGGCGGTCCGTCGGATGCCTTGTGGGTTGAAGGCACAGCGATTGGCTTTGTTTATAGCCATCTTATGGCACTTTGCTTCATTGTCGTTCTTGTTATGTGTGTATCTTTTGGGCGGTCGGCTGTGTATGCGTAATAACCTCGCTGTTTGTTTATCTTAGTTTGGTAGTTTGTGTTTGGACTCTATGTGTGGAATGGGTTGATGTCTAATTTTATGCAGAGGGTGTGTATCTTGCTTTTACAGGAAGTATACATATCTAGAGATCGATTTATTTGATTTGTGATGCTAGGACCGGTGGTTGGTTAAGCATTACAAACCAAATAAGTTAGAATCCTCAAAAGACCCCCACGCTCAGGTGATGCGGGATGTCCGAGGACCACCCCATGCAAATCGGGATCGTCGGGACCTCCCCTGGCTCTGTTTCTCTTCCTCCACGACCTCACGGAGGTCTAGTTGTCATGATTTTCCGCATGCAGCGCGTGTGTCGGTGTCGAGGCGATTGGGAGCGGGATCTTTGTCACTTTTAGTCTTTCCCAACGTCTCTTTACGCCATACATTAAATGTGTGCGAGCCTAGCCTAAAGAAGTCATCCCCTACCTCTGCCTTGTCAAATCTAGCGAGGTCCTTAGGAAACTAGTTCTTGGTCACATGTGAGGACCCAGATTTATTTGGTTTGTAATGCTTAACCAACCACTGGTCCTAGCATCACAAATCAAATAAAGCTGATCCTCGAGATATGTATACTTCGAGCGAGTATACACACCCGATTACAAAATTAGACATCAACTCCATTCAAAACATAGAGTCCAAACATTACACTACAAGCGGAAGATAAACAAATAGTAACAATATCTGAGACATAGGCGGCGGGCCACAAGATACACAAATAACAACAAAGGCAGCGGAAGCAAAAAGTGCCATAAGATGGCTATAAACAAAGCCAATCGTGTGCCTTCAACCACAAGGCATCGGCCAGGACGCCAAGACTAGTCGTCACGATGACGACGCACGACTCACGAAGTGAGGACCACGGGCTCACCTTCTTCCTGCAACAAAAACATTAAACAAAGCTTTTTGTACAAGATTGTCTTTGTACCAGGAAGCTGCGTGTGAACTAGCGGTTTACATTAATATGCTACATGCGGAGACTTGTTTGTGGAGTCATATGTTTCATTTGCATAAAGCCAATTTTCATTTGCGTAAAGTATCTGATTTGAAGGCAGTTTGCAATTCATTTAAGATTGAAATAACATAAAGTAATAATAACAAAAGAAAGATAAACAACCTAGAAGTGACTATCCCAATAAGTCACCAACTGCTAACACGAATCCAGATTCATACCACCCATCAGTTTTAATTTAAATTGTTGTAGTCTAGTTCTTGCAGGCGTATCAGGCGTGTCCATAACCTAGGGCAGAGGCTATTGAATAGTTTTAAACCTGCGGGTGTACCAATGTACCCACACTTGAGGACAGCCTTTAAGCCAAAGCACACTGGAAGGTATCATAAGCCTGACTAAGTCCTCTGAGGTGTTTCCAATGTTGTATCAACCCAGCAGCTGTGTGGTAAAACACCATACGCTTACATGGTAAGCCGAAAAGACAACTACCCGCTCGGGATAAAGCTTTTGGACAACTACCATGCTCCACCTCCATCCTCTGCGACCTCTGCGACCGGGCCATACACTAAAAGTACTAGGTCAGAGGGTCCCATATACTCTAGTGTAGTTGTTACGCAAAATGCTCGATGCGGTGGCGCAAGTAACTTCGGTCCTTAATTGACTCGGGCACCTTTCGATCCTGACAGATCACACGGTCTTACCATTGTGCCAAATCTAAATCATTTTTGTTTTATTTTTTTAGTTTTGAGAGATAAACATAGCGAAATGCTAAAACATAAAAGTTATAGTAAATTTTGTGTGATCAAGGTTACCGACTAAAGTCGATAACACTTGATTCTGAAATAGCTAAGCATGTCTAAGCAAGTTGACCGAATCTACTAAGTGACAAGAGATCATCAGATCTCTAATCACGACAAATAACCTAAGCTCGGTAGTAGAGATCAATATTTTGTCTCTGAGGATATGCATTTACAGTTTAACTAATCAATTTAACACAAATTAAGCAATGCATACATACTATTGAAACAAAATATTAGACTTTAAAATCTTTGGGATGGAATGATCAAGCGCTTGCACTGCTGCTGTTGCTCAATATAGTGCGGAGGATCGTCCTCGGGAGTTGCGCAAATATCGAAGCCTAACGATCGAACATAACGGCAAATAAAGCGACTAACAGACAAAACTCAAACATTCAACAACATCAAACAAGCCAAAACTCACACAGACCTAAGCATGAAATAACAGAATTTTAGAAGCAGAGAACAAATCATTTTAAGTTATTAATAATTTTCTATGAATTTTCTAAGCTAAAAACACAACATGTCACTAGTTAATTATTTAACAAATTTTCATGAACAGAAACAGGGTATATAACCTATCTAATAATTAGTATACTGAAAATGAAATTTCTGAATTGGGTTCACTTGTATTTGGACAATTATTGATAGAGATATGAATTTTCTAAATTGGAAAGTACATAATACACCAATTATTCAATAACTAGATTCTAGCTAACAGAAACATGGTTGAATCTAATTTTGGTAAATACTACATTTAAAATTAAAATTAACGAACTGGTTTCAAGTGATTTGGAGAAAAATTGAATTAGTTATGCATTTTACAAGTTTAATTGATTTAACGATTACCTGTGAAAGAAGCATTTGAAATACTAAAGCACTTAATACTTACCAACTGCTGGCCTTGGCTAGCTGACCAGCGACAGCAGGCGGGCCAGCGGCATTGTCGAGGCGGACTGCCGCATAAGGTGGCGTCGAAGGCGTATTCAAAAGAATCGTCTTTGACATATCAACGCATAAACTTAACCTACTCTCAAGAAATCGTTTCCCAGCGAGAAAGCGCATTATCGGTGCTACACAACTAACAAGCGGCGGCATGGGCCCACATGGCGGTGACTCGAGAACAAATAACGATTGGATTAAGCGATTCCTAAGCGTGATTACGAGAGAGGGCCCACAAATCGAGAGACTCAGAAGACATGATTAAACTAATCTTCAGGCGGTTCCGGCGCGAAACGCTGCTGGCGGTGCGGCGCGCGGTGATCTAGCAACAGTGAGTTTCAAGGCGTGTGAGTGGTACGCCGGGTTCGCAAGGACCTCGCGAACTTCGATAGCGGTGGCGAGTCACGGGAATGCGGCGGCGGCGCGGCGGCGGAGGCGGAGAAGAAGATCGGCCTCGCGGAGAAGATAATCTGAGCTCAGAAGACCCGGAAGATCGCCCGGCTCGCCTTGACCCGGGAACAATAAGCACAAGATGATGGCGGCGAAGAAGGTCGAGGCGGCGGAATCACTGCAATGGCTGCTTGAGCTCGGAGAAAAATCGGTCGCCGCGGCTTCCACGATGCACCAAGGCGAAAGCGAACCCGCGTGAGCATCGGTGGAGCATTGCGATCAAGTGGAACCAAACTCGAGGCTTGAGACTCACGAGCGCTAGCAAGCTCGCGGGGCGAGATCGCCGGAGGCGGGAGCAATCGACGCCTCAGTGATCCTTTGGGCGCCAAGGACCGAATAGGCAAAATGGGCGCGGCGAGAGGACTTCTGTTGTCCGATCGGCCCAGCTCAAGCGGCTTCGAAAGCAGGCGGCGCTTCGCTCGAGTTCTTCTCGTAGAGGAAAATTTAGGCGGAGAAGGTGAAGGCGAAGAAGCGATGGCCGAATGAGTGCGGTGAGTTATGAAGCTCTGGCGATGCTCTGCAGACGAACCACGAGGGCAAATAGGTGGCGGCCGCGAAGTGCGTAGCAAGCATGCCACGCGCGACGCGAGCTCCGGTGAGAGTGCGGAGAAGGCGAGGGCGAAGGCGACAAGTGGGGACCACCGATCAGTGATAAGCGGCCAGGCGGTGCGAGCGAGAGGTTGACTCTATCGGAAAGATGCGGGCGTCGGATCACGAAATGGGCGGTCGAGATTGATGTATGCATTGGACAGGTCGGTTACCGCAGCGCGCGTGGATCGTTCGATTTGCATCGGACGGTCCACGATCAATTGGGCTCGCGCGCGTGCGTTTAGTTGGCCGAGTCAAGTGGCGCGATCGGATTCGAGCACGAGTTGGGTTGGGCGAGAGCAGTGTTTTGATTTTGATTTTAAAAGCAGAGAAGGTTTGGGAATTTTAGAGTAGCTCCTGAGCTCCAAAAATTTCAGAAATTTTATAGTAGCTACTAGAGACAGAGAACAACCTTGTATAATTTTCCAGAACTTTTTATGCACTGCATTGTTCTAGAAAATTCACAAGCTGCTGTCTGGGAGTTTGACCAGATTTCAAGCAGAGTTGACTTGGCCATTTGAAATAGCAAACAAAATCTAAAAATTGTGAAATAATTCAGGGAGGTAGATAGGATGATCAAGATGACAGGAAAAATAATTTCAGAGGATGATCACAAGTTTGAAGGCTAAGAATTTCTTGACAACAATCTCCATTCACAGAATTTAATTCTAGAAAATGGAACTTGCTAGGAGAAAATGTAGGAACTTTCAAATGATTTGAAGAGGCAACAAAAGTTTTTATTTCTCCTCAAAATTTTACATTTGAAATACAAACCCTAAGTTAGGGCATTACAAATCCCCCTTACGAGGAATCTGCTAGAGATTACGATCCTTGGAGAGAAGAAGGATGGGTAATCTGCTCGAGGCGATCTTCCCGCTCCCAAGTGGCTTCATCCTCGGAGTGGTTCGACCACTGAACTTTAAGGAACTTGATCACCGGTTCCTTGTTGCGTTCAGGCTTCTTGAGGATCACGAGAGCGCTCACGATAAGGCAGATCTTCTGCACATCAATATTTTCAGGCGTTTCCTCAGCGGAACACGAAGCACTTCTTCAATTGTGACACATGGAAAACATCATGCCCCCTCAAGTGTGGTGGCAAGTCTAACTTGTAAGCAACGACTCCACTCTATCGATGATGCGATATGGCCCGACATATCGAGAGCGGTTGCCCTTGACACCAAAGCGGCGATGTCCCGAAACTTTGAGAATACACAAAGTCATTGGTGAAACTTCGGCTCACGGCAGCCGTCTGCATAGCTCTTACTGCACGGTGAGCTACGGCGCAAGTGCTCACGAGATCGACACCCGACTTTCGGCCTCATTGATCGAATCGGGCCAAGCGCCTTTCACGGTTCGACCGGTTCAATGGTGTTACTGCGGTGCCTCCCATACAAAGCCTCAAGCGGTGCCATACCAAGACTAACACGAAAAATTTGTTGTTGTAGGAGAATTCGGCAAGTGGTAGGCACTTCTCCCAATTCTTTCCATAGGAAAGAACACAAGCCGAACATATCTTCTTTTTTGATTGGCCAGCTCCGTCGACCATCGATCCACGAGGATGATAAGTGAAACGAAGAAAAGCGGTACCCTTGGCCTCTGCGGTGTGCCAAAATCGGGAAGTGAAAAGAGAGCCACGATCGACACTATCGTTAAGTGGCACACCATGCGGACTCACACGGGATATGTAAAGATCCACTAGTGATTCACATCAATCTTCGATCGCCTTTGGAAGAAATGGGCCACCTTAGTCAATCGATCAATTATAACCCATAATGCATCCTTCCCAGAAGAATGCAGGCGGACCGTGATAAAATCATGCCTCTGAATCCTTCCATTACGGAATAGGTAAGGGCGAAGAAGACTTCTTTGGGCGTTGATGCTCGGCCTTGCCGACACGCGACATCGTCGCATCACGGCAGCGAACACAGCAATCTCGCGATTCATGCGAGTCCACGAGAATCTCGCGCGAGATCTTGGTACATTTTAGTAGCCGGGATGGATGGACAAAGGCGAATCATGGGCCTCTGAAGAATCAAATCCGCAACTCACGGGACCTTTGGGACCACAAGCGCTGCCCAAACCATACAACCCGTGTTCATCTTACGTGAAACACTTGGCGAACCATCACGATGTTACGCTTGTTTTACCACACCATCATCGATTGCTGCGCTGCCGCGATTTGATCCACAAGGTTGGTTACAATCCAGGCGATGAGAACCGTGCTCAGCCAAACCCAAGTTGAGGCGGCTGGAATTCTGCGAAGCGCGAGTTTCTTTGCTCTTGGATCATCAGTATTGCAATACACCTTTAGGCTAAGTGCATCGGCAACCACATTGGCCTTGCGGTGATCTTGAATACCCATGTCATAATCTTTGATTAATTCTAGCCATCTCCTCTGCACGAGGTTCAGATCTGGTGAGTGAATAAGTATTTCAAACTCTTGTGGTGGAATACACCTCACAGTGATTCACCAGATCAAATAATGCCGCCAAATCTTGAGTGCATGAACCACCTTGACAAGCTCTAAATCATGCCGGTGGGATAGTTGAGCTCGTGAGGTCTCAATTGCTGGATGCATAGGCAGCGCCTTGCCTTCACGCATAAGAACACATCAAGCCCCAGAGCGAGAGGCATCGCAATAAATATCGAAGCTCTTGTGGATCTCGGGAAGAGTAGAACTGGATGAAGTCAATCATTTGTTTGAGCTCACAAGCTCTCATCACAAGCAGAGGACCATACAAACTTCTTGTCCTTCTTGAGCAATTCGGTCATCGGCTTTGCGATCTTGGAGAGTTCTCGATAAAGCGGCGATAGTGCTTGGCTAAACCAAGAAAACTCCGCACATCGGTGGTGACTTGGTGGCCCCAAGATAGAACATCGGCGACTTTCTTTGGGATCTCTGACTATTCCTCATTTGAAAGAACATGGCCCAAAATGCCACTTCCTTCAACGAGAACTCACATTTCTTTGAACTTAGCATACTGTTTGGTGCTCCATAACTTGCCCAAAACAATCTTGGATGCTCGGCATGCTCTGCTTTAGTCTTGGAATAGATAAGAATGTCATCAATAAAAACCACCACAAATTTGTCCAAATACTCCATGAATACGAATTCATAAGGTTCATGAACAGCGTTTGGGCATTGGTCAAACCGAAGACATGGCGGTGTACTAAATGCAGAGCCATAACGAGTAGTGGCCGTCTTGGAATATCCTCAGCCACGATCCGGACTTGATGATAGCCCGATCTCGAGATCAATCTTGGAGAACACACGAGCTCGGACAAGCTGGTCAAAAAGATCATCAATGCGGGCGAGAGGATATTTGTTCTTCACGTCACTTCATTGAGAGGGCGGTAGTCAACACACATCATGCAAAGTCTTGTCCTTCTTCTTCTACAAGATCAGGACAACCCCAAGGAGATGGCGGGACGGATGAAACCCTTTGCTTGGAGCTCACCAAGCGCTTCTTCAATTCTTCTAGCTCATTGGGAGGCATCCGTCTGGCGCCTTGAAATCGGGCGATGCCGGGCAACAACTTCGATGACAAACTCGGATCTCGAGCAGGAGGCATCCCGAGGCAAATCTTCGGGAAGACATCCACAAAGCCGGATACTATGGGAACATCTTGAATGCATGCAAGGTGGCTTTGTCTCTAATGCACATAGATGTGGCCCACTGCGGTGGCGAAAATCCGACAAGCTGCTTTGAAGAAGTGGTAAGATAAACAACCTTCACGCACAATCGATTTGCCCCAAGTGTTGGGACAACCAATCCATGCCAAGAATCACATCGGACTCATTTGAGGCGAAGGAATGAGATTTGCCAAAAATCCCTCCTTCAACTATGATAGGAACATCCCGAGCAACGTAAATCGGCTCATTTCCGCCGGAGGCGGATGAGCAAAGGAACTCCCAAAGGAACACGGTGAAGACCACTAACAGCAGCAAATGATCTTGAAATAAAAGAATCGATGCTCGAGAATCAAAATATCTGGCGGGGCGGAATTAACAAAGAAGTGTACCAATCACGACATCAAGCGCCTCTGAGCCTCCTCGGTGAAAGGTGGTTGGCTCGACCAGTGCTCGTACCACAGGTCTTACGAACAAGCTTACGGTCGGTGGTGACCACTCACGCCGCGTCCTCCATTAGGGCGGTGCTGCAACACTCTGACGAGCGTGCGCTAATAGCCCTTGTTGTGGCGCGAAAACAAATCACCTCGGCGCCCGGTTGCGGAGGCCGCTCTGTCTTGGAATCGCGGCGCGTGGCTGGCTACACGGCTGCGGTGGGCGCGGGAGTGGTGCGAGATGGTCTCGGCGCCGGTGGAGCAAGCGGGCCGCAGTGGTCTGCCCGGCCGAGGCGAGCGAGGTGGTGTGAGTAGGCGTCGCCTCCCATTTCGCGCGGGACTGCCAGCGCCCTTGCCTATGCTCTTTGCTGCGATGGCCTTATCTGCCAAGGCTGAGAAGTGCGAGAAGTCACAATGGATAGCTTGTCACTGCAACTCCTCGGACAAGCCATCCATAAATTTCTCTGTAGCCTCATCGAGGCCACCTCCCGAGCATAGAGCGGATGATTGAACTCGTGCAGTTGCTCAAATCACGGTTGCGCCCTTGCTTGGCGCGAGGAACTCCTTTTCTTGACTTCATCGGGCCATACAGGATGTGGGCCGGCGAAAAGCAGCGGAACTCCTCACCGCAGCGACCACATGGCGCGGGGCTGCATGGCGAGATAGTTCTCCCACCATGAGAGTGCGCGCCCTCAAGGCGGTGGGGCGCAAAAGTGCCTTATCTGCGTCACGGCACGCTGAGCTATGTTGAGCTTCGCTCAACCATGCGCGATAATCGTCACGCATCGAGAGGGTCCTCGAGGCGGGAGAAAGTCGGTGAGCTGCGTGCGGAGGAACTCTGCAAGTCCCCGTGAGTGCAGTGGGCGCTACCGCCGGCGGTGGAGGTATTCCTAGCAATAACCTCCAAGATGCGTATCGGTCCATGCGGTTTCGCTCGATCGGCGAGCACCTCGTCCATGGTCGGAGGAGGAAGCTCCTCATCATGACCCGACTCTTGGCGCCGCAGCGTTCTCCGGCCATCTGTTTTACTAAGACAAGTTAGCAACAAATTTAAGAGCAAAAAGCCCAAAATTCATGGCGGTCGAGAAACAAACACAAAGCGGGATAAAGTTCGACCGCAAAATCGGACACATAACTACTCCTTTACATCTTACCTATTATCCCCACAAGTTTTAGTTGGATTAAACTTCATGGTTCTCCCCAAACTAATTCCACATGGTAGTAACTATCTTTTGAAAGGTGAAGAGAGAAACCAAGTTTCAAAACTTAAATTAAGTAAGATGAGAGTAGAAAGCTAAGATAGGTAAGGAATAAAATGCGAGATTTGCCTAGGTTTTCATAAACCTTTTTATAATTTGAAAATAAGACTTTCAAAAATACCCTAAGGGCGACTATGCTTGGGTTACTACGGTCGAAATAGCTCACGATACCAACTCATGTGAGGACCCGTTTATTTGGTTTTGTAATGCTTAACCAACCACAGGTCCTAGCATCACAAATCAAATAAGCGATCCTCGAGATATGTATACTTCGAGCGGTATACACACCGGTACAAAATTAGACATCAACTCCATTCAAAACATAGAGTCCAAACATTACACTACAAGCGGAAGATAAACAAATAGTAACAATATCTGGACATAGGCGACGACCACCAAGATACACAAATAACAACAAAAAGGCGTGAAGCAAGGGTGCCATAAGATGGCTATAAACAAAGCCAATCGGTGTGCCTTCAACCCACAAGGCATCGGCCAGGACCGCCAAGACTGGTCGTCACCCACGGCGGCAGCCTGACTCACGAAGTGAGGACCACGAGGCTCACCTTCTTCCTGCAACAAAAACATTAAGCAAAGCACACAGTACAAAGATTGTCTTTGTACCCATAAGGCAGCGTGTGAACTAGCGGACACATTAATATGCTACATGCGAGGCTTGTTTAGTGGAAGTCATATGTTTCATTTGCATAAAACCAATTTTCATTTGCAATAAAGTATCACGGTTTGAAGGCAAGTTTGCAATTCATTTTTAAGATTGAAATAACGTGATGGGTAATAATAACAAAGGAAAGATAAACAACCTAGAAGTGACTATCCCAATAGTCACCACAACTATAACACGAATCCCGGATTCGTTACCACCCATCAAGTTTTAATTTAAATTGTTGTAGTCTAGTTCTTGCAGGCGTATCAGAGCGTGTCCATAACCTAGGGCGAGGCTATTCGAATAGTTTTAAACCTGCGGGGTGTACCAATGTACCCACACTTGGGCCGCCTTTAAGCCAAAGCACACTTCGAGGTATGCAAAGCACGACTAAGTCCTGAATTGTTTCCAATATTGTGTATCAACCGAGCAGCTCGTATGGGTAGAAACACCATACGCTTACATGGTAAAGCCGAAAAGACAACTACCCACTCGGGATAAAGCTTTCCGGACAACTACCATGCTCCACCTCCATCCCTCCTGCGACCTCCTGCGACCGGGCCAATACACGCCAAAAGTACTAGGTCAGAGAGGTCCCATATACTCTAGTGTGGTTGCTACGCCAAAATGCTCGATGCGGTGGCGCCAAGTAACTCGGTCCTTAATTGACTCGGGCACCTTTCGGTCACACCCAACGAGATCACACGAGTCTTACCATTGTGCCCAAATCTAAATCATTTTGTTTTTATTTTTAGTTTGCTGAGATAAACATAGCGAAATGCTAAAACATAAAGTTATAGTAAATTTTGTGTGATCAAGATTCTGACTAAAGTCGATAACCTTGATTCTAGAAATAGCTAAGCATGTCTAAGCAAGTTGACCCGAATCTACTAAGTGACAAGAGATCATCCGATCTCTAATCACGACAAATAACCTAAGCTCGGTAGTAGAGATCAATATTTTGTCTACAGGATATGCATTTCTGATTTAACTAATCAATTTAACACAAATTAAGCAATGCATACATCTGTGGTGAAACAAAATATTAGACTTTAAAATCTTTGGGATAGGAATGATCAAGCGCTTGCACTGTTTGTTGCTCAATATGGTGCGGAGGATGGAGTCCTCGGGGTTGCATAAATATCGAAGCCTAACGATCGAACATAACGACAAATAAGAGCGACTAACACTGACAAAACTCAAACATTCAACAACATCAAACAAGCCAAAACTCACCAGCAGCCTAAGCATGAAATAACGAGAATTTTAGAAGCAGAAGAACAAATCATTTTAAGTTATTAATAATTTTCTATGAATTTTCTAAGCTAAAAACACAACATGTCACTAGTTAATTATTTAACAAATTTTCATGAACAGAAACAGGGTATATAACCTATCCTAATAATTAGTATACTGAAAATGAAATTTTCAGAATTGGGTTCTTTGTATTTGGACAATTATTGATAGAGATATGAATTTTCTAAATTGGAAAGTACATAATACACCAATTATTCAATAACTAGATTCTAGCTAACGAAACATGGTTGAATCTAATTTTGGTAAATACTACATTTAAAATTAAAATTATGAAGCTGGTTTCAAGTGATTTGGAGAAAAATTGAATTAGTTATGCATTTTACAAGTTTAATTGATTTATGATTACATGAAAAGCATTTGAAATACTAAAGCATAATATACCTTACACTGTACGGCTGGCTAGCCCAGCGACAGGCGGGCCCGGCTGCGTGTCAGGCGGCTGCGCATAAGGTGGCGTCGGCGTATTCAAAGAATCGTCTTTGACATATCAGCAACGCAAAGCTTAACCTACTCTCACAAAAATCGTTTCCCAACGGAGAGCGCGTTATCGGTGCTACACAACTAACAAGCGGCGGCATGGGCCCACATGGCGGTGACTCAGAGAACAAATAGCGATTGGATTAAGCGATTCCTAAGCGTGATTACAGAGAGAGCCTGAGTCGAGAGACTCAAGAACATGATTAAACTAATCTTCACCGCGGTTCGCGGCGAGCAACGCGCAGCGTGATGCGGCGCGCGGTGATCTAGCAACCCGATGAGTTTCAAGGCGTGTGAGTGGTACCTTCGGGTTGCAAGGACCTCGCGAACTCGATAGCGGTGAGTCAGGAATACCGGCGCGGCGGCGTGAGCGGAGGCGGAGAAGAAGATCGCACTCTCGCGGAGAAGATGATACGAGCTACGAAAGACCCCGGAAGATGCGCGGCTCCGCCTTGACCCCAGGAACAATAAGCACAAGATGATGGCGGCGAAGAAGGTCGAAGGCGGCGGAATCACCACGGCAATGGCTGCGAGCTCGGAGAAAAATCGATCGCCACGGCTTCCACGATGCACCAAAAGCGAAGCAGACCCACCGTGAGCATCGGTGGAGCATTGCGATCAAGTGGAACCAAACTACGAGCTTGAGACTCACGAGCGCTAACAAGCTCGCGGGGCGAGATCGCCGGAGCGGGGCAGCGATCACCCTGGTGATCACTTTGGGCGCCAGGACCGGAATAAGGCAAAATGGAGCGGCGGCGAGAGGAACACTGCTGTCGATCGGCTGGCTCAAGCGGCTCGAAGCAGCGGCGCTACGCTCGAGTTCTTCTCGGCCGGAGAAGGAAAATTTAGGCGGAGAAGGTGAGAGCGAAGAAGCGATGGCGAATGAGTGCGGTGAGGTTATGAAGCTCTGGCGTGCTCTGGGGCGAACACGAGGGCAAATAGGTGGCGGCGAGTGCGTGGCAAGCATGCCGCGCGGCCGCGAAGCTCCGGTGAGTGCGGAGAAGGCGAGGGCGAAGGCGACAAGTGGGACCACCGGTCGGCGATAGCGGCGGCGGTGCGAGCGGAGGTTGACTCTATCGGAAAGATGCGGGCCGTCGGATCACGAAATGGGCGGTCGAGATTGATGTATGCATTGGACAGGTCGGTTGCACGCGCAGCGTGGATCGGTTCGATTTGCATCGGACGGTCACGATCAATTGGGCTCGCTGCGCATGCGTTTAGTTGTGTGACAGAGTCAAGTGCGCGGTCAGATTCGAGCACGAGTTGAGTTGGGCCGAGGCAGTGTTTTGAGTTTTGATTTTAAAGGACAGAGAAGGTTTGGGAATTTTTAGAGGTAGCTCTGAGCTCAAAAATTTCAGAAATTTTATGGTAGCTACTAGAGACAGAGAACAACCTTGTATAATTTTTCCAGAACTTTTATGCACTGAATTGTTCTAGAAAATTCACAAGCTGCTGTCTGAGGGAGTTTGACCAGATTTCAAACAGAGTTGACTTGGCCATTTGAAATAGCAAACAAAATCTAAAAATTGTGAAATAATTCAGGGAGGTAGATAGGATGATCAAGATGACAGGAAAAATAATTTCAGAGGATGATCACAAGTTTGAAGGCTAGAATTTGCTGACAACAATCTCAGTTCACAAGAATTTAATTCTAGAAAATGGAACTTGCTAGGAAAATGTAGGAACTTTCAAATGATTTGAAGAGGCAACAAAAGTTTTATTTCTCCTCAAAATTTTACATTTGAAATACAAACCCTAAGTTAGAAGATTACATCACAATAGACTTTCGCCCACACCATTACAAGCCCCAGGGCTATGAATAGCTGAGACCTCCTTCTCATTTTCTTTCTCCGTTCGTTGTTGTGCTTAGCCCCTCAGTGTGAGCTGGTCCTCAAACTCAAGCACCCAAGAACACCACCCTCTCTGCCACCATTGTCGGTTTTGGAGCTCTTTGAAGGCCATTCGAGCTCAGTGGTCCCATCAACATTCTTGCCCTCTTGTTTGTCATCTTGATCGCCTCGAGCTTGCTCTAACTTATCTTGGTTCACTTTTGCGAAGTGAACAAGTCGAGTTTGCTTTTGAGTCGGAAGGCTTTCTTCTTCATCGCAGGTGCTTGACGACTTTCTCCAAGCTTCTCCAGACCACCTTGGTCCCTCTCGCCCTCGGTGCCCATTCTCTAGCTTTGTTCTTGTCCTTCTAGAGCTTGTTTAGTTTCGTAGTTTGCGTATTAGACTTTCTTCTCTCTCTCGGTGTTCCAAGCGTGTGCCGTCGAGAAACACGTCCTATAGGTTCTTGAGGTTATTTGGAACTCGATCTTGCCCTTGGTTCTCGCCGGTGAGCTCCGCATCGCCGGCGGTGAGCTGTCGAATGCTCGGGCTTTGTCGTGTCATTTGGACAGCTCTGTAGCAATCATTAGCCTTTATTCTTTGTCGGAAGAACTCCTGTGTGTCGGCGCTAAGTCCCCGTCAACCCTCCGGACCTCCTTGGCGTATCCGGCATTAGAACCTCCTCGCCTAGATCTAGACCCTTGGGTTCTCCTCGCCAGTTAGCTCGTCCTCGGGACCTCCTCTCGCTTTAATCGTGGCGCTATGACCACCAGGCTAGATGCGGCGTAGGCCGTTCAGGCTAAATCGCTAAGTCGTTGGACCTCTTGGATCAATCCTAGCAGTAAAATACATCCCCAAGTCTAGATCGACCGTTGGGCTGTTTTACGAAAAATCTTTAGTCCCCGGACCTCCTCGGTTGCAACTCCGCGTTGAGGACCTCCCTAGGACTAGATCGGACCCTTAAATCTTTCACGTACAACCCTTTAGTGCAGGACCTCCCTAGAGTTGATCCTAACGCCTAGGACCACCGGTTAAATCCTAGCGTTTAGATCTTTCCCGAGTGTAAAAGACCTCCCTTGGTCATTTGCATAGACCACCCTCGGGGTCCTCTTTGTAAAAGCCACCCTGGTCTTTTACAAAGATAACCCCCTTCGAGGACCTCTCGAGGCTCAATCCTGGCGTTCACGACCTCCCGGGTAGATCTCAACGTTCGAGGACCTCCTAAGGAGATGCGGGCCGTTAAGATCTCGCTGTTCAATCGTTGACCTTTGGGCCTCCCCTAGTGCTCGGGACCGCCATATCTGATCGGCGGTCCACGACCTCCGATCAGCGCCGAGGACCTCCTTGCGTCGGCCCAGGCTTGCAGGTCGTGGCCGTTGGATCTAATCTCAACGGCGGACCTCCCAGTGCGGGAAGAGGTCTTGTGTGCTTGTGCTTGAGGCCGTGGCCGTCGGATCTTGATCTAACGACCCCCGACCTCTCCTTTCCCTTCAAGTTCCTTTGGACCTCCAAGCTCAAACTTTCTAAGTCTTTTAATGTTTCAAATTTCAAAAGTGCTTAACTTTGTCATTTAACTCCTTTTTGAATGATTCCGATTCTTGTAGATCTGTTATAGTATGAACTTTAATCTGAAAATGAATTGAGTATTGTTATGTAGCGAAAATGATTATAATTACATGATCTTGTTAGGGAAAAATGATGTCTAGAAATTCATTGAAAATTTATAAAATGCATAACTCTTTCCTGTAATTCCAAAGCCAGTCAAACTAAGTTTTGTTAAAACCCACTAGGAATGTCTTGTAATATAGAATATGTCTTCTCATGTTTCTTGCCATGAAATCATTGATCTGCTAGTTTTAGAACTTAGAAAAATCATAACTAATTCATTATAACTCCAAATGTTGTAAACTCAAGTTTCTTCATTCTTAGGATGACATTATCTACCTTCCATAAAATTTGGACCTTAGATCATTCTAGAAAATTTCGCCATGAAACGAGTACGAGTATTTAATTTAATTGAATTAATGGTGAGAGAACTTAGTTTAGTCATAACTTTTCATACCTAATCCAAATGACTTGATTCTTGTTCCTAAATTTGTCTAAAATCTTAATCTTGTTTTTGTATAACTTTCATGGTATTTGGAGAACTTTTAATGTGGAGTTTTATTTGGAGTTCTTGTTCTTATTAGTCGTGAGTGAATCCTCTGCTGACAAGAAAGTGATCTCTGACAAGGCAAGCGGTTTGATCATGTTAATCCCGGTATTTTAAGTATTTATGTTAGGTAGAAATGGCGGTTATCGACTTGTCGATAACCTTGATCTATAAAACTTATTATTACTTATGATTTCAGCCTTGTGCCATGTTTACTTGTGAAAACCAAAAGCTGAAACAAAATGATTTAGACTTGGGCACAATGGTATGTTGGTGTGCTTTTGGGTGTGGTGGAATGGTGCCCAAGTCAATTAAGGACCGAACTTCTTGTGAGTACACATTATCCGGGCATTTTGTGCGTGCTAACCACACTAGAGGTATGGGACCTCTCTTGAATTAGTACTGGGAGGCATTAATTAATGAGTCATTGGTGTAGTTTATAGAAAAAGGATCACGAGGCGTGGCCGGGGTGGTTCCTTTCTAGATCCTCCACCGGCCAGGAGTCTTGCAAATGTCGGCTAGCGTTACCTAAATGGCTAATGACTCCGGCTTTGCTTGACTCCACCACAGCGTGTGGTCCTAGTGGCCCATTCGTAGGTGGTCACTGGGGTTAACCCATACGTGCGGCTCTTAATTAACGCATTCCATTGGAAGCGTCTCGTAGGACTTAGCCGTCTTGGCATACCAAAGGAAGTGTGCTTAATAGCAAAAGCGATGCGAAGTGTGGGTACATTGGTACACCCTGGGGGTTAAAACTATTCGAATAGCCTCGTCCTAGGTTATGGACACGCAGGTAAGCTTTTCAAGAGTTAGACTACAACATTTTAATTAAAAATTGATGGGTGAGTACGAATGCGGGATTCGTGCTGTGTGTGGTGGCTATTGGGTTAGTCACCAATAGGTGGTTACTCTTGTACTTATTGTATCTCGTGTTATTTCATTCAATAAAAGCGATTGCAAACTTGCTTTTGAAATGTACTACGTTATTACAAATAAAGTTGGCTTTGTGCAAAATGAGACATATAACCTCCACTTAAAAATGCGCATGTAGCATATTGATAGATGCGCTATTCCACACGTCGGTCTTGCGAGTACATTCTTGTACTCATTTGCTTCTTATTTGTTGCGAGAGGAAGAAGTTGATCCCCAAGGGATCGACCTTTGTGAGAATTGCTGCGGTATGGACGACTAGCTTGGCGGCGGTCGGTTTGCCTTGTGGGTTATGGCTAACGGTTGGATTTTGTTTATAGCCATCTTATGGCACTTTTCTTCATTATTAGCGTTACTTTGATGTTGTTTGGCGGTCGGCCTTCTTGTGTAATAACTCTATTATGTATGTCTTTTGTTAGGATTAATGTTATGTGATGTATGGAATTGATCGTGATTTTGTAGCAGGTGTGTATCTGCATTTAAGAAGTATACATGTCTCGGGGCTTAGTTTATTTGATTTGTGATGCTAGAGTCAAGGAAAGACTAAGCATTACAAGCCAAATAAATCGAGTCCTCAGAGTTAGTATCGAGCCATCTTGTGCGTAGAAACCCTAAGCTTGAGTGCGTCTTTTGGATATTTTGGAAAACTTAATTTCAAAATGTCAAATGATTTATGAAAGCTTAAGTAAGTTCTCAGATTTTACTCCTTACCTATCTTAGGTTTCTTCTCTCATCTCGCTCTAACTTAAGTTTTAAAAGTTGTTTTCCTCTCCTCCTTTCAAAAGATAGTTGTTATCGTTTAAGTTGGGTTTTGTGAACCAATGAGTTTGGAAAATTGAAGTGTTGTCTGCCCTTCTACAAGGTTTTGAAGCTTCTGGAATGGTGAATTTCGACTAGGAGCTTGGATGTAAAATTTGGACAGCAAGCGTCAATTTCCGGACAACAAGCTCAAAGGTCCTAAATAAGGTAGATAATGAGAAGATAACTAAAACTTGTGGAAATAAAAGGGTAAGGAGTGATATTAGTTGGCTAAGTATCTAACGTTATTGTTAGTGGTTCTACCCTACTATTTGGTCCTACTTGAATTTGAGTTGCATGCTGAAATTTACCTTCCTAAACCGATTACTCGTTCCCTCCATACGGGTTAGTCGCAACAGGAAGTTGGTTTTGTGACTTGAGAGCTTGTGCTGATTTTGTGGTTGTTTTTGGAGCTTTTTTAGTTCATCTCTTAGTGGTTTATTGTTTCCTTGCCATAAGCTTTCGGGTTATCCTTGTCCATCTTAGTATCTATTCCCACCTTGCGTTGGCGAGGACCCCTAGTCCTTGGTGTTTCTTCCGCATCCTTGGTTTCTAGTCTTGGGTTCGCTAACCCATCTCTTCGTGGCGGGATATGCAGACGGACCAATGCGGACTAGGTCGACAAGTGGTGGGATGAAGGTCTCCACAGCTAGCTTGTCAAGCGAGGATTGCAGCGCCTCCTCTGCGCGGTGTGATGGATTTTGGTCCCCTTTTCTTTGTGACCATGGTAAAAGAGCCATGTCGCGAAGGTTGCAACCACAGGAAGGTCAAGATGCATCGTGCTGGAGAGCGAAGGACGCCGACAACGAGTGTACTCTGACTGCCCAACTGCGATGAAGACCACCTACCGGAAGCTATCCATTGCCAAAGTCACTTGTTTTCTCTGCGAGGAACCACTCACTATCCCAAAAGTGTAGCATGAACTGGTGATCGCGGATCATTAAAACCAATGGCACTTCTTCGGTCATCTACAAGTATCATGTCGCGATGCTTCGAGACCGGAGAAGTTCTTGGATGATTTGTGCGTGGTGCGGTACAAATTGCGATCTATACATTCCCGACTTTCGACTACGGTCGAGAATCCGTAATTCTTGGGGCGAGAAGGAGAAGCTAAGGAGGTCTTTTGCAAAGAGGACCTCGGTGGAGAGTCGAGGAGTGGTTTTGGCAAAATGACCCGAGAGGAGGTCCTTTTCGCGAGGAGTGGTCCTAGCGGCTAGGATTGAGCAGGGGTGGTCCTAGGCGGTTAGGATCAACCCTAGGGAGGTCACGGCACTAAGAGTTTCGCGGACCGAGGATCTACGGCTGAAGCTAATCCTAGGAGGTCTTTGCGGTGAGATTAACCCTAGGAGGTCACGGGACTTAGGTTTCACGAGATAACGCTCTCGGCACGAGATCGATTCGGGGTGCTCTTAAAAGCGGCTACGATTACACTAGGAGGTCGGGGCTTAGAGGACGCATGCGCGCTGCTGCGGCAAGGCGACAATAAAGACTACCTCGGACAACCTTTAATACCAATCATTGGGCTACGGGCTGTAGAAAACAACACGGCAAACACCGGGTCAAAGGAGAGCTCACCGCCCGGCGGCGTGGACCACGCGGCGGGAACCAAGGCACCACTAAGCTCATAAAAGCACCGCGGACCTCACTGGGCTAACTCGGCGGTGGCGATGGCTCGAGCGTCGGCTGGCCGTGAGGTGGAAGTGGGTTTCGGCAAAGCAGACAAAATCTAGCGAGCTTGCTATGCTCTAATCAAGCTAAGCCTAGAGCTCAAAAGGCTAAGAGGACTCACGGGGCCAAAGTGAGGTCAAGGGCTCGGAGGAGGTTGATGCGAAGGAGGTGCTCAGGTGACCAAGCTTGCGGAGGCGAAGAAGAAATCGAGAGGCGGCCTTGAAGAACAGGTCCCACAATGCCTCCCCACAGAAACCAACCGATTCGGTTAAGACAAGATGCCCGGTGGATAATTGAACAAGTTGGAAAACCAAGTTAGCAATTAAACCACGAGGGCTCGGTGCTCTTGATGAACTTGAAAAGCAGACAATGGTGGTGTTCTTGAAGTTTGGTGGAGGAGAGAAAGACTAAAGGAAACGAGGGGAGGGCTCGGGGTCTTAAGAAGACAAAGGAGCAAAGCCATGGCGGAGGCAAGCAGTGCACACACCTGCCATGGACTTGCTAGATGTGACGGGGAGGCTGGTAGGGCGACTTCTTTTTAGGGCAAAGGTCGCGCATTAAATGTGTGGCGAAAGAGGCGTTGGGAAGGACCAAAAGTGACAGGCCCTTTGCTCCCAAGCCCTACTCGACCACGACACTGCGCGGAGTGCGGGAAAACCATGATGACCAGCTCGAGGAGGTCTGGAGGAAGAAGAATAGGGCTTAGGGAGGTCTGGGCGATCCCAATTTGCATGGGGTGGTCTGGGCGTCCCGGATCACTCGAGGTGGGGAGGTCTTTGCGGTGAGGAGGTCGGGGAAGGTCCTAGGAGGCGAGGGAGGTCGTGGGCGTCAGTTCAAATCAACAGCTTACACACGCGCGCGAGTGCGGTTGAGTGGGTGGGTCCAACCGTGACGGTTGAGTTAGGCTCGGGCTCGAGCCGAGTCGACTCAAACAGTTCGATTTTTACGGTTTTTAGAAGGGTGACATTTGGAGAATTGTTTGAGGTAGCAAACGAACTCCAAATTATGAAATTTTACGAGGAGCTTGCTAGCTGAGGGTTTGACCTCGAATAAAATTTTCAGAGGTTTTGGTGCTGTGGAGTTTCCTCAAAAATTTACCAAGGTGCTGGTCAAAGTTTGACCAGATTTTGAATTGGGTTGACTTTCCTCCAACGACATTCAAACAATTTCTAAAAATTATGGAATTTTTGGGAGGATCGCCAAGCCAACCCAAGAATTTAGGAAAAATATTTCAGGAGGTTATCACGAGGTGGAACAAGAATGTTTTTGAAGGATCAAGATTTGGATCAAAGACTTGTGACTTTGTATTTCCATAACTTCTTGTACAAAAGGCATTGATTACAAGCAGAATACAAGATGTAAGAAAAAGTTTTAATTTCTTCTCATTTTCTTACATTTTAAACACAAGCATAAAATTGGGATGTTACAACTCTCCCCCCTTACAAGAATCTCGACCCGAGATTCCGTTTACTCGGAGAAGAAAGAAGGAAAATCTGCACGAAGGTGATCTTTTCGCTCCCAAGTTGCCTCATCTTCAGAATGGTTTGACCATTGAACCTTAAGGAACTTGATGATACGGTTTCTTATTCTCCGTTCATATTCCTCAAGAATGCGAACAGGATGCTCGCGGTAGGTCAAATTCTCCTGCACATCGAGAACCTCCAACGGAGCTTCCTCAGTCGGGACACGGAGGCACTTCTTCCAGGTGTGACACATGGAACACATCATGCACACCCTCAAGTGCGGTGCGGCTCAACCGTATGCCACAGCCCAACTCTCGACGATGCGATAAGGTCCAACATAGCGAGCCAACTTGCCCTTGATGCCAAAGCGATGGCCCTTCAAGGTGAGACTTTGAATACACAAAGTCATTGGGCTCAAAGCTCAACTCACGGCGGCGGCGATCGCGCAAGCTCTTACGCACAGGTGGCCCGTGCGCGGATGCTCGCGAATCAAGCTGACACGGCTTCGGCCTCATTAATCGACTACGGGTGGCGCGCCCTCACGATCTCGACGAGTTCAATGGGGTTCTACATCTCCTCCCATACAAGGCCTCAAATGGTGTCATGCCAAGGCGGCTGAAAAGCGTTGTTGTAGGAGAACTCGGCAAATGGTAGACATTTCTCCACTTCTTCCCATAGGAAAGAACACGAACGGAGACATATCTTCCAACACTTGGTTGACTCGCTCGTCGGCCATCGATCACGAGGATGAAAGGCATCTTGAAATGAAGCGGGTCCCCATAGCCTCTTGCGGACTATGCAAAACCGCGAGGTGAAAAGCGCACCATGATCGAAATAATCGTCTTGGTACACCGTGAAGACTCACAATCCTCGAGACATAAAGTTCGGCCAAAGGCCCCACGGCCCGAGTCTTGTGGGAAGGAAATGTGCCACTTTAGTCAACTGTCAATCCACGACCCAAATAGCATCATTCCCTTTGACGAGCGGGGCAAACGGTGATGAAGTCCATGCCAACGGAATCCACTTCCACTGCAGCAGCAAAGGTGAAGAAGGCCAGGGCCGCGATGCTCGGCCTTCACGGCGGCACACACGTCGCACTCGACAACGAACCGAGGCAATCTCGCGCTTCATTGGGTCCACAAAATCTCGTGAAGGTCTGATACATCTTGGTTGCCCAGGGATGGATAGACAAAGGAGAGTCATGGGCTTGCGGAGAATCTAATCCTGCAATTCCACGACCTTAGGAACCACAAGGCGTTTGCCCAAACCACACAACGCCATGCTCATCCTGCGAAAAGCACTTGGCTATCCATCCTTGATGTTCGCTTGATTTGACTCACGCCAACAAGCATTACATTGCGCCTTGATTTGATCCACCAAGGTTGGTGCACAACCAAGGTAGCAAGAAAACCGTGCTCGATCAAACCCAAATTGAGGCTGAAATTCGAAATAAGGGTAAGTTTCTTGCACTTGGAGCATCAACATGTTGCAATACACCTTTCGACTAAGCGCATCTGCAACAACATTGACCTTACGGGTGATCTTGAATACCCATATTATAGTCCTGATCAATTCCAACCATCTCCTTTGCACGAGGTTTAGATGCATTTGAGTGAACAAGTACTTCAAGCTCTTGTGGTCGAATACACCTCTAGCGGTTGCCAATCGGATAATGCCGCCAAATCTTGAGTGCATGAACCACATGACTAACTCCAAATCATGAGTAGGATAGTTGAGTTCATGAGGCCTCAAGCTTGCCTCGATGCATAGGCCACTACCTTGCACTTTGCATAAGAACACAACCAAGACCCGGCGAGAAGCATCACAATAGATATCAAAACTCTTGTGAATATCGGGAGAACAAGCCTTTGGGGCTGAAGTCAACCGCTTCTTGAGTTCTGAAAACTCACATCACTAGCGATGGACCACTCAAACTTCTTGTCCTTTTGAGCAATTCGGTCATAGGCCGCAATCTTGGAGAAATTCTCGATAAAGCGGCGATAGTAGCCACCAAACCAAGAAAACTCCGCACATCGGTGACCGACTTGGTGACCCCAAGATAGTACATCATCGACCTTGCTAGGGTCCACGACCACACCTATTTGAAAGAACATGGCCCAAGAATGCCACTTCCTTCAACGAACTCGCACTTCTTGAACTTTGCATCTGGTGGTGCTCATGCGACTGCCCAACACAAGCTTAAGATGCTCGGCATGCTCTTCTTCATTCTTGGAGTAGATAAGGATATCGTCGATGAATACCACCACAAACCTATCCAAATACTCCATGAATACCGAGTTCATAAGGTTCATGAATAAAGCAGGAGCATTAGTTAGACCAAAAGACATGACGGTGTACTCGTAAAGACCATAACGAGTAGCAAAAGCCGTCTTAGGAATATCCTCGGCCCTGATCCTGACTTGGTGATAGCCCAATCTCAAGTCAATCTTGGAGAAGACACGCGCTCCGGTCAACTGATCGAAAAGATCATCAATACGGGGCAAAGGATACTTGCTCTTCACCGTCACTTCATTAAGCGGACGGTAATCAACACACATGCGCAAGGTCTTGTCCTTCTTCTTCACAAAATAAGCTGGACAACCCCAAGGAGATGAGCTAGGGACGAATGAAACCCTTCTCTTGTAGCTCACCTAGTTGCTTCTTGACTCCTCCAACTCATTAGGAGGCATACGATCGGCCTCTTTGAAATAGAGAGCGATGCTGGGCAGCAACTCTATCACGAACTCCGGGTCTCGAGCAGGAGGCATCCCGAGCAAATCTTGGGAAAGACATCCATGAAGTCACACGGTGGGGACATCGCGAATCTCCATCTTGGCTTTGCTTCAAGGGCAAAAGATGGGGCTCTCGCATAGCTGGCGAAAACCCAACTGTTCACTGAAGAAATTTGGTGAGGTAGACAAACTTCGCTGTCGATTTGCCCCAAATATTGGGACAACCAATCCATGCCAAAAATCACATCCAAGCGCCGAATCGAGTAGGATAAAACTGCCAGAATCCCCTCTTCGATGTGGATAGGGCGTCGGCACACTTGGCGGCTCTCATTTACGAACCGGAGAGCGAATAAGTAGTGGAACCCCAAAGGAACACAGTGGAGACCACTATCAACATAGCGACCTCGAAATAAAAGAATGCGAAGCTCGAGTCAAATAAAGCTGTGGCGGGCGTAAATTAACAGAAGCGTACCCAACACCACGTCGGCGCCTCCTGTGCCTCCTCGGTAGAGATGTGGTTGACTCGGTCGCTCCCAAGCCCGGGTCTTCGGTGGTGGGTGACCACTCCCTTGCGCGTCCTCCATTAGGGCGAGGGTGCTCCGATCTTCTTAGGACAACTACTCGCGTAGTGGCCCTTGTTGTGGCGATGAAGCGGTGGCGTCGGCGCGGGGTTGCGGTGAGCAACCTCTTCTGCAATCGCGGCGCCGCGTGGCGAGTCACGGCTGCGGAGGGCGTGGAGCTGGTGCCGAAGGCCTCGGCGGTGGTGAAGCCAAAATGCGGGCCCGGTGCGAGCCCAACGGGGACGAGCGAGGCGGCTGTGCGGCCACCGGGCCTCCCACTTGCGCTTGCGGGACTCGCCCAGCGCTCTCGCCTTGTGCTCGCGGCGATGGCCTTGTCCACCAGGTGCGGAAGTCGGGAAGTCCACAATAGAGAGCTTGTCACGAAGTTCCTCGAGACAAGCCCTCCATGAATTTCTCTGCTTAGCCTCATCGGTGGCCACCTCTGCGGAGCGTACCTCGCGAGATGGTTGAACTCGTGGAGTACTCGATCCTGAACTGCGCCCTGTTTGGCGCAAGGAACTCCTTCTTCTTGACTTCATCGGGCGGCGGGAACATGGGCCCGACGAAAGCCGACTGAACTCCTCCCATGAGACCACGTGTCCGCGGTGCATGGCGAGGAAGTTCTCCCACCATGAAGTGCGCGCCCTCCAAGCGATGGGATGCGAAAGTGCCCGCTCCGCTCACGGGCGAGCAGCGTTGAGCTTCCGCTCAACTGAGCGCGGCTTGATGCGTCTGCGTCAGGGATCTCGGGCCGGGAGAAGGTGGGAGGCTGCGTGCGAAGGAACTCCGCAAGCCCACCACGAGGCGGTGACCACCTCCGGATCGAGGCACGAGAGGAGTGGAGGTGTTCCTCGCGATAACCTCCAACACCTGCGGTCCTCCGAGCGATTGCGTTCGATTTGCATGAGGACTTCCGCCATGGTCGGAGGAGGAAGCTCCTCATCGGGACTACGGTGGTTCCGACCACTCGTGTCCCTCCTGCCATCTGTTTCACTAAGACAAGTTAGCTACTGACCCGAGATCAAAAGGCAAAGAAATCCAAACTCGATTAAAGGGCTCAAGAATAACCACCAAGGAGCACAAGACCAAAAGTCACCAAATCAACTCCCCAAAGCGACTAACCCGTATGGAAGAGCAGTGTCGTTTGAGAAGACCCAAAATTTCAGAACTAAATTCTAGCTCAAAACAGCCCAAAATCAAGGTCTAACCATCTAATAGAGTATAGGCATTTAGCTAATTTCATATCACTTCTTACCCTTTTATTCCCACAAGTTTTAATTGAATTAACCTCTCATTTCCTACCTCCTATACTAATTACTAGCTAGCTGTCCAAATTTCTTTTCTCCAAGCTCTCATGGTTCTCCCAAAACCAACTTAACAGATAAATAGCTAGCTTTTGAAAGGAAGAGAGGAACAACTTTTCCAAAACTTGATCAAGAGTAAGGTGAGATGAGCAAACTAAGGCAGTGAGGTAAAATCAGAGAACTTACTTAAGTTTTGTAAGCCTTTTGAAAGTAAGTTTTCAAAATATCCTAGAGGCGACCAAGCTAGGGGTTTCTACGGTCAGTATGGCTCTGATACCAACTTTGTGAGGACCCGGAATATTTAACTAGTAACACTTAACCTCCAAACGGTTCTAGCGTTACTAATTAAACATTCTAAGCCTCGATGGACATATGCTTCCAATTGCAGCATATGCACATCATCACAAATTACATCATTTCCATACAACATACATCACTAAGTTCAATAACGACATACATAAAGTAAAGTTATTACAAAAGAGCCGAGCGGCCAAAGGAACAATATACAAGAATAACAGTGGAAGCAAAGGTGTCATAAGATGGCTAGAACAAAAGTCGACCAGGTTAGCCACACAACCCACAAGGCAACCGGCCGGGCGCATAAGCTAGTCGCCCATAAGCTACCACAACAAAGCTCACAAAAGTGAGGCCTCGAGCTCACCTTCTTCCTCTGCAACAAATACATTTAAGCAAGATAGCTGAGTACACAAAGGTACTGTAAGGCGGCGTGTGGAATAGCGGACCTATTCATAAACTACATGCAAGCTTATTTAGGTGGAGGTTGTATGTCTCATTTTGCATAAAGCCAACTTTATTTGCAATAATGTAATACATTTAAAAGCAAGTTTGCAAATCTATTTTGTTGTCAACATAAAAGCGTAATAAAGATACATACAAGTAACCACACAGAGTGACTATCCCAATAGTCACCACAACATAACACGAATCCCGATTAGTACCACCCATCAAGTTTTAATTAAAAGGTTGTAGTCTAACTCTTGAAAGACCTTGCCAAGCGTGTCCATAACCTAGGGCGAGACTATTCGAATAGTTTTAACCTGCGAGGTGTACCAATGTACCCATACTTGGACGCCTTTAAGCCACAAGCACACTTAGAAGGTATGCCGGCACGGCTAAGTCCTCTGAGACATTTTCCAATATTGTGCGACTACGAGCAGCTCGTATGGATAGAAACCCATACGCACATTGCAAGCGAAAGACAACAAATCCCATCACGGGTGAAGTCTTTCGGATACTGTCTCCCAACACCATCCCTCCTGCGACTCCCTGCGACCGGGCCAATACACGCCAAAGTACTAAGTCAGAGAGGTCTCATACCCTCTAGTGTGGTTAGCACGCACAAATGCTTGGTTTAGTGTAACAAGATGTTCGGTCCTTGTTGACTCGGGCACCATTCGATCACACCGAAGCACACCAACATACCATTGTGCCCAAGTCTAAATCATTTTATTTTCAGCTTTTAGTTTTCATAAATAGACATGGCACAAGGTGGAAATCATAATCATAATAAGTTTTAAGTGATCAAGGTTATCGACAAGTCGATAACAGCCCATTCTACGAAACTAAGCATGGCTAAGCAATTAATTCGCAAACTACTAAGTGACAAGAGCTCATCCACGAACTCTAAATCACAGCAATGCCTAGGCTCATGGTAGTAGAGGATAATCATTTGCTAAGAAATGCATCTACTAGGCCAACTAACGACAATAGTTTAACACAAAGTAGCAATGCATACATAGAAGTTGTAATCAACATAAATACTTAAAATACTGGGATTAACATGATCAAACTACTTGCCTTGCTGGATTTGTTCTTGCTGCAGAGAGTGCTCAGGTTCAATAAATTCTTGGAACCCTACTTGAAAAAGCGATAAAAGCGATAAGAGCGAAGAACACCAAAAGGAACTCAACAGCAAAGAACATCCAAATCCAATGAAATTTCTACAGCAGCTAGAGGTTGATTTTAGACAATTTTAGAAACAAGAAACACTCCAATTGGACTTAGCATGAAAAAGTTATGGCCAAATTAAATTCTCTCAGGCTGAAAAATCCTAATTAAATTAATTAGAGTTACTGTTCATGGTGAAAATTTATAGAATGATCTGGAACTTGAAATTTTTATGGTACGTAGATATGGTCATCCTAACAACAGCAAAACTGAGTTTGCACAAATTGGAGTTATAATGAATTAGTTATGATTTTTCTAAGTTCTAAAACTAGCATATATCATTTCTGAGGAACATAAATAAAGACAAGGCCTAGTTCATATTAAAGCATGTCTACAGACCAATTTTACCAAGTTGAGTTGCTCAGAAGGATTTACAGAGAAGAAGTTATGCAATTTACACATTTTCAATGAATTTCTAAACAACCATCTCATATTAACAAAATCATGTAGTTAAAGTCATTTTCTACTATATAACAGTGCCTAAATTCATTCTCAGATTAAAGTTTGTACTACAACAGAGCTACAACAACTGGAATCATTCAAAAAGGAATTGAAATGACAAAGTTATGCACTTTTGAAATTTGAAACCTTAAAAGACTCAGAAAATTTGAGCTATCGGGAGGTCCAATGTAACATCCCAAGTTTTGGCTCGTGTTTCAAATGTAAGAAAATGAGTAGAAATTAAAACTTTTCTTGCATCTTGCAATTCTTGTTTGTTCTAAAGAATTCTTGCAAAAGAATTATGGAATTACAAGTCACCAGTCACTCTGATCGAAAACCTTGTCTTCCAAAAACCCTTGTCTAATCTAGTGATCATCCACTGGAAATAGTTTCTTGGGTGACCCTCTGAAAACTTTCACAATTTGTAGAAATTGTTTGAACATTTTAGAGGCAGTCAAATACAGTCAAACCTCTAAAATAACCTTATGGGTTTCTTGAGAAAATTCTAGTGCACCAAAGTCTCTGGAAATTTTTATGAGGTTAATCCTAAACTCGGGAAGCTCAGTTAAAATTTCATAATTTTGGAGTTGAATTGATACCTCATTTAAGCCTCCAAAGTTTCACCTCAAAATCAAAACCTAATTGACTTGCTTGTTCCTCGGGCTCAAGTCGGACTCGAGCCGTTCTCTTTCTCGGCCGACCAGACCAACTCGGTGCGCTCTCTGCGACTTTCAGCGTGCGTGCGTTGGGGCGTTGGATTTCAATCCAACGACCACGACCTCCCCTACCTCTTCCCACCTCCGAAGGCCCTGGTGATCCCGACCGTTCACTTCTAATCGTGAGGCCCACGACCTCCCCAGGATCTCCTCACCTGCAAAGACCCCCCCACCTCGGCTGATCTGGGACGTCCAGGACCACCGCATGCAAATCGGGATCGTCCAGGACCTCCCCCTCGGCTCTATTTCTCTTCCTCACGACCTCCTGGAGGTCTAGTCGTCATGATTTTCCGCGCGCGTGTGTCGTGTCGAGCGATTGGGAGCGAGTCTTTGTCACTTTTGGTCTTTCCCAACGTCTCTTTCGCCATGCATTAAATGTGTGCGAGCCTAGCCCTAAAGGAAGTCATCCCTACCTCCTGCCTTGTCAAATCTAGCGAGTCCTTAGGCTTGGTTCTTGGTCACAATAGACTTTCGCCACACCATTACAAGCCCCGGGCTATGAATAACTGAGACCTCCTTCTCATTTTCTTTCTCCGTTCGTTGTTGTGCTTAAGCCCCTCCGTGTGGTGGTCCTCAAACTCAAGCACCCAAGAACACCACCCTCTCTGCCACCATTGTCGGTTTGGAGCTCTTTGAAGGCCATTCGAGCTCGGTGGTCCCATCAACATTCTTGCCCTCTTCACTTGTCATCTTGATCGCCTCGAGCTTGCTCTAACTTATCTTGGTTCACTTTTGCAGTGAACAAGTCGGAGTTTGCTTTTAGAGTCGGAAGGCTTTCTTCTTCATCGTAGTACCGACGACTTTCTCCAAGCTTCTCAGGCCACCTTGGTCCCCTCTACGCCCTCGGTGCCCATTCTCTAGCTTTGTTCTTGTCCTTCTAGAGCTTGTTTAGTTTCGTAGTTTTGCCGTATTAGACTTTCTTCTCTCTCTCGGCTCATGGTGTTCCAACTCCGTCGCCTGTAGTCGAGCACGTCCTCTAGGTTCTTGAGGTTATTTGGAACTTAGTCTTGCCCTTGGTTCTCGCGGTGAGCTCCGCATCGCCGTGGTGAGCTATTCGAGATGCTCGGGCTTTGTCGTGTCATTTTGGACAGCTCTGTAGCAATCATTAGCCTTTATTCTTTGTCGGAAGAACTCCTGTGTGTCGCGCGCTAAGTCCCCGTCAACCCTCCGGACCTCCTTGGCGTATCCGACCGTTAGAACCTCCTTCGCCTAGATCTAGACCCTTCAAGACCTCCTCGCGGATTAGCTCGTCCTCGGGACCTCCCTCCCGCTTTGTCGTGGCGCCTATGACCACCGGGCTAGATCGAGCCGTGAGCCGTTCGACTAAATCGCTAAGTCGTTGGACCTCTTGGATCAATCCTAACCGTAAAGACCTCCCCAAGTCTAGATCGACCGTTGGGTGTTTTACGAAAAATCTTTAGTCCCTGGACCTCCTCGGTTGCAACTCCACCGTTGAGGACCTCCTAGGACTAGATCTGGACCCTTAAATCTTTCCGTACAACCCTTTAGTGCAGGACCTCCCTAGAGTTGATCCTAACCGCCTAGAACCACCGGTTAAATCCTAGCCGTTTAGATCTTTCCCGTGCGCAAAAGACCTCCTTGGTCATTTGCGTAGACCACCTCGAGGTCCTCTTTGTAAAAGCCACCCCGGTCTTTTACAAAAACAACCCCCATTCGGGACCTCGAGGCTCAATCCTAGCCGTTCACGACCTCCCGGGTAGATCTCAACCGTTCGGGACCTCCTAAAGGAGATGTGAGCCGTTAAGATCTCGCTGTTCAATCGTTGACCTTTAGACCTACCCTAGTGCTCGGGACGCGGATCCTCATCGGCGGTCACGACCTCAGATAAGCGCCGGACCTCCTTGCGTCTGCTGGGCTTGCACCTTTGCAGTCGTGGCCGTTGGATCTAATCTCAGCGGCCCGGACCTCCTAGCGCGGGAAGAGGTCTTGTGTGCTGTGCTGCCGAGGCCGTAGCCATCGGATCTTGATCTAACGACCCGACCTCTCCTTTTCCTTCAAGTTCCTTTGGACCTCCAGAGCTCAAACTTTCTAAGTCTTTTAATGTTTCAAATTTCAAAAGTGCTTAACTTTGTCATTTTAACTCCTTTTGAATAATTCCGATTCTTTGTAGATCATTATAGTATGAACTTTAATCTGAAAATGAATTGAGGCGCTGTTATGTAGCAGAAAATGATTTTAATTACATGATCTTGTTAGGGAAAAATGATGTCTAGAAATTCATTGAAAAATTATAAAATGCATAACTCTTTCCCTGTAATTCCAAACTGATCAAACTAAGTTTTGTTAAAACCCACTAGGAATGTACTGTAATATAGAATATGTCTTCTCATGTTTCTTGCCACTGAAATCATTGATCTGCTAGTTTTAGAACTTAGAAAAATCATAACTAATTCATTATAACTCCAAATGTTGTAAACTCAAGTTTGCTGTTCTTAGGATGACATTATCTACCTTCCATAAAATTTCAGACCTTAGATCATTCTAGAAAATTTCGCCATGAACGATTACGGTATTTAATTTAATTGAATTAATAGGTGAGAGAACTTAGTTTAGTCATAACTTTTTCATACCTAATCCAAATGACTTGATTCTTGTTCCTAAATTTGTCTAAAATCTTAATCTTGTTGCTGTATAAATTTCATGGTATTTGGAGAACTTTTGATGTGGAGTTTTATTTGGAGTTCTTGTTCTTATTTGGTTATCGCATTTTCGCGTTAGGTTCCGAAGGAATTATTGAGTACGTGAGTGAATCCTCTGCAGCAAGAAAGTGATCTATAGCAAGGCAAGAAGTTTGATCATGTTAATCCCAGTATTTTTAAGTATTTATGTTGTTTACAAATTCTATGTATGCATTGCTAGTTTGTGTTAAACTATTGTCGATAGTTGGCCTAGTAGATGCATTTCCTTAGACAAATGATTATCCTTTACTACCATAAGCCTAGGTTATTGCTTGTGATTGAGAGTTATTGGATGAACTCTTGTCACTTAGTAGTTATGAATTATAGCTTAGCCATGCTTAGCTTAGGTAGAAATGGCGGTTATCGACTTGTCGATAACCTTGATCACATAAAACTTATTATTACTTATGATTTCAGCCTTGTGCCATGTTTACTTGTGAAAACCAAAACTGAAACAAAATGATTTAGACTTGGGCACAATGGTATGTTGGTGTGCTTTTGGGTGTGGTGGAATGGTGCCCAAGTCAATTAAGGACCGAACTTCTTGTGAGTACACATTATCGGACATTTTGTGCGTGCTAACCACACTAGAGGGTATGGGACCTCTCTTGAATTAGTACTTTGGGAGGCATTAATTAATGAGTCATTGGTGTAGTTTATAGAGAAAAAGGATCACGGAGGAGTGACCGGGTGGTTCCTTTCTAGATCCTCCACCACGCCGGGTTCTTGCAAATGTCGGCTAGCGTTACCCTAAATGGCTAATGACTCGGCTTTGCTTGACTCCACCACAGCGTGTGGTCCTAGTGGCCCATTCGCCTTTGGTCACTAAGGGTTAACCCCATACGTGCGGCTCTTAATTAACGCATTCCATTGGAAACGTCTCGTAGGACTTAGCGTCTTGGCATACCAAAGGAAGTGTGCTTAATAGCTTGGCAAAAAGCGATGCGAAGTGTGGGTACATTGGTACACCCTGCAGGGTTAAAACTATTCGAATAGCCTCGTCTAGGTTATGGACACGCTTGGGTAAGCTTTTCAAGAGTTAGACTACAACATTTTAATTAAAAATTGATGGGTGAGTGCGAATGCGGGATTCGTGCTATGTGTGGTGGCTATTGGGTTAGTCACCAATAGGTGGTTACTCTTGTACTTATTGTATCTCGTGTTATTTCATTCAATAAAACTGATTGCAAACTTGCTTTTGAAATGTACTACGTTATTACAAATAAAGTTGGCTTTGTGCAAAATGAGACATATAACCTCCACTTAAAAGCACGCATGTAGCATATTGATAGATGCTATTCCACACGTCGATCTTGCGAGTACATTCTTGTACTCATTTGCTTTGCTTATTTGTTGCGAGAGGAAGAAGTTGATCCCCAAGGATCGACCTTTGTGAGAATTGCTTGATATGGACGACTAGCTTGGCGGCGGTCGGTTGCCTTGTGGGTTATGGCTAACGGTTGGATTTTGTTTCTGACCATCTTATGGCACTTTGCTTCATTTATTGCGTTACTTTGATGTTGTTTGGCGGTCGGCCTTCTTGTGTAATAACTCTATTATGTATGTCTTTTGTTAGGATTAATGTTATGTGATGTATGGAATTGATGCGTGATTTTATATGAGGATGCGTGATTTACGAGAGTATACATGTCTCGGGCTTGGTTTATTTGATTTGTGATGCTAGAGTCAAGGAAGACTAAGCATTACAAGCCAAATAAATCGGGTCCTCATGAGTTGGTATCGAGCCATCTTGACCGAGAAACCCTAAGCTTAGTCGTCTTTTGGATATTTTGGAAAACTTAATTTCAAAATGTCAAATGATTTATAAAGCTTAAGTAAGTTCTCGATTTTACTCCTTACCTATCTTAGCTTTCTTCTCTCATCTCGCTCTAACTTAAGTTTTAAAAGTTGTTTTCCTCTCCTCCTTTCAAAGACAGTTGTTATCGTTTAAGTTGGGTTTTGGGAACCAATGAGTTTGGCAAATTGAAGTGTTATGCGCCTTCTACAAGGTTTTGAAGCTTACGGAATGGTGAATTTCGACTAGGAGCTTGGATGTAAAATCGGACAGCAAGCGTCAATTTCGGACAGCAAGCTCAAAGGTCCTAAATAAGGTAGATAATGAGAAGATAACTTAACTAAAACTTGTGGAAATAAAAGGGTAAGGAGTGATATTAGTTGGCTAAGTATCTAACGTTATTGTTAGTGGTTCTACCCTACTATTTGGTCCTACTTGAATTTGAGTTGCATGCTGAAATTTACCTTCCTAAACCGATTACTCGTTCCCTCCATACGGGTTAGTCGCAACAGGAAGTTGGTTTTGTGACTTGAGAGCTTGTGCTGATTTTGTGGTTGTTTTTGGAGCTTTTTTAGTTCATCTCTTAGTGGTTTATTGTTTCCTTGCCATAAGCTTTCGGGTTATCCTTGTCCATCTTAGTATCTATTCCCACCTTAACGTTCAGCAGGACCCCCTAGTCCTTGGTGTTTCTTCCGCATCCTTCAGTTTCTAGTCTTCGGGTTCGCGCTAACCCATCTCTTCGTGGCAGGATGTCTGGACAGACCAGCAGCGGACTAGGTCAGCAAGCTGGCTGGGATGAAGGTCTCCACAGCTGGCTTGTCCAAGCAGGATTGCAGCGCCTCCCTGGCGATTGTGATGGATTTTGGTCCCCTTTGCTGTGACCATGGTAAAAGAGCCATGTCGCCGAAGGTTGCAACCACAGGAAGGTCAAGATGCAGCCGTTTGTGGAGACGAAGGACACTTGACAACGAGTGTACTCTGCACACCCAACTGCGATGAAGACCACCTACCGAAAGCTGTCCATTGCCAAAGTCACTTGTTTTCTCTGAGGAACCACTCACTATCCCAAAGTGTAGCATGAACACAGTGATCGCGGATCATTAAAACTTCGTGGCGCTTCTTCGACCATCTACAAATATCGCAATCGCCAATGCTTCGGACGGAGAAGTTCTTGGATGATTTGTCCGTGGAGCTGCGGGACAAATTACAGTCTATACCTTCCCCGACTTTCACTACGGTCGAGAATCCCGTAATTGCTGGGGCCAGAAAGGAGAAGCTAAAGGAGGTCTTTTTGCAAAGAGGACCTCGGTGGAGGTCCGAGTGGTTTTGGCAAAATGACCCAGAGGAGGTCCTTTTGCGGGAGTGGTCCTAGCGGCTAGGATTGAACAAGGGGTGGTCCTAGGCGGTTAGGATCAACCCTAGGGAGGTCCGGCACTAAGAGTTTTCGCGGACCGAGATCTAACGGCTAGAAGCTAATCCTAGGAGGTCTTTGCGGTAGATTAACCCTAGGAGGTCACGGGACTTAGAGTTTCAGAGATAACGCTCTACGCACGATCGATTCGAGGGTGCTCTTAAAATGGCTACGATTACACTAGGAGGTCGGGCTTAGAGGACACCGCGCATGCCGGCGAGACGGCAATAAAAGACTACCTCGGACAACCTTTATACCAATCATTGGGCTCTGGGGCTGTCAGAAAACAACACGGCAAACACCGGGTCAAAGGAGAGCTCACCGCCGGCGGCGTGGACCACGGCGGGAACCAAGGCACCACTAAGCTCATAAAAGCACCGCGGACCTCTTTGGGCTAACTCTCGGCGGCGCGATGGCTCGAGCGTCGCGGCCGGAGAGGGTGGGAGTGGGTTTCGGCAAAACCGATAAAATCTAGCGAGCTTGCTACGCTCTAATCAAGCTAAGCCTAGAGCTCAAAAAGGCTAAGAGGACTCACGGGGCCAAGGTGAGGTCCAAGGAGCTCGGAGGAGGTTGATGCCGAAGGAGGTGCTCCGGTGACCAAGCTTGCCGGAGGCGAAGAAAGCGAGGGCGGCCTTGAAGAACGAGTCCCCACAATGCCTCCCCACAAACCAACCGATTCGGTTAAGACAAGATGCCCGGTGGATAATTGAAGAAGTTGGAAAACCAAGTTCAATTAAACCACAGGAGCTCGGTGATCTTGATGAACTTGAAAAACCAACAATGGTGGTGTTCTTGAAGTTTGGTGGAGGAGAGAAAGACTAAAGGAAGCAGGAGGAGCTCGGGGTCTTAAGAAGACAAAGGAGCAAAGCCATGGGCGAGAGGCAAGCCGGGTGTGCACACCTGCCATGGACTTGCTAGATGTGACAGAGGCGGTAGGGTGACTTCTTTTAGGGCAAAAGGTCGCGCATTAAATGTGTGGCGAAAGAGGCGTTGGGAAGGACCAAAAAGTGACAGACCCACTGCTCCCAAGCGCTCGACCACGACACACGCGCAGTGCGGGAAAACCATGATGACCGGGGCTCGAGGAGGTCACGGAGGAAGAAGAATAGGGCTTAGGAGGTCTGGGCGATCCCGATTTGCATGGGGTGGTCTGGGCGTCCCGGATCACTCGAGGTGGGAGGTCTTTGCGGTGAGGAGGTCGGGGAAGGTCCTAGGAGCCGAGGGAGGTCGTGGGCGTCAGTTCAAATCCAACGGCTTACACGCGGCGCCGAGTGCGGTTGAGTGGACTGGGTCCAACCGTGGCGGTTGAGTTAGGCTCGGGCTCGAGCGAGTCGACTCAAACGATTCGATTTTTACGGTTTTTGAGAAGGTGACATTTGGAGAATTGTTTGAGGTAGCAAACGAACTCCAAAATTATGAAATTTTTACAGGAGCTTGCTAGCTGAGGATTGACCTTGAATACAATTTTCAGAGGTTTTGGTGCTGTGGAGTTTCCTCCAAAATTTACCAAGGTCTTTGGTCAAGGTTTGACTAGATTTTGAATTGGGTTGACTTTCCTCCAACATTCAAACAATTTCTAAAAATTGTGGAATTTTCAGAGGATCCCCAAGCCAACCCAAGAATTTAGGAAAAATATTTCCAGGAGGTTATCACAAGGTGGAACAAGAATGTTTTGAAGGATCAAGATTTGGATCAAAGACTTGTGACTTTGTATTTCCATAACTTCTTGTACAAAAGTATTAAGTACAAGCAGGGAATACAAGATGTAAGAAAAGTTTTAATTTCTACTCATTTTCTTACATTTGAAACACAAGCCTAAAATTGGGATGTTACAACTCTCCCCCTTACAAGAATCTCGACCCAAGATTAGTTTACTCGGAGAAGAAAGAAGGAAAATGCGCGAAGGCGATCTTCTCGCTCCCAAGTTGCCTCATCTTGAGAATGGTTTGACCATTGGACCTTGAGGAACTTGATGACACGGTTTCTTGTTCTCCGTTCATATTCCTCAAGAATGCGAGCAGGATGCTCGCGGTGGTCAAATTCTCACGCACATCGAGAACCTCCAGCGGAGCTTCCCTCGGGACACGGAGGCACTTCTTGGTGTGACACATGGAACACATCATGCACACCCTCAAATGCATTGGCGGCTCAACTTTGTATGCCACACCCCAACTCTCTCGGCGATGCGATAAGGCCCAATATAGCGAGAGCCAACTTGCCCTTGATGCCAAAGCGATGGCCCTTCAAGGGTGAGACTTTGAGATGAGAAAGTCATTGGGCTCAAAGCTCAACTCATGGCGGCGGCGATCGCGCATAGCTCTTACTGCTGGGTGGGCGTGCGCGGATGCTCGCGAATCAAGCGGACCTCGCTTCGGCCTCATTAATCGACTCGGGCGGCGCCACTCACGATCTCGACCAGTTCAATGGGGTTCTACATCTCCTCATACAAGGCCTCAAATGGTGTCATGCCAAGGCGGCTGAAAGCATTGTTGTAGGAGAACTCGGCAAATGGTAAGCATTTTCTCACTTCTTCCCATAGGAAAGAACACGAACGCAGAGCATATCTTCCAACACTTAGTTGACTCGCTCCGTCGGCCATCGATCACGAGGATGAAAGGCATCTTGAAATGAAGGCGGTCCCCATAGCCTCTGCGACTATGCCAAAACCGCGAGGTGAAAAGCGTACCACGATCGAAATAATCGTCTTGATGCACAGTGAAGACTCACAATCCTCGAGACATAAAGTTCGGCCAAAGGCCCCACACGGCCGAGTCTTGGCGGGAAGAAAATGTGCCACTTAGTCAACTTTGTCAATCACGACCCAAATAACATCATTCCCTTTGGGCGAGCATGGGGTGGTCTGGGCGTCCCGATCACTCGAGTGGGAGGTCTTTGCGGTGAGAGGTCCAGGAAGGTCCTAGGAGCGAGGAGGTCGTGGGCGTCGGATTCAAATCAACAGCTTACACACGCGGCGCTGAGTGCGGTTGAGTGGACTGGGTCCAACCGTGGCGGTTGAGTTAGGCTCGGGCTCGAGCGAGTCGACTCAAACCGATTCGATTTTTAGTTTTGAGAAGGGCTGACATTTGGAGAATTGTTTGAGGTAGCAAACGAACTCCAAAAATTATGAAATTTTTACAGGAGCTTGCTAGATGAGGGATTGACCTTGAATAAAATTTTCAGAGGTTTTGGTGCTGTGTATTTTCCTCCAAAAATTTACCAAGGTGCTGGTCCAAGGTTTGACCAGATTTTGAATTGGGTTGACTTTCCTCCAACAGCATTCAAACAATTTCTAAAAATTGTGGAATTTTTCAGAGGAGCCCCAAGCCAACCCAAGAATTTAGGAAAAATATTTCCAGGAGGTTATCACAAGGTGGAACAAGAATGTTTTTGAAGGATCAAGATTTGGATCAAAGACTTGTGACTTTGTATTTCCATAACTTCTTGTACAAAAGCTGTTCAGTACAAACAGGGAATACAAGATGTAAGAAAAAGTTTTAATTTCTACTCATTTTCTTACATTTGAAACACAAGCCTAAAATTGGGATGTTACATCCAGCCTCACCTCCAAATTTCTTCTAAGAGCACCGCAATCTCCAAAAGAGTCAGAGGCTGTTTTTGAGTCGAACTTGGGCCCATGGGCCTTGTAACCCTAAAGCGACTTATGCTTTATTCACGTAGTTACTATTCACATATGAACAATACCACCACCCCTTCTTTCACCTCTCCCTCCTATACATAGTGGCCGCCGCCCTTAGGGTTTGGCGGATTTCGTTTGCTTAGTTTCTTCATTGTGAAAACTCTTATTCTTCACTTGTGTTGACTAGACCAACCGTAAAGAACCTCTGCGGAATCCCACTTTTTGAACTCAATTATATATTTACAATTCAGATTGCTTGTTACTTCGTTCTTGCTTGTTCTTCGATTGCTTGCAGGAATTGATCCTCGTGATCAGGTCAATCGGGTCTTTGGCACGGTTGATAACGACTTGGTGATCAGTTCAGCGATTGCTTGATTCGTACGTGTTGCATTCGTAGCCTGGATCATGAGAGTTAATCATCACCCAATCGGAATTTATCCTTCTCAACGAAAGATCGGGACAACTATGGTTCATCAGCACTCGCCATCACGGAGCGCGAGGAGGCGTGCGTAGGCCTAGAGGAGTGGCGGGTAGGTGTGCGTGTCGAGCGACGCAAGGCGGAGGCGGTGGAGCACGAGCGTGACACACGGGCGAGATGAGGCCGCGGGTGGGGGCTGTTCCTGCCACCGGTGGAGGGTGGGCTTCAGCCTGATGAAGCCCCCCCGATGGATTCACCCTTGCTTTCTTGCTCCCGTGTCGGTCATCTCGGGCGACCGGAGGAGCCCAATCCCGAGCCCCGGCCCAACCGCCAGAGTGCCACTGCGCCCGGCACCGTGGCGCCCGCCCCTCCCGACCTCCCCTCCTCCTCCTTCCTTCGCTCCCTCTCCCTCCCACCCCTCTCCCCGTTCTCGCTGATGGAGCGCGTTCTCAGCGGCGAGTCGACCGTGGCCATTGAGGTGGCGGTAGACCTCAAGAGTCGTGGAGCTGCGCTCCCCCTTGGCTGGAGTTCTTGGGCCGTCGACGCGCTGCTCCCCTAGAGGCCAAATCTAGAGCTGGCCCCCGGTCGTCTGGTTGCCGCGCCACCACCCGCACCCCCCCAGCGAGGATGATCTGCCCAAGGGCGACCACCACTGCGATCGCCACCGGCTCTGGACTCGAGGGCACCGTCGCGAGGATCTGTCACGCTAGGAGCTGCCATCTTCGCACGCGCTGGGAGGATCCCCGCCGCGCCGCCGTCTTTGCACGCGTCGGGTGGTCCTCGATGCTCCATCCCCTCCCTCCCATGCTGCCTCAGGCCTACCGCGTGGACGCAGCAGCCGTGGGATCGGTGGGCGTCGGCATCGTGGGAGACTATTGACCGTCGGCGTAGTGGGAAACCGTCGCGAGTGGAGCCGCGATTCGTCTTGTTGTGCGCCGGGCAGATGCCCCTCCATCGAGCGGCGACCACATCATCACGCTGTCCCGTGCTCACCACCGCTTGGCTGCTAGGGCATGTCCGTGCGAGTCCTTAGCAGCTCTGTTGGCAAGTTTATCCACAGATCATCCTGCCACAGCCAGAGAAGTCTCCTCACTCTCGGCCTAGTGCCCCTCCCCACGGCTCTCGTTGTGCACTCGACGGCCTACATGAGGCGTAGAGGAGAAGGTCGGACAACCATGCTGCTATGCTGGGGGCGTCCCGAGTGTAGGCCGTTGTCCTGAGGGTAGTAGACCAGCCGTTGGAAGAGCCCGAGTAGGGGACTGTTGCTATTGGAAGAGACCACGTAGGGGGACTGTTGCCGTTGAAGTGTTATCTCGAAGCGCAAGAGACGTGAGACGACTGTCCTAGAGGCCCGTTCGTAGTAGTTGGTCCAGTCCACCTTCAATGAGTTGCATGGGCGGGGGAAGGGGAGAGAGGAGTCGGAGTTGTCGCCTTTTGGTTCTGCATCGTCTACTGTTGTCGCCAAGAGGAAGAACTACTTGCTCACCTAATTCATATGAAGCTCCTCGCTGATGGCCCTATCAGCGTGTGGATCAACCTTGCACATGCTTCTATTATTCTCTCTCAAGACGGTGTTAAGGCGATCCTCTGCACTATTCAGTTTTAACCAATTTGAAGCTCCCTTGCGTTGGATGGGAGGTGTTGCCATTACCTTAGCGATGATGTGTGTGTTCGATAGAGTTGGTCGGTGTTAGGTTATGATTAGAGTTTGTTAGTTGGTGCCTCTAGCTCTGGTGCTGTTGTTAGAGTATTGTAAAACGTGTCTAGTTGCGGATTCCCTCCTGTTAGGGGTGTTTTCCCGCGTGGGGACATATCTTTTTATTTTATCTTATTTACCCCTGCTTTATAAATGAAAAGTAGCTCTCGTGCCTCTTCGTTTACCCAAAAAAAAAAAACTCTATATTGGGTTGTTTCTTCGCGGTTGGCAATGATAAGTTCGCTAGAGTCCGGCCCAACCTTTTTGGGCTTCATTGCCACGCCAGAATATTGGAGCTTCATTCTCCATGGGCTTCGTGTTTAACCATGGCTCGGCATCTCGTAGCAGCAAGCCCTGTGCTTGACCATCCGGAGCTCGTGACCTCCGCCCTCTCCTTGCCGGAAGAAGAAGAAGAGCTCTTGATGTGGCTTTCACGGCCATCAAGAAGAGGCCACGCTGTCATGCTTGCCGCGCTGGAGGGTGATAGTCAGAAAGGCGGATTGTTAAGGTCTGGACGAAGTGCTGTCGACGTTTGAATGCTGGCTAAAAAGATTTTACGTTTTGGATGATAGTTCAGTTTGCTAGCTTTGTTTACTTAGTTTGGCCTCTGTATTTAGATTTACCCTTGTAGTCATGACTTTTTTAAATGCTTGTTTCTGCTTGTTCCCTTGGTAGAGTTAGTTGGTAAATCCAGATCGATCTGGCAGTTGAATGTAAGAGCTAGCTGGTAATTCTAGCCCGAACTAGAAATTGGTTGTAAGTATTATTGCTTTCTATAAAAGCAGGTATGTACTTTTTCAAAAAAAAAAAAAAAAAAGAAAGAGCCCACACCGTACGAGCGAATGGTCATCGGCGTGCTGCATGAGCATGGTCCAAGCGATGCAGAACTTGCCGTCCCCAAGGTAGGCCAAGCTACCATTGAGGTAGAAGGCGTTGCTGGTCTCGTCGCTCCACCGCGGGAACGTCTCCTCCCACGCGTACCGGACGGCCGGTGGGGACTGCTGGATGCCGCAGGCGTAGAGGCAGAGCCGCCGGGGGCATAGCCCGAAGCAGAGGCCCAGCTCGGGGACGAAAGGGCCGCGCCCATGGAAGGCAACTCCCGGTAGCCCTCCTTGCGCCACGCGTGGCGGACTGTGTCGAAGGGTAGGTGCCCTCTCCGACGCCGTGACCCAGACGCGCGTGCCGGCGGCGAAGTAGCCGTGACCCGGCAGGACAGAAAAAACACAAGGTTGTACTATACTACTACTATACGATACAACCCACGAAGTATGTGATACTCATACATGTGCTAACTTTGGGCTTTTGCAGGCCGGTTGGTTCTCGTGACAGTATGCATTAGTGCAAAAGAAATAGTAGTACTAGAATGGCTAGGCTGGATTAGCGAAGATCGCACGTACTAGCTAGTATGATACTACGTAATGTAAGGCAAGAAAGGATGCATCTAGCAACATAGTAATGTTTCTGCTACAATCGTGCTCAAAACGGTAACCGGAACTTCTCACTTGTGTCCACTGTCCACAAAACATTCAGGAATCATGATCAGAAGAAGGAAAAGTACCAAATTAAAGTCCAAACCGGAATCAAAGGAGAAGAATGACGACATGGAAAAGGAGCTTCTTCCGAATGTAGGAATCCAGGAAAAAACCCGTCGTACAAAGGGAGCTCTAGGCCTTATCTGAGGGCTGTCTCTCACTGCTGCTCTCATCTAGCTAGCTAGCTAATGACCGGGGCCTCTGGGGCTCGGCCCAGCGGGGAGCTGCGCCGTCCACGCCATGACCGTCGTCGACCTCGCCCTCTCGTGCAGCGTCGCGTACGCCGCCGCGTCTTGACTCTGGAGCCGGCCATCCGGAAACTGCCTCACGGCATCGACGGTGACGAGAACACCGCAAAGAAGTGCAACGGCGAGCAAGAAGATCATGAACGTCAGTGTTGCTGCCGTGGACTTCATAGGTAAGTCGTTGAATAGTGCCGACATGCATGCACAACCAGCTCAGTTACTACTCGTGTGGTAGTGACAGGCTTACAGTTAGGGCTGCGGGTCGCGGTATATATAAGCCCAACGCACTGGAGATTTTGATTGTTCGTGGAGTAAAAAAACTAGGCTATGTTTGTCTGTACACAACGGTTCTTTGATCTGTGAATTTGCCTTGATTGCGGCGAGTGAGCGAGAAAAACAGGAGTGACACTCCACTCGTCTTTTAATGCGTGGACATTTTCATAAGGCTAATTAACTCTTACGTATATATGCCCATATATATAGCACATGGTAACATGACATCAAGACTAATCCAAAAATTGTCAGACTTAGCCTAACTTCAACATGAGCAGAGGAGTAAATTAGTAGGGCAATCATTTTATTTTCCCCTCTTTTTGAAGACTAACTAGTAGGTCTATGAATTGAGATAATACTAGTGTGTACCACACTAATTAGTATTTTCTCTCTAACTACTCTAGCTTCGTTCCTGAATAGATGACTTTTAGGATTTTGCACTTCAACCAAGGCACATGTCAATACTACAAAAAAAATGTCTTCACAGACGGTTCAAAAACGTCATCACAGACGGTTTCGTAAGTCGTCTGAGTTTATGGGTCAGTGATGACATAAGGTCATCACAGACGATTTTCAAACCGTCTGTGATGCATACTATCACAGACGGTTATTAACTCAGAACCGTCTGTGATGGCTTCCTATCACAGACGGTTTGCAGATAAAACCGTCTATGATGGCTGATGTATCACACACGGTTTGTAAATACAACCGTTTGTGATATATATTCTCTATAAAGTCTCCAAGCAGTGGCTGCTTGTGCCTTTAAAACCGGCTTATATATGAAAAATGGTCTGATACTCCTGGGAGTACGTACTCTCACTTCTTATATACCACTTAAATTGTATGATTATACCTCTTTATATATTTGAGTGAGTATACTCCAATAATGATTATAAGATACTTCAAAGTGAGTTCTATGAAAAAATTCATTAAAGTCCACTTTTTATAACAAAATTTATGTATATACTTCTTTTATATATGAAAAATAGTATATAATAAAAAAACAAAGGGCTCTAATGAAAAATTTTCAATCAAGTCGCATTGGAGTATCTTATAATTAGTATTTAAGTATACTAAAAATGATAAAGAAGTATAATATATGCGTTTAAGTGGTATATTGAAAATAGGAGTACATATTCCTAGAGTCTGAAATAGACTTATATATATATATATATATATATATATATATATATATATATATATATATATATATATAGGAAAATGGTATGGTACTCTAGAGTCATTATACCACCTCTCATATACCACTTAAAGCGTATGATTATACCTCTTTATCAATTTGAATATACTCAATAATGATTATAAGATACTCCAAAGTGAGTTCCATGAAAATTTTTATGAAAATCCACTTTTATACTAAAATCCGTGTATATACTTCTTTTATGTATGAAAAATGGTATATAGCAAAAATAAAGGGCTCTAACGAAAATTTTGAGATCAAGTCACATTGGAGTATCTTATAATTGGTATTCAAGTATCTTGAAAGTGATAAAAAGTATAATATATTCTTTTAAGTGGTATATTAGAAGTGAGAGTACATACTCTGAGATGAAACGAACGTCTATATATATATATATATATATATATATATATATATATATATATATATATATATATATATATATATATATATATATATATATATATATATATATATATATATATATATATATATATATATATATATATATATATATATATATATATAGAGAGAGAGAGAGAGAGAGAGAGAGAACGTCAGTAGTATCCCGGTCACTTTCGGAGGATCGTGGGGAGGATGAGACAGCAGCCACGAGAACTTCATCGAGCCTGCAAGTTCAAGAAACATGGCTGCCAGGAGAGCGCGTGGATATACAATTACACGGATGTCGTCGATAGGTAATGGACTTGACATCAAGGAATAGTTGGTTGTTGATACATGACAACCAACCATTCCTTGATGTCATGTCAATACCTACCGACGACATCAAGTAATTGGATGTCCGCGTTCTCTGGCAACCATGCTTCTTGAACTTGTAGGCTCGATAATTGCCGTGGCTCTTGTCTCATCCTCCTCACGATCCGAAAAATGGTGGGACTACAAAATATATATATATATATATATATATATATATATATATATATATATATATATATATATATATATATATATATATATATATAATATAAAGCGGTTTTAAAGGCACAAACATCCTTGCTTGGAGACTTTATAGAGAAGAGATTAGGAATGGAATAGTAGGGCGTACCTAGGGCGAGAGAACTTGACCAGCATTAACACGGTTACACAAAATATACCATATATAGGAATATACCATAAGATTATATACATGTACAAAAATTTGTATGTGTGCGACACAATTTGGTATTGCAATACCGGCGGCAACACCTCCACCATGCATTAACCCACCTCCATTTCATTTACTATACTTAATCAATAAATTAACCCACATCAGTAAATAATCAACTCACATCAGTAAACCAAAATAAACTCAAGCATGAAGTTAAAATAATAGAAAGAGCAATTCATTAGAGCTCAAATATGAATTAACTAATTATCGATTCAATTTCAGCATAATATCAGTACTATTAACATCATTGAATAGTTCAACAGAGCATACAAATACCAATTTGCAAAACCTCCCAGTGCCAGGCACAGACAAATCACACAGATCATACAAATATTTCTATTCACAACTAGCAACAGTACCAGCTAGCAAACATACACAACCCCATTCTGATCCCCACCTCTATATCCATCCATCTATACAGCCAGCCAACAGTCATAGATCAGGGCAAGACAACAAGACAGCAAGGCCAAGGGTGTCCAAACTGACCATCAACCCACATTGCACCTCAGTTCACATGAATACACCAACGGCACAAACCAATATAGGTGATAGCTAGATCTATACGTCTTACCTCGACATCGCCGGTGTCGGTGGTGAGGTAGCCGAGGAGGTCGGTGGAGAGGTAGCCGGGGAGGTCGGTGGTCGAGGTGGCCAGGTCACGCACGTCGAGGAGGAGGAAGAGAGGAAGGCAGCATCACTGTAGTGTCTTGTCATACGAGTGTCTTGTGCAGTGAACCGTAGTGTCACAACCGGCGGCGACGGGAAGAAGCTAGGGCGGTGTCGGCGGCAGGGTCGGGCGGTGGCGTCGAGGTCGATCGGGGGGCACTCGAGTGGGGAGGGCTTGGCGAGAAGAGGCGGGAGTGGCGAGTTAGGGCAAACTCTAGCGGGCTCCTACTAATAAAGAGTGATACTTATCAGCGGTTCTATAATAGAACCGTCCGTGATATGGTCTCATATCACAGAGAGACCATATCATGGACGGTTCTATTATGGAACCGTCTGTGATATGGTTGTTCTCAACCTCTACGTTGAGCATATTATCATGTATACATTTACATGACATGAAAGAATTACATGTTTATATGTCAATTTTGTCATTTAAATACTATTGAAAATTTGCTTTAACTAGGATACATATCATGACGGATATTTGTTCCACTAAACCATATGTACATATATAGTTCAACATATAAATATACCTCCAAACTAGATTTTTTTTCATTTTAGAATTTACATACGGCCAAACAGCGTGGCCAGTCGCTTCTTACAAAGATTAAAAAAAAAAGTAGAAACCTAAAAAAACAAAGTTTTCTAGTGGCGGAGGTAATGCGCTATCTCTGTCTTTAAAACATCGTAGCGGCAATCGGCATTGGGCGGTTCGTGATCATCGCGCCGGCTCGAAATCGTCCACCGCTAATGCGCTCGTTCGAGTGTCTCCCGAAGACCCCCGGACTGTTGAATCAAGAATAATTGAGCCCATATAATCTCTTCCCTTGCTTGAGGGGTCTCGGTATGGTCGATTCAGTCGCCCGTTGCCTCGATTAAGTAGTCCAAGTGACGACAAACCTCCTGGAGACATGCAACGTTGTTGTGGAGGACCACGTCGATGACGCGGTACACTTGCCGGAAGTGGGAGATCACCTGGAAGACACGGCGAAGGAGGATGTCAAGACGACGGAAGGTGGCCGTCACCTGCTCTGGCAAATCCTCGGGCAGAGTAGTGAGGACACTGTTGAAACGATGTCATGCGGCATCCGCCAACGTCGGCGGAGAAGTGCTCATCGATCGGGAAGGTCATCAATCCGGCGACAAGGAAATAGAGAGTCATTAATTTCTGCTTTAGAAGTATATATTGTAGAGTTTATATGTGAGGTTGATCATCTTCCATGGCGGATGGTCCTTTTTATAAAACAAGAAATAAATTCGGCGCGAGAGACAAAGAGACACATCGGGGAGTCGAATCGGCATTGATGCGCCGAAGAGACGCATCGACGACGGCGGCGACGAAGAAACTCACCGGGAATTATAGCGACATTTTCACATACGGTTATGATTAAAAACCATCTGTGACATTGAAGGATCTAGACCCGCCATTATGTGTTAATGGAATATTTTGGTGATTAATAACAAATGCACTTGTGAGACTAACACTCTTATTGTTATATCATGTTTAGTCTCAGCTTGGATATAAAAGCAAAAATCCAAACAGGTATGTATTCATTAATGATAAATGCACTTGTGAGATTAACACTCTTATTGTTATATCATGTTTAGTCTCAGCTTGGATATAAAAGCAAAAATCCAAACATGTATGTATTCATTAATGACAAATCTATTTATGAGACTTAACAATTCTATTGATTATCTATTGCTTAGTCTCGTTTGGATATAAAGATGAAAATATAAGAGGTATGCTTTCTACGTCTTCTTGTCATATCTTGTTATATTCCTCGGATCCAAAATATAGGTTAAACTCCACCGAAAAGGTTAATTTGGATATGTGCATATGTTTCCATTACACATTTGTGTATGCACACATTTAGGGGGAGTTCACTCTATGTTTTGTGGTTTCATTTGTATTGATCCATATTCTCTTTCTACATATATTAAGGATCTTTACTTTGAGACATATCCTTGAATATATTTAACTTGTGTAGTTAATATATTCATATGAGTATATGAGAACATATGAGACTTGTGTAGTTCATAGATTCTCATATATCCTTGAATATATTTAACTTGTGTAGTTAATATATTCATATGAGTATATACAACTTGTGTAGTTCGTATACACTCATATTTAGTATATACAACTTGTAGTTCGTATATACTCATGGTATATATAACTTGTGTAGCTAATATATACTCATGTTTATCTCTATTCAATTATTTGAGATTGTGTTGTGGGACTAACATGTGTGCTAAGATGTTTAAAGGCCTAGTCCCAGAGTTTAAATGATGACATGAAAAGGAAATGCAAAGGTGATAAGAGATCAACATGGCTCAAGACAAAGGAGTCATGCATTGCATTTCGAAAAGCTTCTGGAAGAACTTCAGTGGAAATCAGTATGGCCGCATTTGGTAAGCGGTACTACCATGTGCGGTAGTACCGGGTTTTACATGGCGGTATATTTATTCTAGAGAGCTTGTTTTTTTGTGTTCTGTTTTTCTCAACAGTGTTAGTAGTACCGGTGCCTTTGTGGCGGTACGTGTTTTCCAAAGAGGTATTTGTTGCTCTCTTGGAAGCATGGTAGTACTGGCGTTGTATGTGCGGTAGTACCGCACCTCGGATGTACCGATTTCTGTGCGGTATGGAAATTCCAGTAGCATTGCTTTTTGAACTTGCTTTGCTCTGAGATGGCGCGGTAGTACCGGCGCTTTGTGCACGGTATGATCGGCTCACGGAACTACCGTTCATATACTGACAGTACGTAAATTCCAGAACGTATGCTTTTTGGTCCTTAGCCGCGATTTTGAGCATGTGTTGCTCTCTCGGTATTGCGGTAGTATCGCAATGTGTTATGCGGAACTACCGATTATCGGAACTACCGCGTATTAGTTGGTGGTAGTACCGCACCTGAAAGTAATGGCTTGTTTAGAAGCATTTATACAGGTATATCTTGTTAATTAATGTTAATGACATTATGGGACTAACATTCTCCATGAGTTGGATGAATAGGTTATGTTCCAGGGTGATGAAGACTTTAGATAGCATCATGAGTTGATCGTCATCAAGTCAAGGTTCAAGAAGATGATGTATCATGTGTTGATACATATCAAGACGCCGAAGAGGATATGATCATGAGTTGATCATTAAGTCAAGAGAAGACCCATCATGTGTTGATGAAGGTCAAGTATAGAATACATCATGGGTTGATGCATATCAAGACAATGACCGGATTTGAAGTAAAGATGTGTCATCAAGCTTCAAGAAGATACCCAAGGCAAAGGTATGACTAGCTAGGGCTAAGGATGTGTTCCTAGTTTTTGTCGGTCTTGGTGTTTGGTTGGAAGACCGGATTGCTAGTATAGGTTCTTGTACTATTAAGAGGGTCTTGTCTAGTCGCTGAGTCTCATCATGTGTTGATAGCTCAATCTCGCTTGCTCTAGCTCACCGTAGCATGATGCTATTATTTGCGAATGTGTTTTGCAAATAGTTGAGGATCATCGTCTAATCCTGTAACATGTGACTATACTTTGTAAATGTGTTTTGCAAATGGTTGAAGTCCATGTACCTACTCCTTGTGGCATGATCTAAGTTTGTAAATGTGTTTTGCAAATTATTGGGATTCATGTGTATCCCTTGACATGGTCTAAGATTGCTTGTTGCTATTTTCTTGGACTTAGACCATGGGTGTGACTCTCTGATGTTCTTGTGCTTTATGCATTGATCTAATATGTTTAAGATCATGCAATCAGGTGGGTTGTGTAGCCCTCTGAATAAGCTTTCAATAGAGTCCAAGATCACTCAATTCCGACATCGGAGTCAAAGTTATGACCTTTTTGCAGTGTAAATGCAATACTGAAATTGAGCTGCGGAACTACCGCCCTTATAAGAGAGATACTACCGAGAAAAGGTAGTACCGCGGTTTTATCTGCTGATAGTACCGCACCAAGTCTATGTAACGGCTAGTTTTGGGTCATGTGGCTCCAAACGGCTAGTTTTTGTTGTAGGGGCTATAAATACCCCCTTGGCCGGTTGAGAGACAACCTTTGGCACTTTATTTCACTCTCTTGAGCTAGTATGAACCTCTCCTCCCAATTTTGCATGTGTTGCACTTTGTGAGCAAGGAGAGAGATTTCTAGTTGCATGTGTTGCATCAAGTGAAGCTTGTGAGAAGGCCCGGTGTTTGTGAGTGGCTTAGTGCTCGCCATCTCCGGAGTGGAGTAAGAGCAGCCCTAGTGGAGCGAGGTGTTGATACCTCGGAGGAACGCTTAATTCGTGGAGCCGCCCCAATTGGTTTGGGTTTCCCTCAACGTGGATTAGGGGAGACCGGCAAGTCTCCAATCACCACGGTAAAACATCGTCGTGTCATTGTGGTTTGCATTCTTGAGCTTTACTTATCGCAATTTATATAGTTTGTGTTAAATTGCTTATTCATTGTGTATGAATGTTTGCAATGCTATGTGCCATATTCATTGCTTAAATTGAATTGCTTACAAGTCCATGCTTGATTGATTATTATCAATTGACTTGTACTGTTGGTGCACTTAGTTGAACCTAGTTGATTTAGACTTTAATTGTGCAAAACCGTATTGTTATAAACTTTCGCATTAGAAATCAGTTTTAGCGCATAGAAGTTTTTAAAACCGCCTATTCACCCCTCTTGTCGGCCTCCTCGATCTTACAGACATCTACAATTATCACGCATCGTTCATGTTAAGAACCGTCGTGAAATATCCTGTTGTTGTTTGTTGAAAACCGCGTGATACTTCACGACGGTTTTAATAATGAACCGCTTGATATTACTTCTCCTGACGGTTTTTAGCGTAGCTAGTAACATAGATGAATCATAGACGGTTTTAATAATGAACCGTCTGTGATATTACGTCTTCTGAGCGGTTTTAGCGCATGCAGTAACACATATGGTCTCTAAACCAAAACCGTATGTGATTTCATATATCTGACGGTTTTTCAACCGTGCTGTGATGGCGTCGATGTGCCTTTTATAATAGTGTGTAAAAATGACCAAATCACCCTCCTTCATTAGCCCACTTATTGGTCTTAGATGGTGTGTGTTACTCTAATCCATAATAGTAAATAACCTTGGGAATAATGAATGGTAGATGTATGCAACGGAAAAAAAAAGTTAAAAGTTGTCTCAAAATTGTATAATGAAGTGTATTTGAGAACAAAATTCGAAAGGTAGAATGACATTTATTCAGAGCGGAGGAAGTAATATACTTTCTGTATGCTTGAATATTGCACTAGTACAAAATAACCGTGTTAGAAAGATAAGACTAGGGTTTTGTTATTCACAACTGTGCAGTTTATTCATTAATGAGAGGGTATATATAGACATTATTACATGGATCTCATGGGCTACATGGGCCACATAGGCAGTGTGTGTGTGTGTGTGTGTGTGTGTGTGTGTGTGTACAACACACACTCTTACACTCTTAACACCTCCCTTCAAACTCAAGGTAGATCAGGAGAATCTGATGCACTGAGTTTGAGTAGATGAAATCGATACTGTTCTCGAGTCCGAGCTTTAATAAACAAATATGCGACTTGAAGCTCTAAAGGAATATACTTAAGGGCGATGGTTGACTATTGACAATGAGCCTTTGTGAAGGATGCATCAACACCAATGTGCTTTGTCAACTCATGCTTGACTGAATCACTAGAAATCTGAATGGCACTAGTGTTGTCACAAAAGAGAGGTGTAGGATTATCACAATGGACACCGAGATCAATCAAAAGCCATCAAAACTAAATGATCTCTAAGGTGGTAGCGGCAAGAGCTCGAAACTCAGCCTCTGCACTAGAGCATGACACCATAGTCTGCGTCTTAGACTTCCAGGCAATGAGCGAAGTACCAAGATAGATACTGTAGCTAGTGATAGATTAGCGATCAGTAGGATCACTCGCCCAAGTGGAGTCAGAGTAAGCATGGAGCTAGAGCTGACTCGAACTAGAATAGAATAGATGTATGTACACAGTCCCCCTCAAGTATCTTAGCACACGAAGAACATGACCATAGTAGACTGAGGTGGGAGCACTAACAAACTGGCTGAGCACATGAACGACATGAGCAATGTCTAGCCTAGTGACAGTGAGATAAACAAGACTCCCAATGAACTAATGATAGGAGAAGGATGCATCGGTGTTACACCATCCGTAGGTGAAGGCGTAGGTGGAGCTCCATGGGTGTGATAGCATTACGTGTATCAGTCATGCCAGAGCGAGCAAGCAGATCTTGAACACGGCAATCTTTGAGAGAGATAGTAGCCATCACTATCGAATGAACTTCAATCCCGAAAAATTGCTCAATGGTTCCAAGTCGGACATCATAAACTGTTCACTCAATTTCCTCTTCACAAAAGCCACATAATCTATGTTGTCTTCTATGATCAACATATCATCTACATATAGCAGAAGCAAAGTACGACCTGTTGAGAAGTATGAATAAACAAGGCAGGGTCATGCTCACTTGGAGCGAAACCAGCAGCTTGAATCACAAAACTCAAACTAAACATGAGGAGTCTGCTTGAGACCATATAGAGCACGCCTAAGGCGACAAACATAGCCTGTAGGAGCCTCCACACCTGGGAGTGGCTGCATATGGACTTCCTCATGTAGATCACCATGAAGAAAATCATTCTTGACATCCATCTAAGATATAGTCCATGTGTGTACCACTGCAATAGCAATAAGAGTACGGACTGTGGTCATATAAGCAACTGGAGCAAAAGTCTCATCATAATCTCGACCATAAGCCTGCTAAAAACTTCTTGCAACAAGATGAACCTTGTATCGCTCTACTGAACCATCTGATTTGTTTTTTAGTTTGTATACCCACTTGCAAGTGATAAGAATAGCTCCAGATGGTAGTGAAACAAGATCCTAAGTGTCTGTACACTCTAATATTGTGAGCTCGTCTGTCATAGCCAATTGCCACTTAGGTATACTAGCAGCCTCTTGATAGATACTTTGCTCCGCTACTGCACTTGAATGAGAAAACCCCCATCTCTCTGGTGTCTGAATAGAAGAACGATCACGTAGGGCATACTGTGATGTAGTAGAACGATTGTTAGAGTTGGTGAGTGCGTGAGAGGGTCAAGTGGATGAGAGGAGGACTAAGGATCAGAAGGAACTCTCTGTCGACGACTATAGTGAAAAGGAAAAGTAGAAGTATCATAAACTGGTTGAGCTTATAGAGGAGACACACTAGAAAGTGAAACTGGTAGGGAAGGTGTATTTGGATAAGACAAGGCTGGTGAAGGAATAGGAGGTAGACACAAAAAGGAGGTAGAATCTATGGAACAAGAAGTGGGATGTCTAGAAGGATGATAAAAGAAGGGTCGATGTCATCAAAGGTCACATCACGAGATGTGAATGCAACGTCTTTGAGGATCATAGCAACAATAGTCCTTATCTTTGAGGGCTATAATCCAGGAAGACACACTCAACCGACTGAGCGCTTAGCTTTGTGCACTCACGAGGTGCTAGAAGGACATAGCAGACACAGCCAAAGACACAAAGATGAGCATAGTGAGAAGGTGCTCTATACAGGACCTCACTAGGACACTTGACATGAAGGTTCGAAGAGGGCTGATGGTTGATGATATAGATTGCCATAGAGACTACTTCCCCATAAGTGAGAGAGAACAAATGAGGAGATGAGAAGAGTATGAGCAATCTCAATGATGTGACGATGCTTGCGCTCAGTAACACCATTATGAGCATGTGCACCAGGACACGAGAGCTGAGGATGAGCACCCTCAGAAGAAAGGAACTAGCGAAAGGCTGATGAGAGATACTCTCCCCTAGAGTCGGAACAAAAAACACGAATGGAAAAAGAAAATCGAGTACGAACCATCTTAGCAAATGATTGATAAATGAAAATCAATTGAGAACGATGTTTTATGAAATAGATCCAAGTATATCGAGAGTGATCATCAACAAATATGACATAATAACTATGACCACCCTTCGAAGCAAAATGAGATGGACCACATGCATCTGAATGCACCAAATCATATGGACAAGAGGACTGAGAGGTACTGCTAAATATGGAAGTTGTAGCTGTTTACATAGCTTACAACCAGTACAATGAAAACAAGACTCAACAATAACATGAACTAAGGAACCATGGTGAACTAGAGTGGTGAGGCGAGCTCCACGAGAGATGACCAAGTGCAGTGATGCCACTCTTTGAAGGAAGAACCAACAAGAGATTGTGATGATGACATAGCGAAGGCACTAAGGCCTTCAATCTTGGTGGAAGGAAAATGTAAGGTGTCTAAGACATAGAGACTAGGAGAGCCTCTACGGCGATGACCAGAACCAATCACTCTTACGCTCGGCGATCCTGAATAAAACAAAAAGAATCATCAAATCCAACGAAACAGTTCATATCAGTTAGTTGGCCAACAAAAAGAAGATTCATATATAGATGAGGAACAAAACACACATCAGGAACATAGAAGCAAGATATAGAGAGAATGCCTTGATGGTAATAGACCAAGGTGTACCATCAATAGTGTGAACATATGCACCATCAGTCACGGGCCTACGTGCAATGAGCTAAGAGTTGTCTGATGTAACATGCAAAGAGGCACCCGAGTTTAGAACCCAAGGATGAGCAGCACTAGAGGCAGAAAGTGCAACTGAGGTCATAGTAGACACTGATCTAGAAGTCACAATAGATGTGGGTGTGGCAGCAATGACTACCCCAGTAAGTGCTCTCGGAGGCCTAGTAGGTGCTCCATGACGAAGATTGGATGGACGTCTAGCACAATAATCAATAATATGATTTGGATGTAACTTGAAGCACTTGTCAACATGATGACCAGTCCTCTTACAATGAGAACATACCAGCACTCCTGTGGGTGTAGCTCTAGTAGATCCAGACCACTGTGAGAGACCTAGGACAGCATGTGGTGAGGATCCTGAGGTAGGCATAAGCGAATGAAGATGAGTCTCCTCTACAATCAAACTAGAGAGCACCTCAGTCAAAGTCGGTGGAGTGGGATAGTTAAGTAACTGAGTACGAACACGATCAAACTATGATCGAAGTCCCATCACAAACTGATACATGAGCATTTACTGAGCATACTCATCTTTTGCAACACAAGACTGGCAAGTAGTGGTAGCTTTTGGTGTTATGCACTCTAGATGGCCAGTGATATGAGTGAAAACACTATAATACTCCTCACGGACTAATTCGGCTGCTGCTGAATACTATGTTCTTGAGCAATGTGAAGCGAAGATCACCACTGGACTGAACATATCTCTTCTCAAAGTATGTTCACATCTGCTTGGCTAAAGTATGATACTCAAGACTCATCCTGAGATAAATATCAGCACTCAGAACAAGGTCAGTTATGACACGATCATCCTCTTTCGGCCAGGCCTTTACTGCCTCAACATCAACCTTCTTCAGATCAAGAGGATCGTCAGTCAAATGAGAGGCCAAACCATAACCTCTAAGAGTAATCTTGACTGAGAAAACCCATGCTCAGTAGATCAACCCATCGAGCTTGATGTTTGTGAACACGAGAGATGAACTGCCTCCAAACATTGAGTCAGATTTTATCATCTTGATGGACCATAACCACACGGTAGCAAGCAATCAACAGGAGGCGACAAGAGCGATAAAGATCAACGATGAAGCGATATAATAGCAATCAATCTAGAGTAGAGAAGCGGTACCAACACGAGGCAAGCAATACCCAAGAAGTGTGGTCGTCGAGGGAACCAGACATCGCAGAGGAACCATAGGTGGTCGCAGAGGACCCATGAGAAAGCGAGCAAGGTCTCGGCGCGGCGACCTCTAGGCAATGAGCTCGGCGCGGATCAATGGCGTGGCGGCCTCGGCGATGGCTCGTCTGAATCCGAGGTGAGATGTGGGGTGGCGTCGACACTTGGCGGCGTCGGTGCTTGAGGTGATGAGGCGGAGGCGGCGTCGACGCGGTCCGGAGGGAAGCGAGGCATAGGAGTTGCTTGAGGAGGTAGCTTGGCGCGATTGACAATGCGGCGCGAGATCCGAGGAAGGCGAGAGGAGTTGCTTGAGGGAGGTAGCTCGGCGCGGTCGATGGCACATGCATAGATCCGAGAGGAGCGGCATGAAGCACGGGCGAGGAGAGAGGTTGCCACGGACAACAATGACACGAGCCCGCCGACCCACGGTGGCGACCGGCCGGTGGGATTTGCCACTACTACAAAAAGGCTAATATTGGACGCCTAATCACAGACGGTTTACCAAAATTATTAGTATTAAATACAATCACAAACGGTTTTAGTTTAGTGACCGTCTGTGTTACTGTCTGCGCTAAACACCATCTGTGAAGAGGTAATATCACAGATGGTTCATGTTGAAAACCGTCTGTGATACTCCCCGTCCTCATCACAAAAATGTGAGCCAGGAGGGAATAGAAAATTTTAGTACTCCTACCACACTTATTGTCACAAGGTAATATTGGTCACACTTATTGTTTTTTTATTTGCATGCAAAATAAAAACCGATACCACGTCATCCGATTGCTTGTTTAAATGCACTAATATCGCTACCGCTCTCAATGTATCTTTCATCTCTCGCGCTGGCTTTAGTACTTATTTTATAAATAGACACCTGCTTTTGAATTCTGTTCAACCTCTGCTTTCTTCAAATTGCTCTGGTCGAAGAAACTTTTCCCTCTTGATCCCCTTTCTCCACAAACTCCAAATGGCTTCCCCCTCTTCTTCCTCTCTAGCGCCAACATCTCCTCTCGTGCCAGCCGTATTGGCCTACATTGTGCTTGTTCACTCGCACCGCTCTGGTCGCAACCTGGCCCAAGCTGCAGACAAGTCTTACGTTCGCAATGTCATCCGTTCTAGGCCCTCAAATCTACCAGAGACCATAGCAACCATCATCTGTCGACTAGAGCTCCTCCTCCGATGGACCAATGCGAGGGTCTCCGGCATCTGGCGAGTAAACCTCATCGTGGAGATCGTCCTATGGAACTACGTGATCCACACCGAGGATGCAACTCGGAGAGTTGAGGACGACATCCGTGTGGTAGGGGCGGGTCAACCTCACCGAGATGGAGAAACCACGGTTGATGGCCTTGGGCTATCATGGACTTGGTTACGAGTCCGAGCGGCTACAAGTGTGAATCGAGTGTGCAAGAAAGCGGTGGAGGCATTTGATCAACGATCAGCGATCCGCCACCACCAGGCGACGAGAAGGCTTACGAAGATTTGAAAGCTAAGATAGGATCGTTGATCTTTTTTTATTATGCGTGATGTAAAAGATGATTTTTATAAGGTCCCATTGTCTTCAATTTCTGTTTATTACTCTAGAATTTACTAGGCGACTCATTTTAGTCAATTGCACATATAGAGCGATTAAGTAGAGAACACCAAAATACCACACCCCATGCTAGTAAAAAAATGGTTATTTATTGGAACCGTCTGTGATGTGTATTTATCACAGTTGGTTCTATTTTAGAATAGTCTGTGATGTTTAGCCCTATTCATATTTATCACAGACGATTATTTATTAGAACCATTTGTGATGTATATTTATCACAGATGGTTATAAAGTAGAATTGTCTATGATGTCTAACTCTATTTATATTCGGACTTACTCAAACGATTAAGTTTCTCTAACTAGATCTCCCTCCTCCCCCGAGCCTGTCACCGTCGTCCTCGGCGTCGCCTCCTCCTCGAGCCCGGTGCGCCTCCTTCTCTGAGCCCGCTGCTTCCTCCCCGAGCACGAGCCGCTGTCTCCCCGACCCCGGCGCCCCTCCTCCCCCGAGCACTGCGCGCCTCCTCCCCAAGCCCACCTTCTTCCCTCTCCTGAGCATGCGTCGCCTCCTCCTCGAGCCCGACGCACCTCCTCCCCTGAGTCCGCTGCTTCCTCCCGAGCACAGTGCCGCCTCCCCGAACCCGACGCCCCTCCTCCCCCGAACCCAACGTGCCTCCTCCCCTGTGATGTCAATTGGGCTTATTGTTGAACTTGTTAAATTGTGATCTATTATAACGTCAGTAGATCAAGTTTTGTTGGCTGACTGGAGTGTTGTTTTGGTGATAATCTTGCTTTGATCTCGTGTTGGCCGGAAGTATTATATACTGTCTTTTGTTTAAAGATTCTGTTGATAGATTAGCAAAGCATTATTTTAGAGTTCAAAGTTTGAATTGATATTGTCAAATTCAATTAATGAAGAGCATAGACTAAAGTAGCGAGAAGGCTAAGATTAAAACTTGTGCAACTCTTCTGAGAGCAATATCAAAATGTTAAATCTTAGCTTTATACTGATTTCTTTTGTACACATGATGTATGTGTTGAGCATATTATTCTTTTTAGATGAATGATTAATTTTAGTTCATTTGAGTTAATTGATTTGTGAAATGGATATGCTTCTGAAATGAATGTGAATTAGATGTATACATGTACTTGTTATTTTTCTGCTTGTTTCAGAACGCATGGCTAGCATTTCCTAAAGCTAGCTAATAAAATGAAATAGATTTAACAATATAAAAGAATATGATAGATGGTTCCCTGGGACAAACCGTCTATGATACATCAGCTATCACAGACAATTTTATCTATAAACCGTCTGTGATAGTCAATTATCATAGATGATTCTGAGTTAATAACCGACTATGATAGTATGCAAAACCGTCTGTGATGACCTTATATCATTACTGACCTATAAAATCAGATGACTCACGAAACCGTCTATGATGGCGTTTTGAACCGTCCGTGATGTCTTTTCTGCGATGAGTGTGCTTATGAAAATAGGATTACAGATTGGAGATTGCTCGATACCATGTTAAAAGATAAAGTAGAGCTTTGCTATTCACAGCCGTACATCTTATTCAAATAGGTTATATGGCAAAAAAATGTACAACAAACCGCTCTTCACAAACCGCATGCATGTGAGCTACGGCACGGAGCTCGAAGTAAGTCACGCGGTTGCGCTTGGACTTTATCGCAAATTTAGGCGACGAACTTCGGTTCGGACGCATCGTCGGGGTTCTTTACGCGCCCCCAAAGCCTACGGAGATGGAGGTTGATTTTCTTTAGCCCGGCCGGCGCCGAGCACGAGGGTTCGCAAATTACGCATTTTGTGCCGCGATATAATACCAGAATTAACTAACCTAGCTATGTCAATGTGTGGTTCTCACGAGGATCCTTTCGCCGTTGACCAGCATGCATGCACCCGTGCACATGCTGGTGATCAAGTAGGACGACGCCGGACTGCCTTACCTGCCCACTGGTATTCAGTAGGCGGCATGGGTCATGGCCGCATGCTGGTAGTTAGATCTGTTCGGGGCGGCCGGCCTGATTTTCGGCCCGAAGTCCAAAAAAAACCTGATAAAGGCAATTTATTTATTTTATAAAAGCTATTTTTAATTTGTTAAATGAATTAAATATTAATTTTTATTTAAAAAGAATTTAAAAAATATTGTTTTATTGGAAAACACAATTTTCGAACCGGATCGGACTCGGGCCTACCTATTCAAGACCAAACTTTTCCAGACTTGGCCTGAAGCCCGATCCGATTTGAGGTTTGAACAGGTCTACTGGTGGTCTCCCTAATTTGTTTTAGGTTCTCCGTACAGTGCATGAACCAACTTAAGAGGGGGCACTGTTAGTAACATGAAGTTGATTATAACCCCAGTTGCTAGCTGCTGCAGAATGCATGCCCCCTGATTTTGCAGAACTGCTATTCAGGGAATTGAATCAGTGGTTACCTCAGAGCATCTTTAATGTATTGAATCGACGTCAATTTAAAGTCATGCCACATAAGCATTCAAAGAACTAGATTTTTTTTTCTTCTCTAATGTATTGATCCGGTTCTTAGTTCTTACTCTTAAGTGGGACCGACATCTTATCAAAAAAATCAAAAAAGAAATAAAATTTATCCCTCTCAAGTCTCAACTGCGCTCTCTCTCCATTTCCCTCCCCCTCACAGCCTCACCTCCAATCTCCTGCTCCCCACAACTTCCGCCACCCCCTCCGCCCTTCTCCTCAGTGCGCTTTGCGATCAACGCCCGTCCTTCTCCTCCGCATTGTGGAGGCCGATCTGGCTAGGTGGCGGGTGACGGGCCGGCGAGTTGAGGCGGGCGGCGACGAGTTGCGAACAGCGGTGGCAAGGCGAGTAGAGACGGCATCCTCTCCCTCCACCATCCTCGATTCAAGACAGGTAGGTGGCCACGTGTTTTTTTTTATTGCGTTAGAATCGAATCATGTTTAGAGTTCAGTTCCAGGATTTTTTTTTTCGGTTCGAATCGATGTATCCAACGTATTGAATCGATTCAATATCTTTTTTTTCTTCTCATTTGAACCGGCTAAAATACAACATTGAAGAGGTCTCAGGTACCACATGCAGCTAGCTTAGTCTGTGACAAAGACAGTGATTTGCCGGGCAGACAGGCCGGTAAACTCTAAGCGCCGCTTCTCACGAATCTGACGCAAGTAGCGAGGGAAGAAAGTACGGTATGCACATGCTTAATTTTGCATGTATGTAACATATACAGTAATACAGAGTACTAGATCTTTGACCGGCATCTGGATTTGTTCCCTTATATGGTGGGAGAATCCAAGGAAGATTTTGTTGTTGAATTTGTATTCGCCTAAAACTTGTACCGAACCAATGTTAATGTAGCGTACTGCGGAAACGTGCCAAACGTGGTGCAGGCCGGCCGACCCGCGGCACAAGCAAGCCCCAGAGCCAGAGGCGCAGACCAAAACGCGCGCCGTCGCGGAGGCAGTTTGCCCTGGCCCCCTCCAATTCGCGGTTCCAGTTCCACCAACCTTTGCCTTGCCCACGCCTAGGCCCCACGGGCCGTACGTCCTCCCACCGGTCAGGCGGCCACCTTACCGGGCGCCCGCACAAAATCGCCCCCTCCGCGCGGGCGCGGGGCAATGGCAGGTAGAAAACGCGCGCTGATCAGGGACGATATGCGTCACAGCGTCAGGCAGGAGACTCGGTTCAGGCGCGCCCCGCCCGCACTAATGGGCTAGCTAACCCGACCGCGCCGCACGCCTACTGTTGCCTGTTTAGCTGGCCCAATCAAAGTCCACCAAAGGCCAGGCCGGCCTCCTCGGCAGGGGCAACGAAAGCACACGGTAGAGCCCACAAATGAACAGCCGTGCGGCCCAACATACCGCACGCGTACGGTGGGCGGGCGCTCGCCCGTCCGGTACATCAGAACGCCAACCCGAAGCCCAAGAGCGGCCGAGAAGCGAGGAGGGGAGGTGGGTGTTTAATGGTGGTTTCTCTCCACCGGTGTTTCTTCGGGATGTTGCTCGTAGGGTAGGCCCTCTCCAAACTCATGGAAGTCTATAGATGAGTGGGATGCTGAAGTTTAATGTCCATCTGCAATGGTTTTCTGGGCTCGGCCGTAAAAGTTGCACTTGTTGTAAGCGAAAGTGGCTCGATGTAACATAGAAGTGTCAATAACTTCTTATGGTAAGTAAGGGTAAGCGAACGGATAATGGTTCGCCATATTTGTTTTCATATTTTTACTGGATACAAATCGAATCGAATAATATCGAATCGAATACGGGCGAATACGAATCAAAGCGAATACGGTCCACGTATATTTTGAACATGAAAACCCCTTAAATTGTATGCCAGAAATTAACGAAAACATATAACTAATTTATTTGATGTAAACATCCATGAATTGTTCATATTTTCAGCAACCACACACAACATTGGCACTACCAAGTTGCATTAACTAATTTATCACAAACATAACACTTAGTTTACCATATTTAGCATATAAGTCATAACTCACAAAGTCATCAAGCATTCACACTTAGTTCATCACATACATAAAACTTAGTTCACACTAACATCGATTAGACTGGATGGTTAATCTATACGCAAATGACTGTAACATCCCAAAGTATGTTTCCAAAAATAAAATTAATAAAGTTTTTATTTTATTGGATTTTTCGATATTTAAAAGATTTTTCCTCGTTAAAAAATAATAATAATATAATAAAGTCAATTATTTAATTTCCTAGTTTTTAATGTCAAAAATAAAATTTATTGAGTTTTCTGGGATTTTATTGGATTCAAAGTGAAAAAGAAATTTTAATTAGTTTATTGAATTTTAAAAAGGTTTTTCCTATTTTCAGAAATTTAAAATAATTTATATAAAAAAATAAAACCAACTTTAAGTTGGAATTAATTTTATTAAGTTAAAAATAATTCAAGAAATTTCTATGATTTTTCTAGGATTTTTGAACTCTATTTGCTATTTGTTAAAAGACTATTTGATTTGTTGCATTTTCTGAAATTTGAAAATCAATTAAAATCTCCTTTTCTCTTTTGGGCTGAAATCCGGATATCTGGGCTCCGTCTTATCTCGATAATCCGTATTCGTATCCGCTGGATAGCATGGTTACCGCATTCGTGTTCGGCAGAAAAATCCGAATTCGTTTCCGATCCGAAAATTATCCGAGAAAATTCCGATCTGAGACATTCCGAATCCGTTTTCGTCCGAATCGGTCGGAAACTATCCGATCCGTTTTCACCCCTAATGGTAAGCATCCACCGTGGTCGTCTGCCGGAGTTGCACCAATTCCCCGAGGAAATTGCTTTGGATGGGCGATCCAAACCGCATGTTGACAAATTCCACGAAGCGAACCCATGACAGCATGTCTTCGTCTCGTTTGAGTTGGTAGTATCATTGTTGGGCGGCTCCAACCAAGTGATAGGACGCCAACCAAACCTTTTCTTCCATGGTGCGTTGCCCTCGAAAAATCTGCTTACACCGATTGAGCCACGGAAGAGGTTCTTCTCCTCCGTCGTAGGTCGGAAAAGACAGCTTCTGGATGCGAGGAGCAATGCGCCGATCGTCATCGTCGTGTGCCCTACTATCGGATGGCTTCTCCAGGCCATGCATCCCACCGCCGAACCCACCAGGTCGCACGTGAGCTGCTACCGAATCACTGGCCTTCTAGTTGGCGATGATGTGGTCATGCGCCGCTTGTTGTGCCTTGATGTCGCTGATCTCTGTCATTATGATGGCGAGCTGCCGGAGCATGCCGTCTATGATTTTGTTGCTTTCCATGGTGATGGGTGGTGATGCAGGCTCTAACACCAAATGATATGATGTTGGAAGGATGGAGATGGAAGATTGAACGAAAAGGATAACTAGCGAGCGAATGCCCTTTGTCTTGCGGCGGTGGTAGCCGCAGCGCAAGGCTCTGTCCCTGCCAAAACTAGGTGAGGGAAACTTTAGTTTATTGATTGCTTAAGTGTCTCTCTTTACATCCGCTGCTTTTATAGACTAAGCATGCAGAATTTTCAGAATAGTAATAAGGAAAGTACTAGCCAAATCGAATAGAGAAACTAACATATTCTCTAATTCAATCTCTTAAGGAGCTAATTCTATCGCATCTCACAAGGAGACTACTCTATCTCTTAATTAATGGGGTCTTCTCCCCATGCTGAACTCTCCCTTTCCGAAAGCCCTATTGCCATATCGACAACGTTAGCCGAGTCGCCTACTATTCCCAGTCTCACACGACTACTATTCCTCCATCCGAAACTACTGTAGCAGCCTTGCGTCTCCTCTGATACGTTTTACCGAACGTACCCATGTCGATTATAGTCTCTAGAACTGTCACTTAGGGAATGTGACCTTTGGTGGCTCCTCGAATCGTAACTACAAGAGCTCCTAGATTCTCTATCCTTTTCCCTGTCATATCTTACTCTCTGTCATGGTAGCGATCATGGCTGCTTCTACGGTCATAATTTCGGTCCCAGTCACGACTGCTGCCTAGATCTCCTCTATGACGGTCTGTGGATATCATAGGGATATGCTCATGATCTTAGAATGATGTAACAATTGGCAATTGCGTTGAAGGTTTGTTGAAACTCTAGTTTTCAGCAAGTGACAGGATAGTCGGTAGTACTGGCAAGTAAGTTGCGGTACTACCGCAGAGAGGTACGATTGCAAGTTTAATGGCGGTAGTACCACGGTGCGGTAATACCGAGTTGAGAGCAGTACGTATTTTCCAGAGAAGATGTTTTGGGAGTTTTGAACTCCCGTGGAAAATGGTAATACCGCAAGATGGTTGGCGGTAGTACCACGTAACGGTAAGACCGCAAGAGTAGCGGTATGGAATTTCCAGAGAGGATGTTTTGGGGAGTTTTGGAATTCCTTGAGAAGCGGTACAACTGTAGTTATATGAGCGGTACGACTGCAGTGCGGTAGTACCGACCCTTTCATGGCGGTAGTATCGTTTCTGTTTTGAAGTTCAGCCATTTTGGAGAAATGGTTTTGGGTTAGGTCAAGTTCATGGGTCTTATTGCATAGATGCTGCATGATGCATGTTTTGGCTAATATGGGTCAAGTTGTGAAGAACTTGTACCCGAAAATGGTTGCTTTGTCTATTATTGTGCAAGTGTCTTGGAGTCAACTATGGTCAACAACGAGGAGGACCGGGACTTGGTTAGGAGAACCAAGGTCCAGAACGGTCGTGGATGTTGGGTGAGATGGTTGGACTCAAGCAAGGCGCAAGACAGACTAGAACCATAGAAGGCGAAGTTTGAGCAAAGGCCTTTGTGAAGGTGTGTGCTCATGCCTCATCAATTATGTGGATTGATGATTGTGTGTATCGTGCGGTGCTACATAACGGTTTGCTTGTTTGTGATGGTTGTAGGACACCGAAGCTAGGTCATGGTAAGGCGGACTAGATCGGGACTAGGTTAGGAGAACCGAGGTCCAGAACGATCGAGGTGGTGCTAGAAGATGACTGAGGCTAACAGGGTACTTACAAGCTGAGAAGACAAGGAACCGGAGCGAAAGCTTTTGGTGATGAACATGATGGGCAGCGGCAAGGTGGACCGGGACTAGACTCAGGGAGGAGTTGAGGTCCGGACTAGGCTCAGGGAGGAGCTGAGGTCCTGAACGATCAAGGAAGCAGGGTGCAGTCACGGTGACACATGTGGTGCACTAAGTGACTTGGTCCCAGTTGCAAGCGAGGACGGTTCGATGGGATCCGGACGTATGAGAGGCTTGGTGGGAAGTCATTGGGGCCACATGGATGACGACGGAGCATAGGAGATGCTTCGAGGCGAAGGAATCGCCAAAAATCGGTAGAGGGGTATTTTGGAAAATTGCCCTATACCAGAAAAGTGGTAAGTGGTGGTGTGTGAAACCACCTTCTTGGCCTTGGAGAAACCGCGGCGCAAGACGGCGCAATGAGAGGCGATCTAGGTCAAGAGAAGATGAAGACGACACTTTAAAATACATGCGTAAGTGAAACCCGTTTGTGTGTAGGCTTAACGGGTGCTCATTAGGGTTTTCTCTTCTAGAAGCTAGCCTCCACTATAAATAGGAGGGGGTGCTGTCCAGCACCTCTGAACCCTCATATCTAGAAACCCTAGTTTGGTGTTCTAGGGTTAGGAGAAAATAGTGGAGATGTTAGGGTTCTAAGAAGATTGACTGACTGAGTGCTCAAGTGTTGAGTTTTTGTCCTCCATGAGGGAGTGGCTGTAAATACACAATATCTCTAATCAATCTATGCAAGATTTGCCCCAAAATGAGTTCTATCTTGTTCTTGCTCTCTCTTTGATGCCTTTGGAATTTTTGATGTTTCTTAGGTTTTTATTTGGGATCTTGCTTTGATCTTGCTTGTTGGGACGTGTGGGATATGATTTAAGGCCATCTTGATCATCATCCATCCATGAGCAAGCTTTTGGATCTAAGTTTGTTTTTGCCTTGTTTTGGTGAAAAAATGGTGATTTTAGGGGGTTTTCTCTTGAGGGCTTTTGGCTTGATTTTTCCTGTGATTGAGGATGCTAGGACGTATGGGAGACTATCCTTAGTCATCTTGGATTGATTCCTCCCACGAAATCCTCTCAATCACCATTTTCGTATTTGACCCGGTTTTCGGAGCAACCTTCACTCAAACGGAAAAAAGTCAGAACTTTGGCAAGGATATTCACGATCTTTGATTGGAATAGGTTCCTGACATCCTAGATAAGGTATGTCTCAAGTTTCATTAAGTTTGAACTTGTGGATCAAAAGTTGTGCTAAGTTTTGATTTCATTTTCAGGCTATTTTTCCTATTCATCGGCGGATTTTACTGTTCATACGGAAGTACCGGCATTGTTCATCTGGTAGTACCTATTTTCGGTAGTACCGATAGTATTCATCCGGTAGTACCGATTTCTAGTACTGTTCATAATTACTGTTCATCCGGTAGTACCGACTACTATTCATCGGTAGTTCCGATTTTCGGTATTACCGCACACTGTTTATCGATACTACTGTCACTATTCATCAGTACGGTTTACAGTTGCGTTTTTGGTTCCGTACTTCGGGTTTTTGATTGGATTCAATACAAGACATCCGCTGTGCTTGTTTGCTGATCTTCATAGTTCTACATAGCAATTACAGTGAAAGAACCTTGAACGTCTTGAAGCAAAAGATTTCAAAAAGAGATCATTTTTGTGTGGCGCCTATTCGACCCCCCTTCTAGTCGCCTCTTCGGTCCAACACGGTCCCTGCTTGATTCTCTCTCACGTCCATGCTCCTTTCCATGGACCTAGTTATATAAGACATAATTTTGGAAAGCTTTAGCGCCATGACAAGTAAAAGAATGTTGCACTGTTACTACTTACTAGCGATGCTTTGAAACCGTTAGAAAACAAAAATTACCTTCTGTCATATTCAGCTTGGTCCATCTTTCTCCTTCTGTTTTTCTCTTCCTGTACATGTAAAAAGGGCAAACAAATACCTCATCTTAATCTCAAATTTAAAAAACATTACTAATATAAACGATCAATAATTGACCATGTTGGCAAAAGCACAGTGCTAACATGTAACTCTCTGAGACATGTCAAGTCACCTCATTGCTACTACAATTATCGTGGATAATAATCACTTAATCTACTTGGACAAGAATGAGCCTAGAACCTCACGGCTTAGTGGAATGGGTTAGGTGAGAGAAACATTGACCACTCTGGGAGAAAGCTACCAAATGTTTCGTATAAATGCTACGATCTTTCCCAGTCTACATGATCTTTTGATGAGTACATATGACTTGAAATCAACTACGCATATAAGTTTAATTGAAGCACTAGCTCTTGTCCTATACATATATATGTGGTGGCTGTGAATCTAATCGAAAAGCGCATAATCGGTTCAAGTATTCTGGTGAGACAATTAGCAGGAAGTTTGATGAGGTTTTGCAGTGTGTGGTCAAAGTGTCTAAAGATTTTGTGAGGCCAAGGGATCCAAACTTCTCTATGGTTCGCAGTAGAATTAGAAATGATCGAAGGATGTGGCCACATTCAAAGACTATATTAGAGCTATCGATGATACACACTACACACATTCTTACAACTGTTGCTCCAGAAGATCTAATTAGATATATTGCTAGATCAGGAAGTGCAACACAGAATGCCATGGCGGTATGTGATTTTGACATGCGCTTCACATACGCATCTATTGGACAACCAGGAACTATGCACGATACTAGTGTGCTTTATCATGCATTGGATGTAGACATGGAAGTCTTTCCACATCCTCCACAGGATAATTTCCTTTGTTTGGTATCATTTACAAAATTATTTACTTGTAATGTTCATGCATTGGGTGTTGATATACATGATTTTTCCGTCTTATGTTGTAGGTAAATATTATTTTGTCGATGTCGGTTATCCAAACATGCTTAGGTACTTAGTGCCATACAAGGGCCAAAAGTATCATATTCCAGAATTTTGGAAAGGTGCTGCTCCTAGTGGTGAAAAAGAGAAATTCAACCAATTGCACTCGAGTGGTCGCAACGTAATTGAGAGGTCCTTTAGTGTATGGAAGATGAAATGGATAATTCTTCTTAAGATACTGAGCTTTCATATGACCAAGTAAAAGATGATTGTTGCAACAACCATGTGAATCCACACCTTCATACATGAACATGCTTCGCTGGACATGTATTTTCGTAGGTTCGATCGGGATCCTAATTATGTGCTCACAATACCATCAAGATATGCCAAATATGTAATTTCTCAGGATGAAACGGATGCGTCAATGTCGCAAACGAGTGCTACATCCATTGATAGTTTACGTGATGACCTTGCAAGTGCAATTGCTCATTCAGGATGATGAACACACTACTTGTGAAATTTTGTGATCTTTTGTAATGACTCATTTATCATTTCAATACTTGTACGTAATAGCATTTAATTATCATTTGAATACTTATACGATATGAATATAATATCTTCAGCTTCATCTATCGCAACGTGAATAATATAAAATTTTCTTATACACAATCAATGGTTGTGCGTCAATTTGTTATTTGCCAACAGTAGTAATCCATCATGAAGTGTAAATGCAATGTAACCTGGCATTGTGTACAAATACAATGTGATGGGGACATCAACTCGTCGGATACGACCGCTATTCCACCTCTAACCGGGCTACTCTACTGCCATCGATTCGGCTGCGTCAAACGCTACTCCAACGTGCCGACGAATTTACTTCACTTATATCTGGTGTTGTACCACCTCACATTGTGCTAAGGGCCTTGTATCAATTATTGGACCTAAAGGGCAGCCACCACTTTAGGTTATCAGGGCCGGCCACCTTCTTGGCCTATTTGGGCCGGCCACCTCCCTTGGGCCGTACTATTCACGATCGTACTGTTCACATGAACAATACCAATAAATAGTACCACCCCTTTAGCTCTTAGCTATGTACGGCTCCCTATTCCCTATTTAAGGAGGCTGCATCCCTCTAGTTTTTCTCGCATTTTGTTAAGTTAAAAGTTAGTTACAATGCAACTTCGTGTATTGGCTTATGTCGACTAGACCAACCATAATACCGCTTCGGAATCCCAATTTATCAAGTATTTCAATCTTATTTGCAATTTCATATTGCTTATTTATCTTGTTCTTCGCGCTTCTTGATTGTATGCGGTGATCTTCGTGATCGAGATCAACGGGTATTCGTACGGTTGATAACAACTTGTCGGCGATTCAATGATTGCGTGGTTTCGAGCCTTGCGAGTTCGTAGCCAGGATCGTGAGAGTTAAGCGACTACTACCGAACTTACCTTCTCATTGAAAGATCGGGCTAAAATCAGGATCTCCGTGGTTCATCACAATGTATGTACACATATGGTCAAATTTAGGGGGAAAATTCTATAATTTGTGTACAAATACATAGGAGAAATACACAAATACAATTGAAGTATACAACTAGAGGTAATATGGTCTAGTTGCCTCTAATCCTCCCTCATATGGTTTTTGGAGCTAACCCACGAGTCAAACGCTTTCAACAGACAGCTCCAGATTCTTAGAGAATCAAGAGCAGAATCTGAAAAATGAGAATCTGAAGCTCTACCAAACAAGGCCTAAGCTTCACTCAAAAAGATTAAGATTTCTAAAAACTAACTTGCAGTTCGGACAACTTCTCACGCATCAGAATATAACCCATGTGAAGTTCCCCTCCAAAATGATATGCTAAACGTCGGTCACTGTTTGGAACAAAAAAGTTAGCTACCATAATAAATTGTAAACGATATGTTGTTTTCTATAAGTTTGTGATAATGTACTGTAACTCTTAACAAGACATTTATAATCCGCAAGGATAAAAGCATGTATAAAATAAACACGCACATTCTTTAGCTGCAAAATTAATCCTCGTAAAAGTGGACCCAAAAGCCTGCTGGTGAAAAAGGCGGTACAGGTGTTCGTCAAAAGCTGAAGCACTTGAAACCCCAAATTCTGCTATACTCATGACCCCATGGCGGAAACTGATAATAAAGCGAAAGAAGATGAGTTTACATGTCGTATACGCTCAAGAATGCTCCACATATGTCACACAGGCTCAACTTTTGATTAGTCTGAACAAAAGAACATATAATGGACATCATCAATAGAAAAACAAAACAACTAAATACATTAACTATTAATACAATAATAATTTATGGGTCCGAAATAAACTTCCTAACAAGAATAGAGCCCTATCACATATACAATACAACAAGTAGCTCTCTATTTGGTCAAGAATCTCTCATGAAAAATAGTGGACCTAAGGATTTTAAGCAAAAATGAAAAGGAATTGATTTTTTTAATGTGGAGTGCACCACGAAAATTCACCCAACTTACAATCTAAACGTGAGTGTCATTTTTGAGTGCACAGCAGTGTGTCGAGCACCCACCTGGTTAGAAATGAAAAGAAACACATAAGAAATATATGAAACAATACTCCTTTTGGCAACTAGTCAGTTCCTCCAACAAATGTAAATGCTAAAGATAGAGATCAACCTTCTTCAGAGCTTCTGCTTCATCCAACAATTTTTGAGCTTCATCAATCATCCCATTCTCACCTATTCCATATAAACGTTACAAATTACTATGTACATTCTTATATATGCTTATTGTTGACACCGATTTTGTCCGGAATTTAGAATATGAATAAATAATTATGTAAAAATAATAATATTAAATGAATAAACTACATTGACGACTAAAATCTGCAACTCTAGTGGAGCGAGGTGTTGATACCTCGGAGGAAGGCTTAATTTGTGGAGCCGGCCCAATTGGTTTGGGTTTCCCTCAACGTGGACTAGGGGAGACCGGCAAGTCTCCGAACACTATGGTAAAACATCGACGTGTCTTTGTGGTGTGATCTTTATTGGCTTACTATTGCATTTACATTCATTGTGTATGAATGATTGCTTTACATTGTGCAATTTATATACCTTGTATTAAATTGCTTATTCATTGCGTATGATTGCAATAGTATCATTTACATTGCTTGAATTGAATTGCTTACAAGTCCATGCTTGATTGATTATTATCAATAGACTTGTATTGTTAGTGCATAGTTGAACCTAGTTGATTTAAGTTTTAATTGTGCAAAACCGTATTGTTATAAGCTTCGCATTAGAAATCGGTTTTAGCGCATAAGTTTTAAAACGCCTATTCACCCCCCCAAGTCGGACTCCTCGATCTTACAACTTGCAACAAGCCTCTTCTTCTGTATAGACCCTACTCATATATCATGGCCGCATGTTCGACGGTAGCGTAGCATCCCGGTCAGTATCTCTCTTATTATTTCAACAAGGAGAAGGTGATGTAAAGCTAGAGTGCAAAGCTGTATGATTACAACGTGGTTGGCCATTTCACTGACCATCCAACCTGTGAGCAACTTATCTGGATCACGTATATTGATAGGTTGAAGGGAAATGTCAAATGACACATCGGCAGTCCAGACGTCACTGTGGAGACCTTATCCAACAGCCCTACTCGAGGCGGTCGACATGGCAACGTTGAGGTCGCGACCACTGGAAATGTTCTTGTTGAAATATGTGGTGTCCAATACTTTGTAGTATCACTTTGATTTGTCAAAAAACTAGATGATGATATTGTGTTAAATGATTTGTAATATCAGTGTAATTTGTTGACAAAATATGTGAGAACATTCCGCTGAATGTTCTATAATATCATCGTGATTTGTCGACAAAAAATATGATAACATTGTGCTGAATGTTTTGTAATATCATTGTAATTTGTCCATAAAATATGTGGTAAAAAATAGACAATAAAAAAAGCAGAGTCTCGTGCGTCGATTGAAGCGGCGATGGTCCTATCATCGATTCTTGCGGCGAGGATCTCTCTGCACTAGTCCGACCTACTGTCGCCATTGCTTAGGCTATTATCGACTATTTATTTTTTAAATTTCTCTGAAAATAATATTATTTCAAAAAAAATTCGTTGGAAGGCACTGGTTGCCGTTGGAACAAAAAAAAAGGTGGCTGGTTCGACCGACCGGTACACGGCCCGGCCGTATACCTTTGCGCTTTGCGTGCCGTCCGATCGATAACGCACGGTCCAAATAGATTCGGTGGGAGTTTTTTCTTTTTTCTTTTCGAGGGGATCCCTTTGTCCGATGATCCCAATACGGTCACGGCCCGGTCGCTCCTTGTAAAACGGAAAGTTCTAACGGGCGGGCGCAGAGGCGTCGTCACGGGCTCCCGGCCCCAAGGCCCTACCGCTCCCGGCGACTCGGCTCCTCCCTCCCTGACGCTGACTGACGCCGCGAGCTCTCCGGTCTCTTCAACGCTGCATCGGATCGCTGCGAGCTCCCCACCGATCGTTCCCCCCTTCCGGCGGTAAGCCCTCTCTCCGCCTCCCCTCTACGGCTCGTAATCTTTGGTGTTGCTCCTTCTCGCTAACCGATTGCTAGGACCCTCGGAAATGTTTGGGAAATACGGCCGTTCTTGGTGTTAAAAGAGTCCGGTGCTTCGATTCAGTCGTCCAGCACCTATCGAGGAGATGGATCATTCTATTATTTCCTTTCGTTTATTGCACCACAATGTTCTTAAATAGTTATATTTATTATTCAGTGTCTCCACCCTGATCGGCGTTGTCGAGGAATTTTTTGTGGGCGTGGTAGCATGGTTAATGCGCCCACTAGTGTAATGCTAGAGCGCCATCTTAATCTAGTTCTTGATTGCGCAATGACCAATTCAACATTTTGTTCATTCGGGTTTGATTGCATCATAGTTCTACAGCTGGAATTTGGCTTATGGTTGGACCAACTGCATTTCTGGTATTGATCCCAAGATAGATGCAGAGCCTGATGCTTGTGTTCAATTTTTTTCTCAGAAAAATATATTTCTGAGCCACCTTGAAACTGTTCATGTTGAGGTGTGTGTGATTTGAACGGTGATACCATAGTTACCGGATTTGCTATAAAACCCCGTAAATCGCGAATCGGATTCATCGAACCCGAACTGGTTTAGGGTACGGGTTCGTGTTCGCAGTGGAAATTGGAAGAAAAAGTGAAGAACTACGAACCCAATCCCGCATCGTGACTCTGACGAACGCGTTTCAGTAACTATGGGTGACACATCTTTCCAGGATTATATCTGCATAGGTTGCAAGGCTGCACTCCTTTAAAGATTGTACGAATATTAAATATTCTTTGGTGGATTGCTCGAGCGTGTTACAATATACAAGCATTATTGTTTGTTCATCCAACCTTTTTTCAGGACATTGTTGTGCTAATGGACAGCCTTATGTGCACGACAGAGGAAGACGGCTTAAAATTCCAGTGCAACCTGTATGACTCGGAGGTTGTAAATAGCATGTCAGAACTCCTACTTTGTGGATTGGCTACAGCTTCAGTGGACAGCACCACTGGTGATATCTTCAAGAGCCCATCTTCTGTAGCTGTTGGCATCAAGACCGAGATAGCAGAGTATCTGATTCAGATATCTGAAACACTTGTTCGCGAATCTGTGGATGGAGGTGAGGATCATTCAGATCAATTAATAAAAGCATCCACCAGGCCAACAGAGTTCATATCAGACTTGATCGATGATTTTGCAACCTCAAAAAGGAACTTGCTGAGCCATGTGTCTGGGTTTTTGTCTAGTGAAAGTCGCCTAAACAAAATCAAAGACTTCATGCAAAAGATGGATATGGAGAACTTCTGGGCGCTGGATGGAAGGAAGGCTACTGCAGAGGGTACTCTTAAGAACATAGACATGAAATGCATATTCCATTGCCCTGAGAGATTTGACACACCAGATAAGCTAGCTGAGCACAGAAGTCAGTGCAAATTTAGGACAGTGAACTGCACAAATGATGGATGTTTAGCTTCATTTTCTGCTATTCATATCGAAAAGCATGACTCTGTCTGCCCATTCAAGCTCCTATCATGTGAGCAGCTGTGCGAGCAACATGTTATGCGGTGCGAGATGGACAAACATTGCGCAACAGTCTGCCCTATGAAGCTTATTAACTGCCCTTTTTACCATGTTGGCTGTGAAACAGCCTTTCCACACTGTACTCTTGATAAGCATTGTTCGGGGTTCCTTCAAACCCATCTGCTGTATGTTCTCCAAGTGATTACAAGACAGGATGCTTCTGTTAATGATATGAATCAACGGCTACAACTCCTTGAGAAGGTTAGTAAAATCTGTATTTGGCCCTTCGAAGCCAGGTTTGAACTATGCTGACCCATAGAAGTTTCAAGATATTCATATAACACAAAATCATTTTTAAATTTAGCTTGCTGTTTCACCTGATGTAAGATCTGAGATGCAAAAATAACTGGTGATTATTCAACTCAACAGCTAGAAGCAGTAAGTAATTGTAGATCTGATGAAAGAGTGCACAGGGTTTGTTAGAAGGCAATTGTATGCCTCTGCTCTAGTATTGTGTGCTGGAATAGCTTAGACACAGTTATCAAGTTGGAGTAATTTTTACTAATTTCACTAATTTATCTCTCTCTCTCCATGGCAAGGAGTAGGCAATATTTTTTACACCAAGTTGTAATTGTTGAATCCTACTGGGGCTTGCTACACATAATTATTAACTGATTTCGAAAGAAAAGTGGTGCTAATTTTTAAGGGAAAAATATGTATCTGTTCATAAACCATTTTCCAAAATGAAATCCGGCTTAATTCTTCTTTTCAACCTTAATACAGGCCCAGTCACTGAACGAACTATCTGGGGCTTTAGATGTCAGGTCCCTCACTCTGATAACAAAGGAGCAAGAAGCAAAGATCAAGAAACTCGAACTGGATCTCAAAGCGCAAGAGGCAAAGATGAAAAAACTTGAGAACGAGTTTAGGTCAGGGAAAGCATGATAATTGTGTTGATTGCAGCCTTACTGGATATGTAACACCCCAAATTTTGGGCTTGTGTTTCAAATGTAAGAAAATGAGTAGAAATTAAAACTTTTTCTTACATCATGTAATTCTCACAGCCAATCAATTCTTGTTCAAAGAATTATGGAATTACATTGTCACAAGTCTTGTTGATCCAAATCTTGCTATTCCAAAAACAATCTTGTCAAATCTTATGATCATCCTCTCAAAATACTTTTCCTAAGTCTCTGTGATGGTATGTGACCCTCTCAAAAATTTCACAATTTTTAGAAATTGTTTGAATATTTTTAGAGGCAATAAACCTGTTTGACTCTTAGTCAAACATTAAAACAGAGCCTTGCAGAATTTTTGGAGATTTATTCACAGGTAAAAACCTCACAAAATTTTCACGAGGTTGATATCCGAGTTAGCAAGCCTCGTAAAAATTTCATAATTTTTGGAGTTAGTTTGCTACCTCAAACAAATCTTTCGTAGTCTCTCGTTTTTATTTCAAAGTCAAACTAGGTTTATCGTTACTTGGGTTCGAGTCGACTTTGCTGAGCCAATCGACTTGGTTCATCAACTAAACGCACCGAGCCACTCTTAAAGCGCGCGGTGGATCTCAACCGTTAGATCTAGATCGCGCGGCGCAGCGCTGTAAGACTTCTGACCTTCCGCTGCAAGTTTGGTTGTCAACCGTTAGATCTCAATCCAACCGCGTGGTCCTCCGAACCTTCTGACCCTCCGCTGCATTTTTGAATCGAGCCGTTGGATTAAGATCCAACGCCGCGTACTTCTTCGCGGATAAGAGTTTGCAACGTGGAGCAACCGTGAGCCGCTCAATTCTAATCGTAGGGCTCACAACCTCTCCGTTGTGTTTTAAAGCCGTAGCGTGGCGCTATCTCACCGCTCGTGTCTCATCCAACTACGTGAGTCGCCCGAGCTTTTGCGTTGGTCATCTTCAACCTCCCCGCGTGCGAAAACAAAGGCAAGGCATGGCGAGGTCATTTCTTGCTCCTAAAGTCACCCTAGCCGACGTGTAGTGGTATGGGCGGTACATTGAACTAGGCCATGCCCTAATACACGCCTTCACCTCTTTTCCTTGTCACCGCGCTTGTGTTTTGTGTTTGCCGCTCGAGAGAGGAGTGGTGCAAGCCCTAACACGCTCATGGCTTTATAAGCACCTCAATGCCTCTGGTATGTCTTTAGACCACCACCAAGCTTCACTCACAGGTGTGGAGCTTAATACCTCAAAATGGCAAACCGCCATTGTTGACCGTGGAGCTCCATTGGTGTTCTTGGTGTTCCAGTGGTCCTCCTTCATGTTTCTTTGCCCTAACCTTATCTATTTACTTCCTGAACATTTCCTCACTTAATTTTGGATTTGATTCTCGTGAATTGTCCAATTTGGGGTTTGTTCAAATTCGCCACTTGGTCATCTTCTTCCTCACCTCAGTGAGTGCTCCATTTTCCAATTCTTTGCTCATGTAGCACATGGGTCATAATGAAGCTATATTCATGCTTGGTATCACTCATGTGGCTCAGGGTGTCATTTTCGGGTTTTCTTCTCCTAGTCCGGCGAGCTTCCACCGTGGTCAAGCTTCTCCGGCCATCTTTGAAGCTTCTTGTCACTAAGGTAGCTTCTTATTAGTCCTTAGTGGCTCTGGCACCCGCATCCTAGGCTTGCAGTGGAGCTCATCGCACTTTCGTGTTTAGCAAAGAAGCTCCCATTTTCGTTTTTCCGCTAGCCGCGTTCTAGTCCTTCGCCGCGGGTGAGAATGCTACCCTAGATTCTTTGTGCTATTGCGGATCCATTTTGGTCCTTGGTGGCGCCGCCACGCGTTGTCGCCGCGATTTGCCGTGGAAGCCACTGATTTTGCGAGAGAGCTCCGTTGCGTCGACTTCATTAGGACACATTAATTACCAATCATTAGTATTATCGTGTCTTAATCATTATTGTTGAACCATCGACTTGTGGGCCCAACATCCTTTAATCACTCTCGATCAATCCCGCATCGTTCCGACATCATTAATATCTAATCATTGCTTAATTAAAGGAGTTGGCATTTAATCGCCATTTAATTAACTCTCTGGTCATTGATCGTGGGCCCGAGGGTTAGAATCAAATCTCGCGAAATATTAGAGTCTAATTAATGTCAATCATTAGAATCATTAATTTGGTCTTAACCGCCCCGCTTAGTCGACGATTGTGGGCCAGCATCGTGTGCGTGGGTTAAATCGCATGGCGTGACTCGTAGTCACCGGCATGCGGTCCCAATCGCGAGTACCTCTTTTTGAATCGCGATCATTATCCATCGCTCATTTTAGATCTGGCGCTCGGATCTTGTATGCATTCGACCATCCGGTTCCTCATCATCTCGACCGCCCATCTCGTGATCTCGCGTACAGATCGGGAGTGCAATCGGACCTTCCGGCCAGACACTGGTTCCGAGCCGCTCATCTTTAGATCTGCGGTCGAGTCACGAGGCAACCGTGATCGCCCGTTGCATACACTCAGGTGAGCCGTTGGATCTTGATCCAACGGTGGTTTCGTTAAGTTTTCGCGCGCGCTGTTTCAAAGCGCGTGAGCCGAGGATGTCGATCAAGGGTTGCCGAGCCCACGTCATTTTCTTTTTATTGGGTTGTTCAGATTTCGTAAGTATTTGTTTAACAACTCAAAATGATATGAAAATTTTAGAAACTCATAACTAATTCATTTTAATCGCTTAGATAATTCCAACGGTATTAAATCATGTTATTATTCTAGTTTATATTAAAATGGATTTAAGCGTGTTCCAAAGAGTGTGAAATTGTATAACTAGGAATAACTTGGTTTCGTCATTTTGAATATTCCGGAAAATGAATAAAACTTTAGAAAATGCATATCTTGCTCGTATGTCCAAAATGAATGATTCCAACCTTGATAAATTTGTTATTAACCCAATGTTAATATAAAACGATGGTAGGTCCAAGATTGTAATGAAACCTTGATTAATGATTTAGTACCTATTTTCAAAGATTTAGAAATTCTCGAAGACTTATAAAATGCACAAGTAATTCTCTGTAAATGCAAAATATATATGATAAATTCTAGAAAACCCTCTGTTGGTATACTTCACCGTAAAATTAGTTTAGAACATATTTATGCTCCCGAAAGTGCTTTATGCTAATTTTGCATCTTAGAAAATCATTTTAACTCCAAATGGCCTGAAATTTTATATGGGTTACCACTATACCAGTAGGTAGCTACCATAAAAATTTCACTCCAAAGTCTCTAGAAAATATTTTTGCTATAGCTAATTATGGTACGAAAATGTGTTTTTAGGCAATATCTTTTGCACCACAAATCCAAATTAGGATTTTCCAGTTTCTATGCCTAGGTATATTCCTATTCTGCCTTGTGTATAAGTTTCGTCGCGTTTGGACATTTTTTGCTTGCTCTTTGCTTAAGTGTTGCTAGTCTTATTGGTTGTTCTTGGTTCTTTTTGCCTTTCGCTTAGATTCGACATTTCATGTAACCCGAGAACGATCCTCCGCAACAAATTGAGCATGACAAGAAGAAGGCAAGCGCTTGATCATGTTAATCCCAAGATTTTAAGTATTTATGTTGATTACAAATTCTATGTATGCATTGCTACTTTGTTTTAATAGTTGGCCTAGTAGGTGCATTTCCTTAGCAAATGATTATCCTCTACTACCATGAGCCTAGGTTCCTTGCTGTGATTTAGAGTTCGTGGATGGGCTCTTGTCACTTAGTAGTTGCGAATTAATTGCTTAGCCATGCTTAGCCGGTAGAAATGGGCGGTTATCGACTTGTCGATAACCTTGATCACACAAAACTTATTATGATTTATGATTTCCACCTTGTGCCATGTCTACTTATGAAAACTAAAACTAAAAGCAAAATGATTTAGACTCTGCACAATGGTAAGTTGGTGTGATTTTCGGTGGATCGAATGGTGCTCGAGTCAACAAGGACCGAACATCTTGTTACACTAAACCAAGCATTTTAGCGTGCTAACCACATTAGAGGGTATGGGACCTCTCTTGACTTAGTACTTTGGCGTGTATTGCCCTCGGTCGCAGGAGGTCGCAGGAGGATGGTGTTGGGAGCATTGTAGTGTCAGAAAGACTTCACCCGTGATGGGATTTGTCGTCTTTTGGCTTGCAATGTAAGCGTATGGTGTTTCTACCCATACGAGCGCTCGTGGTTGATACACAATATTGAAAAAGTCTCGTAGGACTTAGCCGTACAAAGATACCTTGGAAGTGTGTTTTGTGGCTTAAAGGCGTCGAAGTGTGGGTACATTGGTACACCCGCAGGGTTAAAACTATTCGAATAGCCTCGCCCTAGGTTATGGACACGCTGGCAAGGTCTTTCAAGAGTTAGACTACAACCTTTTAAATTAAAACTTGATGGGTGGTACGAATCGGGATTCGTGCTATGTTGTGGTGACTATTGGGATAGTCACTTCCGTGTGGTTACTTGTATGTACCTTTACTTATCATTACTTTGATAACTAAACAGATTTGCAAACTTGCTTCTAAAATATATTACATTATTGCAAATAAAGTTGGCTTCATGCAAATGAGACATACAACCTCCACCTAAATAAGCTTGCATGTAGTTTATGAATAGGTCGCTATTCCACACGCTGGCCTTATGTACAAAGACAATCTTTGTGCTCAGTTATGCTTAATTATTTTGTTGCAGAGGAAGAAGGTGAGCCCGAGGGGCCTCACTTTGTGAGTCTGTGTTGTGGTAGCTATGGGCGACTAGCTTGGCGGCTCCGGTTGCCTGTGTGTGTGGCTAACCTGGCCGACTTTTGTTCTGCCATCTTATGGCACCTTTTGCTTCCACTGTCATTCTTGTTTATTGTTATATTTGGCCGGTCGGCTCTTTTGTAATAACTTTACTTGATGTATGTTGTTGTTGAACTTAGTGATGTATGTTGTATGGAAATGATGTGTAATTTTGTGATGATGTGCATATGTTGCACTTGGAAACATATGCCCATCGAGGCTTAGAATGTTTAATTAGTAATGCTAGAACCAATTGGAGGTTAAGTGTTACTAGTTAAATATTCCGGTCCTCACAAAGTTGGTATCGAGCCATCTCGACCAGATAAACCCCTAGCTTGGTCGCTCTAGAATATTTTGAAAACTTACTTTCAAATAGTTTATGAAAACTTAAGTAAGTTCTCTGATTTTACTCCTTACCTATCTTAGCTTGCTCATCTCACCTTATTCTCATTTAAGTTTTGAAAAAGTTGCTCCTCTCTTCCTTTCAAAAATTAGCCTCTATCGGTTAACTTGGTTTTGGGAGAAACATGAGAGCTTGGAGAAAGGAATTTGGACAGCTAGCTGGTGGTGAGTACTTAAGGTAGGAAATGAGAGGTAGATACAACTAAAACTTGTGGGGATAAAAGGGTAAGAAGTGATATGAAAATTAGCTAAATGCCTATACTCTATTAGGTGGTTATACCTTGATTTTTGGACTGTTTTGAGCTAGATTTTAGTTCTGAAATTTTGGGTCTTCTCAAACGATTACTCGTTCTTCCATACGGGTTAGTCGTTTCGGGAGGTGGATTCGGTGACTTATAATCTCATGTTCTTTGTGGTCGTTCGATGGTCATTTTAACTAAGTTTGATTGTGTTTTGGTCTTGAATCAGATCTAACTTGTCTTAGTAAATCAGATGGATACGTGGGACACGAGCGGCCGGAATCACCGGTAGTCCCGATGAGGATCTTCCTCCTCCGACCATGGTCGAGGTTCGCTCGATCGAGCGGAATCGCATGGACCGCACCGGATCTTGGAGGTCATTGCGGAACACCTCCGCCCCGCCGCTACATCAGATCCGGGGTGGTGGACACCGCCTCGTGGGGACGGCGGAGTTCCTCCGCATCGCCTCCTACCTTCTCCCGGCCCGAGGATCCTCGACGCAGACGATCGGCCGCTGCGTCGTTGAGCGAAGCTCAACGCTGCTCGCTGCCGTGAGCAGAGCGCACTTTTCGCATCCCATCGCTTGGAGGCGCGGCACTCTCATGGTGGGAGAACTTCTGCCATGCACCGCGGGACACGTGGTCTCGGGAGGAGTTCCGATCGCCTTTCGTCGCCCATGTCCCCGCCTACCGATGAAGTCAAGAAGAAGGAGTTCCTTGCGCCAAACAGGGCGCAACCGTGATCAGTACCTTCATGAGTTCAACCATCTCGCGAGGTACGCCTCGCCGAGGTGGCCACCGATGAGGCCAAGCAGAGAAGTTCATGGAGGGTTTGTCTGAGGAGCTTCAGACAAGCTCTCATTGTGGACTTTCCGACTTCCTGCACCTTGGTGGACAAGGCCATCGCCGCGAGCACAAGGCGAGCGCCGGGCGAGTCCCGCAGCGCAAGCGGGAGGCCCAATGCCCGCACAGCCGCCCCGCTTCGCCCTCGAAGTTGGCCCCTCGCACCGGCGGCCGCTCCTTGGCTTCACCACCGCCGAGGCCTTCAAAGACCACCCCACGCCCTCCGCAGTCGTGACTCGCCTCGCGCGCGTGCGACCAGCAGGTGTTCCCGCAACCCGCGCCGACGCCACTTGCTTCTATCCACAACAAGGGCCTACTACGCGAGTAGTTGTCCTAGGAAGATCGAGCGCCCTCGCCCTAATGGAGGACGCGGCAAGGGAGTGGTCACCCACCGACCAAAAGACCCGGGCTTGGGAGCGCCGAGTCAACCATATCTCTACCGAGGAGGCACAGAGGCGCCGACGTGGTGTTGGGTACGCTTTGTTAATTTGGCACCGCTACGCTTTATTTGACTGGGCCTCGCATTCTTTTATTTCGAGGTCTTTTGCCGTTGATTGTGGGCTTCACCGTGTTCCTCCTGGGATTCCACCGCGATTCGCTCTCCGGTTCGAAATGAGAGCCGACCAAGCATGCCGGATGTTCCTATCCACATCGAAGGAGTGGGATTCTTGGCGAATCTTATCCTATCGACTCAAGCACGCCCGACGTGATTCTTGGCATGGATTGGTTGTCCCAACACTTGGGGCAAATCGATTGTGCCGTGAAGATTGTCTACCTCACCACTTTCTTCAGTGAACAGTTGGGTTTTCGCCAGCAGCTGCAGAGCCCCATCTTTATGTCCTTGAAGCAAAGCCAAGATTGGAGATTCACGACGCCCCACGGTGTGTGACTTCGCTGGATGTCTTTCCCAAGATTTGCCGGATGCCTCTGCTCGAGATCCGAGTTTGTGATCGAGTTCTCGCCCGCATCGCCCTATTTCTAAGAGGTCAGACGCATGCCTCCTAATGAGTTGGAGGAGTCAAGAAGCGTGGGTGAGCCGCAAGGGAAGGGTTTTATCCGTCCTAGCTCATCTCCTTGGGGTTGTCCATTATCTTTGTGAAGAAGAAGGACAAGACCTTGGCGATGTGTGTTGATTACCGTCCGCTTAATGAGGTGACTAGAAGAACAAGTATCCTTTGCCCATTGATGATCTTTTCGATCAATTGACCGAGCACGAGTCTTCTCCAAGATTGACTTGAGGTCGGGCTATCATCAAGTCGATCGTACGAGGATATTCCTAAGACGGCCTTTGCTACTCGTTATGGCCTTTACGAGTACAACCGCCATGTCTTTTGGTTTGACTAATGCTCCCGCTTTATTCATGAATCTTATGAACTGGGATTCATGGAGTATTTGGATAGATTTGTGGTGGTATTCATCGATGATATCCTTATCTACTCCAAGAGTGAAGAAGAGCATCTTGAGCATCTTAAGCTCGTGTTGGGCAGCCGCGTGAGCACCAGTGTATGCCAAGTTCAGCAAGTGCGAGTTCTCGTTGAAGGAAGTGGCATTCTTGGGTCATGTTCTTTCAAACAGAGGTGTGGTGTGGATCCTAGCAAGGTCGTCGATGTGCTATCTTGGGGTCACCAAGTCGGTCACCGATGTGCGGAGTTTTCTTGGTTTGGTCAGCACTACCGCTGCTTTATCGAGAATTTCTCCAAGATTGCGGCCTATGACCGAAGTTGCTCAAGAAAGACAAGAAATTTGAGTGGTCCGCTACTTGTGATGTGAGTTTCGTGAACTCAAGAAGCGGTTGACCTCACTTCAAGGCTTGTTCTCCCGATATTCACAAGAGTTTTGATATCTTTTGTGATGCTTCGTCGTGGTCCGGGTTGTGTTCTTATGCAGAAGGCAAGGTTGTGGCCTATGCATCGCGGGCAGCTGAGACCTCATGAACTCAACTATCCTACTCATGACTTGGAGTTAGTCAGGGTCCATGCACTCAAGATTTGGCGCATTATCCGATTGGTAACCGTTGTGAGGTGTATTCCACCACAAGAGCTTGAAGTACTTGTTCACCCACCAGATCCGAACCTCGTGCAAAGAAGATGGTTGGAATTGATCAAGGACTATGACATGGGCATTCAGCATCATCCGGCAAGGCCAATGTCATGGCGGATGCACTCGCCGGAAGGTGTATTGCAACATGTTGATGCTCCAAGAGCAAAGCAACCTACCTCATTTCGTAATTCCAATACCAATTTGGGTTTGATCGAGCACGGTTCTCTTGCTACATTGGTTGTGCAACCAACCTTGGTGGACTAAATCAAGGCGCAAACAGATGCAGATGCGGTGCAGAGCTAGATCAAGCAGAACATCAAGGATGGATGGCCAAGTGCTTTTAGAGGACGAGCATGGCGTTGTGTGGTTTGGGCAAGCGTCTTGTGGTTCCTAAGGTCATGGAATTGCGAATATGATTCTCCCAAGCCCATGACTCTCCTTTGTCTATTCACCCCGGGCTACCAAGATGTATCAGATCTTCGCCGAGATCGTGGACCCGAATGAAGCGCGAGATTGCGTGTTCGTTGTCGAGCGCGACGTGGTGCCGTGGTGAAGGCCGAGCATCGCCCAAAGAGTCTTCTTCACCTTTGCCGCGAGTGGAAGTGGGATTCGCTGGCATGGACTTCATCACGGGTTGCCCCGCCGCCCAAAGGGAATGATGCTATTTGGGTCGTGGATCGGCTGTGTTGACTAAAGTGGCACATTTCCTTCCCGCAAGACTCGACCAGTGGGGCCTTTGGCCGAACTTTATGTCTCGAGGATTGTGAGTCTTCACGGTATCAAGACGATTATTTCGATCGTGGTGCGCTTTTCACCTCGCGGTTTTGGCATAGTCGCAAGAGGCTATGGGACCCGCTTCATTTCAAGATGACCTTTCATCTCGGGATCGATGGCCGACGGAACGAGTCAACCAAGTGTTGGAAGATATGCTCCGCGGCTTGTGTTCTTTCCATGGGAAGAGTGGGAGAAGTGCCTACCATTTGCCGAGTTCTCCTACACAATACTGCCAGCCGTCTTGGCATGGCACCATTTGAGGCTTTGTATGGGAGGAGATGCAGAACCCATTGAATCGTCGAGATCGTGAGCGCTTTTTCGCCTGCATTCGATTAATGAGGCCGAAAGTCAAGTTCATTGATCCATGAGCATCGCGCACAACCGACCCGACAAAAGAGCTATGCGGATCGCCGCCGCCGTGAGTTGAGCTTTGAGCCCAATGACTTTGTATATCTCAAAGTCTCACCCTTGAAGGGCCATCGCTTTGGCATCAAGGGCAAGTTGGCTCTCGATATGTTGGGCCTTACCGATCATCGAGAGAGTTGGGGCGCTTGCATACGATTGGAGCTACCACTACACTTGAGGTGTGCATGATGTGTTCCATGTTTCACACCTAAAGAAGTGCCTCCGTGTCCCGACCGAGGAAACTCGTTGGAAACTCTCGATGTGCAGGAGGATTTGACCTACCGCGAGCATCCTGCTCAGATTCTTGAGGAATTGAGCGAAGAACAAGGAACCGCCATCAAGTTCCTTAAGGTTTAGTGGTCAAACCATTCCAAGATGAAGCAACTTGGGAGCGAGAGGATCGCTTCTGCAGATTTTCCTTCCTTCTTCTCCGAGTGCTTAATCTCTGCCGAGATTCTTGTAAGTGGGAGAGTTGTAACACCCCAAATTTTGGGCTTGTGTTTCAAATGTAAGAAAATGAGTAGAAATTAAAACTTTTCTTACATCATGTAATTCTCAAAGCCAATCAATTCTTGTTCAAAGAATTATGGAATTACATTGTCACAAGTCTTGTTGATCCAAATCTTGCTATTCCAAAACAATCTTGTCAAATCTTATGATCATCCTCTGAAAATACTTTTCCTAAGTCTCTGTGATGGTATGTGACCCTCTCAAAAATTTCACAATTTTTAGAAATTGTTTGAATATTTTTAGAGGCAATAAACCTGCTTGACTCTTAGTCAAACATTAAAACAGAGCCTTGCAGAATTTTTGGAGATTTATTCATAGTAAAACCTCTCAAAATTTTTCACGAGGTTGATATCTCGAGTTAGCAAGCTCTGTAAAAATTTCATAATTTTTGGAGTTAGTTTGCTACCTCAAACAAATCTTTCAGAGTCTCTGTTTTTATTTCAAAGTCAAACTAGGTTTTACTGTTACTTGGGTTCGAGTCAGACTCGGGCTCGAGCCAATCGACTTGGTTCAGTCAACTAAACGCACCGAGCCACTCTTTAAAGCGCGCGGTGGATCTCAACCGTTAGATCTAGATCGCGCGGCCCGCGCGCGTGTAAGACTTCGGACCTTCCGGTTGCAAGTTTGGTTGTCAACCGTTAGATCTCAATCCAACCGCTGTGGTCCTCCGAAACCTTCGACCTCCGGCTGTATTTTTGAATCGTGAGCCGCTGGATTAAGATCCAACGCCGCACTCTTCGCTGCAGATAAGAGTTTGCAACGTGGAGCATCGAGCCGCTCAATTCTAATCGTGAGGGCTCACAACCTCTCCGTTGTGTTTTAAAGTCGTAGGCGTGGCGCTATCTCACCGCTCGTGTCTCATCCAACGCCGTGAGTCGCCCGAGCTTTGCGCTGGTCATCTTCAACCTCCGCCATGCGCGAAACAAAGGCAAGGCATGGTGAGGTCATTTCTTGCTCCCTAAAGTCACCCTAGCCGACGTGTAGTGGTATGGGCGGTACATTGAACTAGGCCATGCCCTAATACACGTCTTCACCTCTTTCCTTTTGCCACGCGCTTTGTGTTTTGTGTTTTGCCGCCGAGAGAGGGTGCAAGCCCTAACACGCTCATGGCTTTATAAGCACCTCAATGCCTCCCGGTATGTCTTTAGACCACCACCAAGCTTCACTCACAGTGTGGGAGCTTAATACTCGAAATGGCAAACCGCCATTGTTGACCGTGGAGCTCCATTGGTGTTCTTGGTGTTCCAGTGGTCCTCCTTCATGTTTCTTTGCCCTAACCTTATCTATTTACTTCCTTGAACATTTCCTTCACTTAATTTTGGATTTGATTCTCGTGAATTGTCCAATTTGGGGTTTGTTCAAATTCGCCAATTTGGTCATCTTCTTCCTCACCAGTGAGTGCTCCATTTTCCAATTCTTTGCTCATGTAGCTTCTGTGGGTCATAATGAAGCTATATTCATGCTTGGTATCACTCATGTGGCTCAGGGTGTCATTTTCGGGTTTTCTTCTCCTAGTCCCATGAGCCCACCCGTGGTCAAGCTTCTCCGGCCATCTTTGAAGCTTCTTGTCACTAAGGTAGCTTCTTATTAGTCCTTAGTGGCTCTGGCACCCGCATCCTAGGCTTGCAGTGGAGCTCATCGCAATTTTCGTGTTTAGCAGTAAGCTCCCATTTTCGTTTTTCCGGCTAGCCGCGTTCTAGTCCTTCGCGCGTGAGAATGCTACCCCTAGATTCTTTGTGCTATGCGGATCCATTTTGGTCCTTGGCGGCGCCGCCATGGCCGTTGTCGCCGGCGATTTCGTGGAAGCCACTCGGATTTTGCGCGAGGAGCTCCCTGCCATTTCATTAGGACACATTAATTACCAATCATTAGTATTATCTCGTGTCTTAATCATTATTGTTGAACCACCGACTTGTGGGCCCAACATCCTTTAATCACTCTGATCAATCCCGCATCGTTCGACATCATTAATATCTAATCATTGCTTAATTAAAGGAGTTGGCATTTAATCATTGCCGGAATTAACCTCTGGTCGATCGCGGCCCGAGGTTAGAATCAAATCTCGTGATCATTAGAGTCTAATTAATGTCAATCATTAGAATCATTAATTTGGTCTTAACCGCCTCGCTAGTCACGATTTAGGGCCTGTGCATCGTGCACGTGGTTAAATCGCTAAGGCGATCGTGACTGTAGTCACCGACATGCGTCCCAATCGCCGCACTTCTTTTGAATCGCGATCATTATCCATCGCTCATTTTAGATCTCGCGCCCGATCTTGTATGCATTCGACCATCCGGTTCCTCATCATCTCCGACCGCCCATCTCGTGATCTCGCGGCCGAGATCGAGTGCATCGACCTTCCGCCAGACACGGTTCCGAGCCGTTCATCTTTAGATCTGCGTCGTGGTTCGCGAGGCAACCGTGATCGTCCGGCTGCATACACTCGTGTGAGCCGCTGATCTTGATCCAACGCTGGTTTCGTTGAGAGCCATACGGCGCTGTTTTCGCCGCGTGAGCCGTAGGATGTCGATCAAGGGTTGCCGAGCCCACGCCATTTTCTTTTTATTGGGTTGTTCAGTATTTGGTAAGTATTTGTTTAACAACCAAAATGATATGAAAATTTTAGAAACTCATAACTAATTCATTTTAATCGCTTTTAGATAATTCCAACGGTATTAAATCATGTTATTATTCTAGTTTATATTAAAAATGGATTTAAGCGTGTTCAAAGAGCGTGAAATTGTATAACTAGGAATAACTTGGTTTCACATTTTGAATATTCCGAAAATGAATAAAACTTTAGAAAATGCATATCTTGCTCAGGTATGTCCAAAATGAATGATTCCAACCTTGATAAATTTGTTATTAACCCAATGTTAATATAAAAACGATGGTAGGTCCAAGATTGTAATGAAACCTTGATTAATGATTTAGTACCTATTTTCAAAGATTTAGGAAATTCGAAGACTTATAAAATGCACAAGTAATTCTCTCAAATGCAAAATATATATGATAAATTCTAGAAAACCCTCTCTGTTGGTATACTTCACCGTAAAATTAGTTTAGAACATATTTATGCTCCCGAAAGTGCTTTATGCTAATTTTGCATCTTAGAAAATCATAACTAAATCATTTTAACTCCAAATGGCCTGAAATTTTATATGGGTTACCACTATACCAGAGGTAGCTACCATAAAAATTTCAGCTCCAAAGTCTCTCTAGAAAATATTTTGCTAAATGCTAATTATGTAGAAAATGTGTTTTTAGGCAATATCTTTTGCACCACAAATCCAAATTAGGATTTTCCAGTTTCTATGCCTAGGTATATTCCTATTCGCTTGTGTATAAGTTTCAGCGTTTGGACATTTTTGCTTGCTCTTTGCTTAAGTGTTGCTAGTCTTATTGGTTGTTCTTGGTTCTTTTGCCTTTCGCTAGGATTCGACATTTGCGGTAACCCCGAGAACGATCCTCGCAACAAATTGAGCAACAAAGAAGAAGGCGCGCTTTGATCATGTTAATCCCAAGATTTTAAGTATTTATGTTGATTACAAATTCTATGTATGCATTGCTACTTTGTTTTAATAGTTGGCCTAGTAGGTGCATTTCCTTAGCAAATGATTATCCTCTACTACCATGAGCCTAGGTTCCTTGTTGTGATTTAGAGTTCGTGGATGGGCTCTTGTCACTTAGTAGTTGCGATTAATTGCTTAGCCATGCTTAGCTTGGTAGAAATGGGCGGTTATCGACTTGTCGATAACCTTGATCACACAAAACTTATTATGATTTATGATTTCCACCTTGTGCCATGTCTACTTATGAAAACTAAAACTAAAAGCAAAATGATTTAGACTCGCACAATGGTAAGTTGGTGTGATTTTCGTGTGACCGAATGGTGCTCGAGTCAACAAGGACCGAACATCTTGTTACACTAAACCAAGCATTTTAGCGTGCTAACCACATTAGAGGGTATGGGACCTCTCTTGACTTAGTACTTTGGCGTGTATTGCCTCGGTCGCAGGAGGTCGCAGGAGGGATGGTGTTGGGAGCATTGTAGTGTCCGAAAGACTTCACCCGTGATGGGATTTGTCGCCTTTCGCTTGCAATGTAAGCGTATGGTGTTTCTACCCATACGAGCGGCTCGTGGTTGATACACAATATTGGAAAAAGTCTCGAGGACTTAGCCGTACAAAGATACCTTGGAAGTGTGTTTTGTGGCTTAAAGGCGATCCAGTGTGGGTACATTGGTACACCTGCAGGTTAAAACTATTCGAATAGCCTCGTCCTAGGTTATGGACACGCTTGGCAAGGTCTTTCAAGAGTTAGACTACAACCTTTTAAATTAAAACTTGATGGGTGGTACGAATCGGGATTCGTGCTATGTTGTGGTGACTATTGGGATAGTCACTTCAGTGGTTACTTGTATGTACCTTTACTTCATCATTACTTTGATAACTAAACAGATTTGCAAACTTGCTTCTAAAATATATTACATTATTGCAAATAAAGTTGGCTTCATGCAAATGAGACATACAACCTCCACCTAAATAAGCTTGCATGTAGTTTATGAATAGGTCCGCTATTCCACACGTCGCTCTTATGGGTACAAAGACAATCTTTGTGCTCGCTATGCTATTAATTATTTTGTTGCAGAGGAAGAAGGTGAGCTCGAGGGCCTCACTTTTGTGAGCTGTGTTGTGGTAGCTGCATGGGCGACTAGCTTGGTGGCCCGGTCGGTTGCCTTGTGGGTGTGTGGCTAACCGGTCGACTTTTGTTCGCCATCTTATGGCACCTTTGCTTCACTGTCATTCTTGTTTATTGTTATATTTGGGTCGGCTCTCTTTGTAATAACTTTACTTGATGTATGTTGTTGTTGAACTTAGTGATGTATGTTGTATGGAAATGATGTGTAATTTTGTGATGATGTGCATATGTTGCAATTCTGGGAAACATATGCCCATCGAGGCTTAGAATGTTTAATTAGTAATGCTAGAACCAATTGGAGGTTAAGTGTTACTAGTTAAATATTCCGGGTCCTCACAGGATAAACACAGGGTGGCACACTTTAGTACCTGTAAATAATCAATAGCATTACCATACAGTTTACAATCATGTTGTCTGTTGTTCATGTACAAACCACGGAGGGCCATAGGGTTTAGGAAAGTCAGCTTCTCTTCGATTCACTTGTTAATTTGAAGTAATTGATGTTTGACCATTTCTATATCAGATAGTAAGTGCATGGATTTTATGGGGATGAGGTTCATTGGGATCATCTGCCATCCCCTTTTTGTTGGTCTTGTCCCAGGTTGGGCTATTTTGTCGATGATATTGGGGTGTATTTGATGCATGATCCAAAGGAGCTGAATGTGGACAAGGTTCTTCATGAGGACCTTCTATCGTATGCGGAGCAATGCATATTTTATTTCTAGAGCATAGTTCATGAAAATGATATGTTTAAAACTTGCAACAGATTGAAGCTAGGGAAAGTCTTGCTGTGACATAACATACATGTGATGTGCAGTATACTGTACAAAGTACAGAACTTGAATCACTGGTGACAGATCTTTTGCCTTATATGTCGATGAGGGGCAGATCTTCCACTTGAAGATATTTATGAAGGTATTGGTCTCGAAGATGGCGATTAAGCTGCCTTGGTTGCATTTTGTGCCCGGTATGTGTGACTCCTGACTTACTTTCCTACATCTTGCAAGGAATTACTGTTTTATGCTTCCTGCATACAAAGGTGCTCCTTTCTTCTTCTTCTTTTTTTGATGAATGAGGTGCTCCTTTCACAATCTGCTGTGTTAATGGAAGTTCTGTAATGTATTGCCAATCAGGTTAGATTAGCTGAGCTATTCATTTGTGGATATATCATTGCATGATGCAGCTGCCAGCTGATTTAAGCAACATTATGCTATTGAAGGATCAGTGGCTCTTATGTGATGCATGCACATTGCATTCAGAAAACCTAAGAGAATCCATCACAGGAGGACTGTTCTACAATTATTAAGGTTTCTTATCCTGGACGAGTGCCATATTATTACTGCCAGTTGATACATTATTTCAGAGCATTCCATGAATAAGTAGTTGCAAAACATAGGTAACTGATCCCACTCAGGTTTTGTTGTACATTGGAGTATTTCTGGCTGAATATAGTTTGATGTGTTAAACCATAAAACTCTTAACTGACCAGTGACCAGTAACTGATATCAATGGATGATCAGTTTCCGGTCCTTGACTTTTTTTATATTCTAGTTGATATGAACTGGTTAAAGTTATCCATTAACTTGCCCTGGCTACTCAAAGAAGTCAAATTGCAGTTCTAAAGAAAAAAGAAGTCATTGCATCAGTCGTTCTGGAAGTTTGGGCTTTTTTTCTTCTTCTTTTGAAGCTTGAAATATGGGACTTCAACTTTGACTTGTTTTCTTGTGGAGAGGAAACACTAAACTGTTTACTTCTGTGGTTACTTGTGTTAGAAATTTAGGAGAGTGATTTTGCTATTCACAACTATGCATCTTATTCATTGTTAAGAGGGTATATATAGACATAGGGTTAGGGTTACAAGAACCTCATGGGCTACATGGGCCAAGAGGCCAGAGAGAGAGAGAGAGAGAGAGAGAGAGAGAGAGAGAGAGAGAGAGAGAGAGAGAATGTACACAACTCTTAACACCCCCTTCAAACTCAAGGTGGATCAAGAGGATCTGATGCACTGAGTTTGAGTAGATGAAACCGATGCTGTTCTCGAGTCTGAGATTTAGTGAAGAAATCTGCAGCTTGAAGCTCGGAGGATACATACTGGAGGTTGATGGTCGACTGCTGACAATGAGACCATGTGAAGGATGCATCAACACCAATGTGTTTTCTCAACTCATGTTTGACTGGATCACTAGCAATCTGAATGACACTTATATTGTCACAAAATAGAGGTGTAGGATTATCACAATGAACAGTTGAACACCAAGATCATCCAAGAACCATCGAAGCTAAATGATCTCAAAGGTGGTAGCGGCAAGGGCTCGAATCTCAGCCTCTGTACTAGAGCGTGACACCGCAGTTTGCTTCTTGGACTTCTAGGCAATGAGCGAAGTACCAAGAGAGATGCAGTAGCCAGTGATAGATCGGCAATCAGCAGGATTACTCGCCCAAGTGAAGTCAGAGTAAGCGTGGGTGAGCCGACTCGAACGGCATAAATGCAAGTCGGACACGCCCCTCTCAAGTATCTCAGCACAAAGAATATAACCATAGTGGACTGAGGTGGGAGTACTGACAAACTGGTTGAGCCTACTGACAGTGAGATAAACAAGGTTCCCAACGAGATGACGATAGCGGGAAGGATTTGTCAGTAGTACACAGTCTGTAGATTGAAGCTGCAGGTGTAGCTCCATGGGTGTGGTAGCATTACGAATATCAGTCATCCCTGAGCGAGCAAGTAGGTTTTGAACGTAGCGATGCTGAGAGAGGTCGTATCCATCACCATCAAAATGAACCTCAATCCCCATAAAATAGTTCAATGGTCCCAAATCGGATATCATAAACTGTTCACTCAATTTCTTTTTGACAAAAGCCACATAGTCCATTTCATCTCCAATGATCAGCATATCATCTACATATAGTAGAAGCAAAGTACGACCTTGCTGAATAAACAAGGCAGGATCATGCTCGCTTGGAGTGAAACCAGTAACTCGTATCACAAAACTGAAGCGCTTAAAACAAGCACGAGGAGCCTGCTTGAGACCATATAGAGCACGTCTAAGGCGACAAACATAGCCTGTAGGAGTCTCAACACCTGGGGGTGGCTGAATATAGATCTACTCATGTAGATCATCATGAAGAAAGACGTTCTTGACATCCATCTGAGATATAGTCCATGTGCGTACCGCTGCAACAACAATGAGAGGACGGACTGTAGTCATATGAGCAACTGGAGCAAAAGTCTTATCATAATCTCGACCATAAGCCTGCTGAAAACCTCTTGCAACAAGACAAACTTTATATCGCTCCACCGAACCATTAGACTTGTTCTTTACTTTGTATACTCACTTGCAAGCTATAGGAACAACTCCAGATGATAGCGAAACAAAATCCCAAGTGCCCGTACACTCTAATGCTGTAAGCTCCTCAATCATAGACAACTGTCACTTAAGCATGGTTATTAGGTCGGCAAGTCGACACTACCCTCCTAGTGACCGACTTGCCGAAAGGTAATATTCATATGGCAGCAGTATGTATGTACACATGTATATATTATATACCTTGTATACAGAGAAAACAGAGAGGGAGGCAGGGAGCTTACCTAGGGCGACGGGAGCTGCAGGGCGAGGGCGACGACGGGTGGTGGGAGCTGCAGGGCGAAGGCGACGACGGGCGGCGAGATCTGCAGGGCGAGGGCGACAACGGGCGGCGGCTGCTGCTCAGGAGCTGAGGATGAGGGCAATGACTAGTGGCAGGCAGCGGTTGCGACCTTCAACTCCTGTTGAGGGCAACGAAGGGCGGCGGCGCACTGAGAGTTGCGGCCGAGGGCGACGAAGGGCTGCGGCGCACTGGGAGTTGGATATGGTCACGCAACTGAGCCCTTACTCTCTCTTTCTCTCTGTCACCTTGTCTAACAAGCGGGTCCCACGTTTCTCCCACCAAGTCGACCGACTTGCCGCCGCCTGGTCGACTAGTCGATGGGCAAGTCGACAGGTCGCCCGACTTGCCTTGGCAAGTCGAGTCGCTAGGCCCAGTCGGTTCTTATCCACCGACTTGTTGACTAGTCATCGACTAGTTGACGACTTAATAACCATGCACTTAGGTATACTGGCTGCCTCCTGATAGGTACTGAGTTCAGATACTACACCAGCACGAGAAAACCCCCATCTCTTTGATGCCTGAATAGAAGAACAATCACGTAGGGTATACTGTGATGTAGTAAAACGACCGTAGAGTCGAAGGTACTAGTCGGAAGGTCAAGTGGAGGAGAGGAGGACTGAGGATCAGAAGGAACTCTCTGTTGGTGACTATAGTGAAAGGGAAAAGTGGAAGTGTCAGAAACTGGTGGAGATGATGGAGGAGATACACTAGAAGGTGAAGTTGGTGGAGAAAGTATATCTGGAGAAGCCAAGTCTGGTGAAGGAATGGGAGGTAGACACAAAAAGGAGGTGGAATCTGTGGAAGGAGTGGAACGAGTAGACGGGTGATAAAAGAAGGGTCGATCCTCATCAAAGATCACATCATGAGAGAAGCGAATACGATGTGCTGATGGATCATAGCAACGATAGCCCTTATGCTCAGGACTATAACCCAGAAGACACGCTCAACTGACTGAGCGCTCACAAGGTGCTAGAAGGACATAGCAGATACAACCAAAGACGCGAAGATGATCATAGCGGCAGGTGCTTTGTATAGGACCTGACGAGGACACTTGCCTTGAAGCTTCGAAGTGGGCTGACGGTTGATGAGATAGACTGTCGTAGAGATCGCTTCCCCCCCAGAAGTGAGAGGGAACAAAGGAGGAAATGAGAAGAGTATGAGCAGTCTCAATGATGTGACGGTGCTTGCGCTCAGCAACACCATTACGAGCATGAGCACTAAGACATGAGACTTGAGGAAGAGTACCCTCCGAAGAAAGGAACTGACGAAAGGGTGATGAAAGATACTCTCCCCTAGAGTTAGAACGAAAAACACGAACGGAAGAAGAAAACTATGATATGTACCATCTTAGCAAAAGACTGATAAATGGAAAAAAACTGAGAGCGATGTTTCACAAAATAGATCCAAGTATATCGAGAGTGATCATCGACAAGTATGACATAGTAACTATGACTACCCTTCGAAGCAAAAGGAGATGGACCTCATACATCTGAATGCACCAAATCAAAAGGACAATAAGACTGAGTGGTATTACTAGAATATGGAAGTTGTAGCTGTTTCCCTTGCTTACAACCGGTACAATGAAAAGTAGACTCAATAGTGACATGACCTAAGGAACCCTGGTGAACTAGAGTAGTGACGTGAGCTCCACACAGAGGACCAAGTCTATGATGTCACTTGCTGAAGGAAGAACCAACAGGGGATTAAGATGATTACATAGTAGAAGACACTAATGCCTTCGACGTATTGATGGAAGGAAGATGTAAGGTGTTCAAGACAGAGAGACTAGGAGAGCCTCTATGGCGATGGCTAGAATCAATCACTCTTCTGCTCTGACGATCCTGAATAAAACAAGAAGAATCATCAAATCCAACGAAACAGTTCATATCAGTAAGTTGGCCAACAAAAAGAAGATTCATAGATAGATGAGGAACAAAACACACATCAGGAACATAAAAGCGAGATATAGAGAGAATGCCTTGATGGGTAATAGACCAAGGTGTACCATCAACAGTGTGAACATATGCATCATCAGTCACGGGCCTACATGCAATGAGCTGAGAGTTGTCTGATGTAACATGCAAAGAGGCACCCGAGTTTAGAACCCAAGGATGAGCAGCACTAGAGGCAGAAAGTGCAACTGAGGTCATAGCAGACACTGATCCAGAAGTCACAGTAGGTGTGGTAGTAGTGACTGCTGCAGTAAGTGTTCTCGGAGGTCCAGTAGGTGCTCCACGACAACGTTCAGAGGGATTTCTAGCACGATAATCAACAAGCCGATCTGGATGTAACTTGAAGCACTTGTCAATAAGATGACCAGTTCTCTTGCAGTGAGAACATACTAGCACTCTCGTGCATGTAGCTCTGGTAGATCCAGACCGCTGTGAAAGACCCAGGATAGCATGTGGTGAGGATCCTAAGGTAGATATAAGTGAATGAAGACAAGTTTCCTTTGTAATCAAACTAGAGAGCGCCTTAGTCAAAGTCGGTGGAGCAGGATAGTTGAGTAACTGACTACGAATAGGCTCAAACTCTGATCGAAGCCTCATCACAAAGTGATACACAAGTGTCTGCTGAGCATACTCCTCTTTGGCAACACAAGACTGGCAAGCAGTAGCAGCCTTCGGTGTCATAGACTTTAAAGGGCCAGTGATATGGGTGAAGGCACAGTAATACTCCTCCACTAACATGTCCTGGTGCTGAATACTCTAAAGATTCTTGAGCAATGTAAAGCGAAGAGCACCACCGGACTGAGCATATCTCTTCTCAAAGTATGTCCACATCTGCTTGGCTGAAGTATGATACTCAAGATTCATCCTCAGAGAAACATCAACACGTAGGACAAGACCAATCATGACACGATCATCCTCTTTATGTCAAGCTTTTACTGCCTCAGCATCAACCTTCTTCAGATCAGGAAGATCGTCAATCAAATGAGTGGCTAAACCCTAACCCCTAAGAGTAGTCTTGACTGAGAAAGCCCATACTCGTAGTTCAACCTGTCGAGCTTGATGTCCGTGAACACAAAAGATGAATTGCCCCCAAACATCGAGTTAGACTTGGCCATCTTGATGGACCACAAACACACAACAGCAAGCAATCAACAATGGTACTAAACATAACAAAGCATCAACAGTAGCATCAATATCACAATAGCAACAGAGCAATCAACAATTAGCAGTAGCATCAACAACACAGTAGTAGTACTAAGCACAACAGAGCATGAACAGTAGTGGTAGAGCAGAAGAGGAGTACTGGTACTAACTACTAAGCACCGACGTCAAGGAGGAGGTCGTGTGTCGAGAAAGTTGCTGGAGTCGTGTGGTAGTCACTGACGTCGAGGAGGAATTCGCCGGAGTCGTGCGGTCCCGCCGAAGCCGGGATGAAGACGGGGCGACGACGAGCTCGTGCTGGCGGTGGTGTTGAGGCACTGGATCCAGAGGTGCCAGATCCGGGGTGGTGTTGCGCGGCGTCATGCGATCGCGTCGGAGCTAGGATGAAGACGAGGTCGGGATCGAGGTGGACGAGGCGGCGACGATGAGCTCATGCCGGCGGCGATATTGCGTGGTGTCGAGGCTCTGGATCCAGAGGCGTCAGATCCGGGACGGTGTTGCACTAAGACGAAGATGGGGCGAGCGCGGAGGAAGAGAAGCTTGTAGATGTGGTGAAAGAAGCCGAGGAGGTGGTCGTCGCGGATCCCGCTGGATCCGGGATGAAGACGAGCCGGGATCGAGGCTCCGGATCCGGAGGAGTCAGTGCAATCGTGGATCGAGAATGAGGAGGTGGTGGCTTGATGGGGAACGATCCCGCCGAGTGAGGATGCTCAAGGCCCGCCGGCCCGAGCAGAGGAGAAGGCTGGACAACAACGGCTGCGGCGGTTCGAGGAAAATAGGGTTAGGGTTTTGGTGAACCACGCTCTAATACCATGTTAGAAATTTAGGAGACAGTGATTTTGCTATTCACAACTATGCATCGTATTCATTATTAAGAGGGTATGTATAGACATAAGGTTAGGATTACAAGAACCTCATGGTCTACATGGGCCCACATGGGCCAAGAGGCCCGAGAGAGAGAATGTACACGACTTGGTTGATGTATTTGAATGATACAATCACAATGATTTGCTACTTTGCAGGAGTAACTTGTCTCCTTTTCGACACTGAGTCAGAAGTAGTTTTGTATGTGAGGATGGAACTATGTAGGTGGTTTTCAACTGCAATTTTTCACAGCAAAGATGTCGCAAGCGCAACAATATCATCACTGGCTTGGCTGCTCGACTCAGCTTTCAGGATATAACACAGGCATCCTCCGAATCCTTGCAAACTTGTCTCCTGTACTGCACTTTTATGTGTGCATGAAACTATGTAGGTGGTTTTCAACTGCAGTTTTTCATGCTGAAGATATCGCCACAATATCATCACTAGCTTGGCCGTTTGATTCAGCTCTGAGGACATAGTCACAGGCAGCCTCCAAAATCTTGCAAACTTCTCTCCTGTACTGCACCAGACAGTCCAGATCATGTTAGGAAGAAACCATCCAATGCTGTTTTTGGAAAGATCAATGTATAGTTTCTCTGTTACCTATATGGTTTCTATGGTTAGAATAACTAGAGGGTTGTGTGGTGCAGAGCAACTTGGAGTCATTTTTATCTTCTTGTCATATTCCTAATTTCCAATAGTGATGACTAATAACCGAAGAGCTTGCCTGAAGCCCCGAACATTCTATTCTTGCATTGATTGTGATCAAACTGGTCCTTTTTCCCACTGAATTAAGATGAAATAACTTTTGAAGGCTGGAAACTTCGATGCAAATCATTTTACAAAGTGTTGCAAGAGGTTAGGTTGCTAAACTATTGCCCTTCCATTTTTCTTATGTTACAGAGTTGTGAAATATCAGTGTGAACTCTTATGTTGCCAGCATCTTATTCCTTTGATAGGAGACCATAACATTGACAAGATAGTGTGGCATACCTCATCAGTTGCTCCAGATTTTATTTTGGATTGCAAAATGCACCATTTCTTCATGTTTACGCCTATTATGTGCACAAAAGGTAATGTAATATTATCGGAAACATCTTGTGCTGGATAAACATTTAACTTAATTGGATTTTTTTAAAAGGAAAAATTTATAGAAAATTCAACTTACCGATCTTTATATCCACTTGACATGTCGAACTGGAGGTTGTTCTTAGAGACCACCTGCAGTGGATCTGTAACCAAGGCATCAGCTACAATTCCCTTCCAGGGAAAAATATTTACATCTCTACTAGCAAAACCAAATATTTATGTTTTAACATGGAGAAAGAAATGGTTAAAATGGAAACTTTGTTTGGTCTTCACTAGTATTAGTGTCTTACTATGCTAAATATGAGTGCATTACTATATTAATTGAATAAAGGTTAAACTTTTTCTAAATATTAGACAAAAATAACGGAAAAGACATAAAAAATGGAAGGGGGCATAACATGATTAATTGTGTCCAGAAGGGCACAAGTTAATCTTTTAAACGCTTCAAACTTTCAGTTTATATATTTTTTTTCTTAGTTTACAATGATGCCAAATACCTCAAAGTAAGAGCCAAATAGAACATCATGTGCCTGCTGCTTTGTCTCATAAATCTGAAATCAGATAGAAACTCATGTTTGCATTAAATGAAGAAATAACATCAATAAAACTTGATTTGCAATGAACCTATATGTTCTAATTTGTTGTTACCAAGTTTCTTTTGTCCTTTGAGAAAGAAGCATGCTGCCATTCTGTCACTTCAGTATCTGGAGGACACAAAGGACTGTTGCATAGAGACCTGAAAGTCACTTCACGAACGTTGTCACCGTACTCATCTGAGACATACCACTTGCTCATCTGGAGAAAACAAAAGCTAAACTTTCATCTATTAAATTCTGTTGGTTAATGCTGCCTGCTGCCAATTGAGTAGCAGCTCCAAGAAATTGCCATAACAAACAGAATATGTAAATAGTTCAGGTGTTCAACTGAGAAAATAGGCACCTTCAAATATGTATCTTTTCTTGCATCTCGATACCGCTCGAAAAACATTGAATTGTCACCTAATATGATGCTAAAAAACTTCTCAGATGTACCAGGGAAGGTATTCTGAAAGATAATGTCATACTGAAAATTAGGAAAACGAATTATAAATTATAAGTCTGAAAAAATAGGAAAACAAACTGGGATGCTCTCACTGGTTACATTTACAAGAACATGTTCATTGATGAAAGGTTGGAATGTGATAGCCCGTGCAATGTTTTTTTCTTCTGTCTTTATGCCGTCTGTTTTGTTACTGATAACATTGATGCTTCCTCTATGGAGAAGTGAATGTGCTCTCACCTGTTTGTAGGAAAAAAGTACAGATGCTCATATAATCTCCACAAGAAGCAAATGAAAAGATCAAAATAGAATACTTTCTGAATACCCTCTTTTCAGCTTCTAAGGTTGCTTGGTAAATCTGTAATGCCATCTCTAGAGCTTGAATTGGACGGTTTCTATTCCAGAATGATGTGAACTTGTACCTAACCCTTCCTGAAAAATTAAGCCAGAGATGCTCAATAGAAAATCTCTAAATAATTTTCCAACATGGAAGACGAAAGCAGCATGGTTGATCTGTTATTTTTAGGTCTGGCTTTGTGCTGTTTTCAATAGTAAAGATTTACTGGTGAAGGAATACTTCAACTTGAAAATGTTAAGTTCAAGCTCTGGTGTTGAAAATTTCAGAAAGCTTGCAACTTAATCCATAATAGTACCTAGATTTCCAATTAGGCATGTGCTTTAATCTAAGTAAAATTATGCCACTGAAAAATAATTTACCATTTTGGCTGCACGAAGGAGGTGCCCCATGGCCACTTGCACCAGTGTGAAGAAAAATAGTAATTGCTGGGTTGATAAGGGAATGCTGGCTCCTTTTTATCTGCAGTATAAAATCATGCATATGTCAACTATCTCAACCAATATAAAGCAAATACTAAGGCCATAAAAAGAGCTTCATGGGTTGCATACCTCATCTATGTCTTGTAATGGAATAATCACCTGAAAAATGCAGGTCTTAGAAAGGAACTCAAGGTTCTCAAAAGAAAAAGAAAAGAAAAGAAAATGAGCTCAAGAAAATCATGTAAGGGATAGAAGGGATAGGAAATTATGAAAAAATCGTCTAAACTTGCTTGTAACTATTTCCATAATTCCATGCTGTTATTGATTTGCTGCAGCAGTTACCCCATTTGTGTTAGTTAGCTGGTAAGATTTACATAAGATGGAATATTAATTAACTAAACTTGCAGATTTTCTGAGGCAATTGATGTTCTTTACCTTACTCATCAGTTACAACTGTACAAGGATCAGTTTGGTTTTTGGAGAGAAGTAGAAAGGAGCCTAATACAATTCCCAGCTTCAAGCAAAATAATAAAGCAGTGTATGTGTCCTCTAATTCTAGATCAAACAGCAGTATTATGTACAAGGAACCATTTTCATAAGATGTACTTACACTCAATTGTTTGGAGAATACATTAGAGTGGAAGCACAGATACCATGAGGAGATGGACATACGCCCATGCCGCAAGAAAGACCTCTCCAGAGCACAAGAATAACTATGGTGAACAATCTGGAAGTACAAGAGGTAGCTCAGATGTTTCAGCAATCTGTCAGTTCTGATGAGTATGCAACACTGTACATACTATTATCATTTGTCGAGAACTAATACTTCGTCATGGGGAAGTTCAAATATAGCTTGCAGAGGGCCACTGTCCTCAGTCATCGCCACGCGTTGCTTATTCAGCATCATCTTTCTCTGGGATTCGACTCCATTACATTGATCAAAGAAGCTGGAAAAAATGATGAAATAAGAAGGATGTTTATCATCAGAAATACTGTTGTATTTTCGAATCGAGGTTACCTATCAGAAGTCGGAAATACGTTAGTTGCACTAACACGCAAGCAGATCTGCAACCAAATTTTGTGCATTGTAAATACATGCTTAAGTTGATGTTAGTATAGAAATGGTGGCAAGTGTGATGAAACACTGTGATGGACTAACATAGCAGTGATTCATAAATTTATATGCTACCTGACCAGATTTGCTGTCCAGGTCGTACCAAGTAGCTCCCGTTCTGTCTTCACCGAGAATAGCTGCAGTTACAGATCCAATAACTTTGCATTTGCATACGTTGTCCCAGTCATATACTGTTACGGTCACCTATCCAGAAAGTATAAACATATCACACGTTGTGGCATCAAATGTTCAGAAAAGCTGGTCTTTTTGACGTTTTTCGTAAAAAAATGTTGGTTCCAGCTTATCGGTAAGAAACATTCTGGACAAATGAATCTAGTCAGATTTTACCACTCCATTTCCATAAATTTTATACAACGTTTGTGCTAGGTTAAAGCTTTTGAATCATTGACAGGAGCAGTGCAAGAATTGTTGCAGCAGAGAAGCTATGATGCTGTACCTGCACCGCTATGAGAGCATATGCACGCCCTGTACTCCCAAAATTTGTTTTGCCGCTTGTTACTTTAGATTACTTTCTGCAGGTCAGTTGTTCACTATTTAAATCTTGAATTTGAGACTTGCCAGGTGTAATTTATGTTGTGTTATTTGGACCACTATTTGTGTGGGGTGCAACTCTGCCACATGATTATGACAAAGCAAAGCGCCTTTGAAATTTTTATCATGCTACTTTCTGCCACAATTCTGAAAGTTCAGCAGCAAGCCAGTTATATATACCGTTCACCAAAGGGTCTAAGCAAGGATGAAAAAGGCCACAAATATAGTACTAGTCATGGATAGAATTCCCGGCCGGTAACCGGATACCGGTCGACTGGCGGGAGAGGAAAAATCGGCCGAAAAAAATTTGATTTTTTTTTTGCTTTTTTTTATTGGTTTCACATGGGATGCTGCCCCCCCTACCCCCACTTCCTGTTTGCTTTGGCTGCATGTCAAAATGAGTGGAGATGCATGTGAAGTTGTCCCCATCTCTTTCTTTTGTGTTTCCTTTTGCAGATTCTTTGTCCCCTTTGTATGTCCATTGCAAGCGCAAGCCTCCTCTCTCGCCTCCTTTCCTTTCTCCATTGCAGCAGCATTTCTTCCTCCATCCCTCCCTCCATTTGCTGCCCTTTTCTTGCCTCTCTCCTCCATTTGCAGCAGAAAGACAAAGAAGATTTCTTCCTCCATCCCTCCTCCATTTGCTGCCCTTTCTTGCCTCTCTCCTCCATTTGCAAAGAAAGCAGGCAGCAGCCTCCTCCTCCATTTGCAGCAGACAAGCAGCCCTCTTGCTTCCCTCCCTCCCTTCATTTGCAGAAAGATCCTCCCTCCATTTGCCGCTTTCTCTTGCCTCCTCCGTGCATTTGCAAAGCAGGACAACACCCTCCTCCCTCCATTTGCGGTGGCAAAGCACAGTATATGATTATATGCTCAACTTCTCAAGTACTAGCATGTGTATGCTCAAGTTCTAAGTTTATTCACGTAAGCAAGATATGAAATAATGCAGATATACATCTCTTTTTGTTGTTGATTGATGAGCATGTAAGCAAAATGGTGTCATGAATCATGATACTTCATATGGACATATTAATCTCATGATATTGTTTGGTTGGCCATGAGTTAGTTATGTAGTCACATGACAACATGTTTAAACTGATAGACATATTCCTGAAATATTTGAATTAGGCCGGAATGTTGAGTAAATGTGTAGCTAGACTCAATTTTCATTTCTTCTCATCATTGCCATGCTGCCCAACATCAGTTTAAGTGTCATGGCTCATGGGTGTTGTGTTTCTTTAGTCATCGATATTTACAATATTGACCCATTTTTCATCCTATATGGATTATGGTAGGTGATGGCTTCTAAATCTATCAATGTTTGGGAACATGGAGAGAGACTAGAGGTGCTGGTTGGAAGTGCGATATTGTAATCTAACAAAATCAGCGGAGGTGTCACCCGCCTAAAAGAACATCTTGCCGAGACACGGAGATGTTGTTGCTTGCAATGGGTTCGGCGCAAGTCCAGTGCTCATGCCGGCAAGTCTTGATGAAGCGAAGGCAAGAAAGAAAGCTATTAAAGAAGAACGACCGAATGGAGCAAGTTGCAAGAGAACTCAGAGCTCGTGGCCCTTCATCTCAAAATGTCTTCGATGATGACGAGGAAATGCAGATGGAATGGGCTCGCCGAGAGTCGTTGGAGGTACACCAGCTCGAACAAAGGGCAAAAGCCAGGGGTGCAACGTTTGAACATGGTGGTGGCAGTGCAAGTGGTAGGGGAAGTGGCAGGACAATGGTTCAAACTACAAAAAAGCATGTGAACTCATCATTGAAGAGTATCCATCTTTAGTATGTCAGCCGTGTGCGGCACATACCATCAACCTCATGTTGAAGGATATTAGCAAGTTCAACGAGGTTGCTAGTGTCGTGAAGGCGGCGAAGAGGATTTGTCGGTTCCTATACAGCCACGGTCGCCTCCATAATGAAATGCGAGAACAGATTGGAGGAGAGATAGTTCGTCCAAACGCCACAAGGTTTGGAACGACATTTGTGTTCTTGAAAAGTTTTTCGGATAGAAAAGACAAGTTTATGAAGTGGATGGTGTCAGATTTGTGGAGCTCCAATCATTTGTCCACGACTGAAGAAGGAGAATACATGTATTCTTGTCTCACATGTAGGCAATGGTGGACCTCTATGCTTTGGGTAATTAAATTAGTAGAACCGGTTTATCGACTACTAAGATTTGCGCATCACAGAAACCCGCAATCGCGGGTGATGGTTGCAAAAACATATGAACTGAAGCACGAACTTGACGTCGCATTTGCAGATGATGATGCTAGCTGTGATCGTGTTATGGTTATAGTTAATAAAAGAATTGCAATGCTCAAGCATCGCACCTATATACTTGCAGGTAAGTAGATAGTTTCGTAAATCCTAACACCTATTTGTTTTATTTTTTCTAACATTGTAAGTGTGTTGAATTTCAAACAGCGGGGGTGCTAAACCCACAGAGCCACAACGTATATGGGTTGGGGAAGAATCCATCCCTCACTGTTTCCGTCACAACGGCAATTCAAAGAATAGCTGATACACCCGAGGAGGCAGTGCAGGCTCTAGGCGAGCTCGAATACTATCGTAATCGACGTGGCCTATTTGCTTCAAATGAGGCTCACATTAGTGCATCTCGTCTTACTGCAGGTATGTTGTTGTTATCAACTTAGATATACATAGAAAATCAACCGTCACTACGAGTTCAATATAATTTTCATGTTACTTGTAGCTACATGGTGGATGACTTTTGGAGCGGAGACACCAACACTACAAAAATATGCTTTGCGGATTGTCTCACAATGTGTTTCTCCAAAGGATGTGAACGTAATTGGAGTACATTTGCTTTGGTGCATACACAATTGAGGAACCGTCTTGGGTACAAGAAACTGCATAAGCTTGTATATGTCCACTACAATCTAAGGCTGCGATTGCAAGAGCATGAGACTAGAAATGAGGATAGAGATGTAGATCCTTTTGGCGATCTAATTAACGCCACTATGTACGACAGGGATAACCCAATCCATGAGTGGCTTGATAGCTCTATGATAGAATCGGAGCCCGTACTAGACGAGGAAGGTGAGCCCCCTATTCTATCCAAGATTGTAGTTGATTCCATCCCTCAGGAGGAACTGGAAAAAGCACTAGATGATCAACCGTTGAAGGAATGGACAAAGACAACTGTTGGCAAGAGTCATCTTGGGAAAAGGAAATATTGTAGCCAACAGACTGCAAAATTGGCTGCAGACTTTGCGTCTCTTACACAACCAAAAAAACGAGAGGCTGATAAGAAGAAAAAGAAAAAGAAGGAGGACATTGTGGAAAGCGACGACGAAACAAAAACTCCACCATCTCATGAAGTGCAGTGCCAAGAGTCTGGTGACAGTAGCTCTCCGTCGTCTGATGATGGCACTGATGGTGGGAAAACGCATGATGCAACACAAGACAAACCATTGAATTCACTGTGAGCAAGATTTCGCGCATGCTACCGTGATGAAGATCATGGTTGTCATCGACTCAGTGGAAAACAATTGTAAGACTTATGAACGTAAGAGTCGCAAACAAGATCGTTCTTAACCACATGACTCTTCTTCCTGTGAATCCCATGCTAGCTCAACGACTTATGGACGTCGAGATGCCAACCTATTACCTTCTGGTGATGATTCTCATTCTTCAGAAATTTCTTCTTATCCTACTCACCATTACGGTCTTGTACCCCTCGACAACAATTCAAGAATGGTTTATCAGTGGGTGGAACCCGAATATTACCAACAAGTTTATAATCATTGGCTACAACATGCCCATGAAACATACACTTGGGATCAATACAAAGCCCACCTTGCTCAATATAGCGGACTTGTACTCATTGATAATAATGAGTATATTGCACAACCTTCGCTTCTCGACAATGTATTGGTATGACTTGCTAGTTTCCTACACCATAATTGTTTATATTGTTTTTAGTATGCTAGTCAAGTTATTATTCATTAGTCATTACCATCATCTTATGTTTTTCTTTTTTAGATGTCACTGAGTCCTTCGGAGGAGAGAGCTACGCGCAGAGTGAAGCTAGGAAGGTTTTCTTTGCAATTGCTACTTCATTAAACACTTTACAATTGGTATTAAACAATTTTCCTCCATTTCCGGTTTCACCGGTTTTTCCGGTATTTTCCCCGGTTTTTCCCGGTTCCCGGCCGGTTACCGGTCCGGTTACCGGTTGGACCACATTTGAATTCGAATTGCGTTCGGAGAAATTTGGCCGGTTTTTTCCCGGTATTTCCGGTTACCGGCCGGTAACCGGCCGGTAACCGTTACCGGGCCCCGAGCGGGATTTTGCCCGGTAACGGTTACATGAACCATGGTACTAGTACAATAGTGCAAAAGCATAGCTTTGTATCAGATCAAGGCTGGCAGCCACCCAGTGCCATTTCTGACGGAGGCGGAGGAGCATTTGTCTATGCTGCAGTATTGCTGCTCTCTCACGCTTGCGATATTAACACCAGAATAGACACTGTGGATTAAAGACTGGGTTAACTCATGTTGAGATCCATGAACTGTTTTTTGTTGGCAACCTGAGACATCCATGATTAGAGTCTCTTGGTGGTAGCAGGTTCGCACGAGGACGAGTATGGCAGTGATTGGCCGGTAAAAGGAACTAGAGTGGTGGATGCTATGTCAACTTGTTCAACTTCTTCCCTCAAAAAAAGAAAAAAAAAGAAAAAAAAAGAAAAAGAAAAACTTGTTCAACTGCTCAAGAACTTCAGATGCAGTGGACAGACAATGTATATGACAAACTGTTAGTTACCTCAACTGGGAGTTATTTGACTAGGAAGTTGAACTCCTCTCCCCACAAAGGGTTCCTTGAGCTAGGCACCATGGAACTGCAAAAACAGCATGGACCCTCACTCACTTTGCATGATTTTAGCTCAGCTAGTCACAAACGAGTTTTCGCAGATAAGAAGAATGAAACACGCAGGGGAGGAGGAGACGACGACGACTACAACAACAACGACAAGAAGTAAGAAGGAAGGAAGCAGCAGATGGATCACCAACCTGAAGCGTCTCTGCTCGCCGCAGGAGACAACGGCGTAAGGATCGGAGGTCCCGTTCAAGTTGGCGCCAATCAGGTACTTGGCAGAGAGCAGCTCCAGCTGATGCAGATTGCAGAAACATACACGCGCGGAGTAAGACGTGCACAAAATCACAAGCTTGTTTCTCTGCTGTGGTATGATAAAAGTGTACCTTGATTACGTAGCTGCTGCTCCTGCTGCCCCGGGAGTGAGAGCTATCAGCGGCCGGAAGAGCAAATCTGCAGGGTTAATCAAAGAAAGAAATTGCATGCCATGTGACGGGGGGAAAACGTGCAATAACCCTCCAAATATGCAAATCAATGCACGCCCAAAGAGTGAGGTGCATGCCATGCGCGCTCGATCTCACCTTGCTCGTGCCTCCAAGTTGAGCAACCACCTCCTTTCCCTTTCCAAAACTCCGGCCGCGGTCGCTGCCATCTTGGTGGTAGCTTGTGGTTAGGGATGGCACAGGGTCATTCCCCGTCAGGGAGTGGTGGAACATCCTCATCTTCGAGAGACGAAAAATTTCCCATCTCCATCCCCATCCCCGTCCTCGGGTACTATTCTCCCCCGTCCCCGTCGGGTTATCGGGGCCCCTCGGGGACCCATACCCGCAAGTTGGATTCCGAAAGAAGAGAAAATAAGATTCATAATGTTATAAAATAAGTATGAATATTCACATGCAATACTAAAATGACAATATTTTTTGATTAATTAGCATCTGGAAAGTAAAGAATGCAAATAAGATTATCTGGCTATCGTTTTATCGGGTTGTGCGGTACTAGACTAGTGGCCTACATGTCTTATCGGGGGCCCATGCGGGTAACGGGGATGGGGAGTAGGGGAATGTCCCTATCCCCGCTTCACCCGATGGGAAATTGTATTTGCATATTAACATCCCCGTGGAGAAAGAAATAGCCCCATTCCTGTCCCCTAATGGGTGAATTCACTGTCGGGGAATGGGGAATGGGGAATGGGGCCATTGCCATCCCTACTTGTGGTTGTAGGAGAAGGGGAGGAGGGGGAGGCTGAGGAGTTGGTGGTGGTGGACGTCGTGGACGTGGTCTGGTCTGGGAAGAGGAGGAGCGCGGCGGCGACGAACAGGGCGGCGGCGGAGACGGCGACCTCCGCCTCTCACAGAGACGGCAGGAGGAAGCCCATCACCCACGAACAGTACTCCCCCATCGTCTCGGCTGTTGGGTTTTTGAGAAAACCCTAGATTGATTTGGTGGAGACTTTTCGGTCTACCCTCTATTCCTTTGCCTTTTCCGTGGTGCCGCTCACAATTGCATCATGAGGCTAGAGGGTAGGGACCTATATATATAGACTCCACTTCCAGGTGTTATAATTGACCAACCTGTTTCCGGTTCACCGTGAGACTCCTGAACCATGTCACCAACCACGATCAGACAGGCCAGTTTAATGAGTCTAAAATATATTAGTCCATAGCACACATGTGTGAGTCATGTGCCATGATCAGATTGTTTACGAGATCAATTCCAATCTGATCATGTGGGTCAACAGCCTGCAGAGCTGATCCTGCAAAACAAACCCAGCTATTCTGCCCTGTGCTGTATCCAGATTAATCACACGCATGCATATTAAATTCCAGTAGACTCGATCTCAATAAACATGTCTACCTTTTCCAGCATAGCCGTCCTCAGCACCTCGAGTATTAAAATCCTCAAGTTAGATTCCGCATCAAATAATTCCCTATCACATATATCAATATTCCACATTGAGTTAAAATAGGTAACAATCAAAATAAATATTGAAAGCCACATAAAAATCCAACATCTCCCACTTGGCTGAAAATATTTCAATCAATAAACTGAAGTCCCATGTCTTTAACATGCTTAGAAAATAATTCCTGACTAACTGGCTTAGTCAGTGGATCTGCAACCATATCAATGCTAGGCAAATAAACCAAACAAATAGATTTGAGTCTATTTATTACATCACGAATATAATGGTATCTTCCTTCAATGTGTTTACTTTTACTATGAAATTTGGGATCCTTTGAGACCTTGATCGCTGCCTGATTATCACAGAAAATAGTGACAGGTTGTGATGCACTTTCCACGACCTTAAGTGATGCAAGAAATTCCCTCAGCCATACACCTTCCTTTGCTGCTTCAGATGCAGCAATGTATTCAGCTTCCATAGAGGAAAGAGCAACTGAATCCTGCTTTCTGCTACACCAAGAAATAGCACCTCCTGCCAAAGTAAACAGATAACCAGAAGTTGATTTTCGGTCATCCGGATCCCTTGCCAATCAACATCAAGATAACCTTGCAATGAAGATTATGACCATTAAAACATAATGAATAATCCATAGTTCCTTTGACATAACGCAATACATATTTAATTTGTTTCCAGTGCTCCTCCCCAGGATTCTTTTGATATCTACTGAGAATTCCAATAGCATGGCTGAGGTCGGGTCGTGTAAATAACATAGCATACATAAGACATCCTAAAGCTGAAGAATAAGGAATACCATTCATTCTAGCTTTTTCCTCATGAGTTTTTGGACATAATTCCTCACTGAGTTTAGTTCCCTTTACAATAGGTACATTAACAGGTTTGCTATTTTCCATAGAAAATCGTTTTAAAACACTTCGAAGGTATGCCTTCTGGGACAACCCAAGAATTCTTCTATTCCGATCTCTATGTATTTCAACTCCCAAAACATAGGAAGCTTCTCCCATATCTATCATATCAAATTTAGAAGACAACCAAGCTTTCACTTCCATCAATGTATTTTTATCATTAGAAGCAATGAGAATATCATCAACATATAAAGACAGTAAGACAAAACAATTACCCATAACTTTTGTATATATGCAATGATCACCTTCCGTCATTGAAAAACCATATGACGTGATAGCATTATCAAAAAGAATATACCATTGACGTGAAGCTTGTTTAAGACCATAAATTGATCTATTTAACTTGCAAACCTTATTTTCATTTCCTTTTTCTCCAAAACCTTCCGGCTGTATCATATATATTTCTTCCTCCAAAAGACCATTAAGAAAAGCAGTTTTCACATCCATTTGGTGGAGTTCAAGATCATAATAAGCCGTCAAAGCACTAATAATACGAATTGAGGTAAACTTTGCAACAGGAGAAAAAGTTTCCACAAAGTCAATACCTTCCCTTTGTGTAAAGCCTTTAGCAACAAGTCTAGCCTTATATTTTTCCACTAAACCTGCTGCATTCAATTTCCTTTTAAAAATCCATTTACAACCTATGGGTTTACGGTTGTTTGGTAGATCAACAAGTTCCCAAACTTTATTCCTTTTCATCGAGTTTAATTCTTCCCGCATTGCTTCTACCCATAGTTTTGATTGAGAACAGTTTATTGCTTCTTTATAAGTCTTTGGCTCTTCCTCTAAATCTGAAATTTTAGAGTGAACTTCCCCCAAGAACAAGTAATAATCATCTAGATATTGGGTGTACTTAAATTCCTCCCACTTCTCCTAAGCATGTTAGTGTTGGGAGTTTGATTTGTAATTCCTTCCAATGAACCTCCTTGGCAGTGAGAATCAATACCAGATGTATCCATTTGTGTTTCTGGTGGAGTTGCCAATAATTCCACCCTCGCGCGCTTAGCACAACGAGGTGTGTTTTGATCTAAAAATATTGCATCCTTGCTTTCCACCGCTTTATCCCTTTCCGATCATAAAACTGCACTTTTGATTCCAAAGAATAACCAATAAAAATTCTGGCATGCTTTTAGGTTGCAATTTTGTACGATTTTGATTTGGCACTCTAATTTGTGCATTACAACCCCAAACAGCTAAGTGGCGAAGAGAGAGTTTTCTTCCAGTCCACAACTCATAAGGAGTGACTGTTACAGCTTTAGATGGCGAATGATTCAATAAATAAACAGCAGTATGCAAAGCCTCACCCCAAAAAGATAAAGGGAGATCAGAATAAGCCATCATAGATCTAACCATATCCATAAGTGTTCTATTCCTCCGCTCAGCCACACCATTTTGTTGTGGAGTGTAAGGTATGGTATAATGATGAATAATTCCATGCTCTTTACAAAAATCATTTAATATTCCTGAAGTGTATTCTCCTCCACGATCAGTTCTCAAAACTTTGATCTTTCTATTCAATTGATTTTCCACTTCAGTTTTAAATGTCTTGAATACATCAAAACCTTCCGACTTATGTTTAAGAAGATACACATAACCAAATCTTGAATAATCATCAATGAATGTGATAAAATAAATCTTCGCCCTCTAGTGGGAGTAGACATCTCACCACAAATATCGAATGAATAATGGCAAGAGGCTCATTTGATCTTTCCGCTTTGGAAAAGGCGCACGGTCATTTTACCCATTATACATGCCTCACAAATACCAAAATCCTCCCACTTAAAATGCAGAATTCGAATTAATAAGCCTCTTAATCTGCTTTTAGATATGTGACCAAGTCGTAAATGCCATAAATAAGATTCGAGCATATGTTCCTATCATTAGTATTCCTCACTATGGAGTTATTTTCACCAACTAGACAATCAATATTGTCATCATTTGATAGCTCATCAAGAAAATAAAGACCTTCATGACGAGTTCCAAGATGCACTAATTTTCCATTGAGCAATATTTTAACTCTTCCTTTTCCAAACAAAGATATCATAACCAGAGATTCTAACGAGTAAATGAGATTAAATTCCTTCTCATGCTAGGTGAATATAGAGTGTCATGTAATAATAATTTTCCTCCATTGGGGAGTTTCAGACATAATTTCCAATTCCAAGTACATCGTTTGGCATCGATTGCCTAAAAAATATATCTATTTCCCTTGGAATTGTTCGCATAGAAGTAAAACCTCTATTATCTTTAGTAATATGAGATGTAGCACAGAATCAATAACCCAACTATTTGGAAAAGTAGTAGTAAATAAAGATTCAAAGGCATACAAAATATCGACATACCGTTAGGCGATGAATCGCCTTTACGCTCAACAGGTTCCTTGTTTTGATTCTTTTGCTCATTCTGCTTCTTCTTTTTCCTGCAATCAGCTCTGAAATGCCCATACTGACCACAATTGTGACACTTGAAATTTTTGTACTTATCATTCCTCTGAACTGAGTTATAATTTCCACGATCATCCCGATCGCGTTTCTTGTTAAGCTTTTCTCTCAAATCACCATTAGGCTTCCTCTTTTGCCAATTTCTTTTATTAGTACCTTTTTCCTCTCCAAGGTGTAACTCAGAATTGTGAGTGTTTCTTTCTTTTCCCTGAGATAGTTTTCTATCTTCTTCCATAATTAAATGATGCATCAGAGTGCGCATATTGAGTATCCTTTCAGAATGACAGAAAGATATCTTAAATTGTTCCCATGAATTTGGCAAAGAGTTTAGAACAACCATAACCTGCACTTCTTCAGAAAAAGGATAACCAGCATTTTTTAATTCCTCTGCTAAAGTACAGAGTTTATTGAGATGTTCATTAATTGAAGTACCATCATACATCTTGGTGGAGAGAAAACGATTAACAAGATTAAGCACTTTAATAAGAGATACCTCACCAAAATCTTGTTCTAGATTACGCATTATCTTTCGTGCATTCCGTTCACCTTCATACTCAAGACTAAAGAATCACCATCGATCCCAACATAAAAATACGAGCCCTTTTATTATCCCTAGTCCAATTTTCATATTCTTCTCGCATAACTTTCCTTTTCCTCAATAAAGGGTATTTTTCCCGGCTCTTAGGCTCGTTTTGTCTATTACATAATCAATGTTTTCGTAAAGCAAAACGTGAATTTTCTTTCCAAACCGTAAAATTTGAGCCATCCAATTTGCAAGATCTAAGCAGTTCAGAAAACGCTATTAGTTGCCATTGCGAGATACCTTGATCCGTAGCTTCAGATAACCAGAAGTTGCGCAGACTCAGATCAGATGCAGGCGGACACTAGACTCCTCGATTAGATTCGATTCCCGGCTGGTGCACCAGAATTGAACAATATGATCTCCAGACCAATCAATAAGTTAATGAATAAAATAATCAAATAATGAATCTTCCTTGCTGTGCTTGATGTGAAAACTATCACATCAATGAAGACTTTGCTTCCAAGTGCTTCACGGGAACGTTAATTCCAAGGGCTTCTCTGGAGATTAAAGTAGTGTTGAAAACAGGGGCGGACCCAGGACTAAATATTAGGTAGGGCAAGAATCGTAAACGTTGATCAAAGGGGATTATTCAAAACCAAAAAAATCCATAAACAAACTATATTGTAATCGCAGTAATATGAGTATATGACACTAAATATAATCAACAACTATAATTCGCATGCCAACATGTGAAGATGAATGTACGACATAGAAAAATACCTTACAAATGAAGCTTAGTCAATAATTTGCCACCAAGTCATCGAACATAATAGTTTGAACAAAATATAAGACATGAAAGAAACAACCTATCAAACAGAGAATGATTAGTATTTAGTAGTGTTACAATTAATTGATAATAAATCATGAAAGATATAGAAGAAATGGAAGTCAAAATACACACCACTAAAGCACTAATTGCCTACAGGAGAACGAGGCATTTTCATCCTACGAGATTTCATGCCTTGAAATGTTTCTTGATTCTATCCCGATCAAGTCCTTTGAATATCTCTCGCTCAACATAGCACACCATCAAGTCATTAAGCCAATCATTTGATATCTTATTGCGCAAATCGGTCTTGATAATATTCATAGCGAAAAGACTCTTTCAACCGATGTTGTTGCCACCGTGTAGTAGCAATGCTAACTCCATGAGACGGTAAACCAATGGAAATACAATATGTCTTTGATTTCGATCATCTTCACGGCCAGACTTCCAAGATCATGACAAACAATAAAATCATCAACTCTTCGCATATGAAGAATAAAGGTTTCAAGTTGATCCTTTATAGTCGCACGATCAGCGATAGAGAAATCTTTATCATAGATCTCTGCTAGTCGAGCAATCTTATCCAAATCAAACTTAGAGAAGGAATCTCTTGGATCAAGACAAGAAAAACATACAAGCAACTCAAGATACCTCATTGAAGCGATGGTCCATCTCGTGGTAATAGCATCAATAGCGATGAAGAAGGTATCAACACGATAATGATGGTCTTGGTGATTGTTATCCCATCACGCCTTGATCGCCCCATCTTGGTATCGCTTCATCCATATTTGGTATCGGAATCTTATTTGCATCACAAAATGTTTTGACTTCTCCAAATAATGACTCCCAACCATGGTTCCTCAAGTTAATCAAACGTGCTTTAACATCAATAAGCAAAGACATGGCCTGGACAATGTTTTGATCCTTCCTTTGCAAAACAAGAGATAACTCATTTGTAATACGAAACACTTTCAACATCATCTTCAAAATGAACACAAAGTTAAAACTCTCCATTATATGCAACAAAACCTCGCCTTAGATGGATTACGCCCATCTTCATGCACAAGGCCTAGCACAGATTGTCACTTGCATCCCACATGGACTCAATACGGAGTAAGGTTGCATAATGAGAGCCCCATCTAGTATCTCCGTGTCCGCCAAGCTAGTTTCTTGATGCTTCCTCTTCCGAAAAATCGCCCATTCTCCAACTTACCTAAAATATTTTGACGATGCTTGTCAAGCAATACATCCTTCCTCTTGCAAGATGCACTAGTGGTGGTCACAATCAAATTCGCATAGTCGAAGAAATCATGGATAGAAGAGCAACTACTTGTGACAAAGAACGATTACTAATCAGAATTGGTGAGCAAAGCAATGGACATAGAAGGCATGTGGATTCTCATCACGAATCTGTCTTTGTAGGCCGTTGAATTCACCTCTCATATTTGAAGCACCATCATACCCCTGCCCTCGTAGTCTAGCAATAAGTAAACCATGCCTACCAAGCATCCCAACCAATGCTCTCTTCAATGCATCTGATGTTACCTCTGTAACATGTTGGAGACCCAAAAATCTTTCCATAACCTTTCCTTTGTTGTTCACAAATCTGCAGGACAAATGATAAATTTATTGAGTAGAACAATAGAAACTTTTTTAAAAAATGATAGAACATATAATCAATTACTAACCTCACAATCACGGCCATTTGCTATTTGATAGATATATCACGAGATTCATCAATAAGAATGGAGAAAAGACTATCCCCAATCTCTTCCTTTATCACTTTCGTGACCTCTCTGCACAACATTTTGCAAGTTGCTTTTGAATCTTTGGGCAAGTCATGTGGGAAGTTACAGGACATAGCTCATCAAATGCAAGCCTCACTTCCTCGTTCCTTTCTTTGTACCAATCAAGCATCTCTAGAAAATTGCCCTTGTTTAATGATTTAAGAAGATTCGTGTGCCCACTAAATGAATGACCTTGCATTAGGAGAAAACTTGCACAATCCAAAGATGCTGATCACACGAGTTTCATATTTCATTTCGCATCCTTGCTATAAGTAACCACCTTATGTGACACACTACACCTTTGATTCTTAAAATCATCACATGATTTCCTTGCATTATTGTGAATACTACTAACCCCACCAACATGATCGCTATATGTTTTGTATTGATTTTTCCAATTGTTATATCCTATTTTGGTGAAGACATCATGACCAAATTGTTCATGTAAAGGTTGTGTCTTAAAAGAAAGCAATAAAAGCAATATGTCGATCTTTCTCCACACTATATTCCAACCAATCGTACTTTTAAACCATGATTCACCAAAGCCCTAAGATTCTTTCCATATGTTTTATGAGGATAATTATGACCAATAGGTTGAGTAGGGCCCTTCAATAAAAAAGCCCTCCTTACTTGATCTCTAATGTCGGGATGAAAATCCTCAATTGGTATGCGAAGTCCCGGATCAGCAATGATGTGATCCGGGTTAAATTCCTTAATACCTTCATCCACTTGTTGCGGTTGTCGTGGTTGTGCAATCTCTTGTTCTTGTGGTTGTGCAATCTCTTGCTCTTGTGGTTGTTGTTGTGCAGCCTCTTGGAGTTGGTCTAATTGTTGAGATTGTGTTTGTGCGGCTGGTGTTCCGCTTGCCCTAGTACTTGTGCTCGAAACTTTGCTAAAATATCTCTTCAAATCCATTTCTACCAAATGAACGACAATACATTTCAATACTCCATTTGATTACAACATGTGAATGATAAAGATTAAAACTTATCGGTTATCACCTAGATACTTACTGGAGCTTTTCCCCCCAATCTTATTTCTGTTTTGCTTGCTCATCTTGACTTCACACAAATTCACACAATCACTGAATCACACAATATTCAACACTAATTCACACAACGAATCACACAACGTAACACCAATTCACATAATAAATCACATAATTGGATATCAGTTGAACACTTGAACTCATATACAGATAACAAATTCTCACCTACTCACCTCACAGTCTCACACCTCGCCACCATCCCATCGAGCCGAGGCGGCCGCCGCCGAGTGGCCGAGGCGCCGAGCCGGAGGGCGAGGCGGGATCGCGGAGACGGAGAGCGGAGAGGAGATCGACCTGCCGGATCACGGAGCTGGAGCTCGAGGGCGAGGCGAGGCCGGACCGCCGGAGAGTGGAGACGGAGAGGGCGCCGGCGCGGCCGCAGCCCGCGACGCACGGCCGAGACGGAGAGGAGACGAGACCGAGTACTGCACCTTGCCGGACCGCCACCGAGCCGGAGGGCGGAGGTCGGAGGCGGACCGCCGAGACGAGAGGCGCCGGCCGCAGCCGCGACGGCGTGGTGCGCGCTGCGCGGCCTCGCCGCCGCTGGCGCTGGCGGGCGCCGCGCACCATCGCACCACTCGCGGCTCGCGGCCTCGCCTCTCCTCGCCCGCCCCCGCCGGCCACACTCGCGGGCTCGCGGCTCGCGCTGTGCGCGGCCTCGCCCGCCGGCCGCTGCAGCCCCGTACCGCGTGGCGCGCGCCCCGCCGCCGCCACCGCCGCCCCGTGCTCCTCGCCGCTCGCGGCCTCGCCCCTCGCGCCGCGGGCCGCCACGCGCGCCGCGTTGCTAGGGTTAGCGCCGAGGAGGAGCAACAAGGACAAGAAGCGCCACCGCTAGGGTTACCGCCGTGTTTTGTCTCTGGGTGGGCGCCGGCGCCCGAGCCGTGGGCGAGTCAATCACTGGTCCGGTGGGGCGGCCTGCCTGGGTAGAGGGTCGCTGCGATTTTGGAGCTCGCAGGCGCCCGAGCTGGCCCGGATGGACGGTCCGCCACTGGTTGAAAATTGACGATTCTTCACGTGCGTTGCTTCCTTAGCAGTGAACACACGCAGCGGAATGTGTTTCCTTCGCAGTGGATGCCCGGCTCCTTCCCAGCGACCGAGACAGCGACGTGCTGGTTTATTAGCGGCGACGGAGCGAGGACGTGTGCTGCAAAGTAGGCGTGCGCAGCGGAAGTCGACTTTTCTTCAGATCGGACGACGATGTGGATTCGGATGCGAACTTCCGCCGTGCGCGCAGCCAGCCGGCTCTGATACCAATGTTGGGTTTTTGAGAAAACCCTAGATTAATTTGGTGGAGGCTTTTCGGTCTACCCTCTATTCCTTTGCCTTTTCTGTGGTGCCGTTCACAATTGCATCCTGAGGCTAGAGGGTAGGGACCTATATATATAGACTCCACTTCCAGGTGTTATAATTGACCAACCTGTTTCCGGTTCACCGTGAGACTCTTGAACCATGTCACCAACCACGATCAGACAGGCCAGTTTAATGAGTCTAAAATATATTAGTCCATAGCACACATGTGTGAGTCATGTGCCATGATCGATTGTTTACGAGATCAATTCCAATCGATCATGTGGGTCAACAACTGCAGAGTGATCCGCAAAACAAACCCACTATTCCGCCAGGTCAGATCCGGATTAATCACACGCATGCATATTAAATTCCAGAGACTCGATCTCAATAAACATGTCTACCTTTTCCAAAGACAAATTGTCCTCAAGACTCGAGTATTAAAATCCTCAAGTTAGATTCCGCATCAAATAATTCTCTATCACATATATCAATATTCCACATTGAGTTAAAATAGGTAACAAGCAAAATAAATATTGAAAGCCACATAAAAATCCAACATATGTTGGGTTTTGAGGCAAACCCTAGATTAATTGTTCTGTGGTGTCTACTAGAGCCGAAAGCGATGTCCACCGGACGATTCTACCCCTTCCGGGATGGATGAGTGAGACTGACACAGCAACGAGGAGCGCAATTTGGGAATGTGAGAAGTAGAGGGAAGCTTTTATATATGATTTGCAAAATTTAGCTCGTGTTTGCGTAACACAAAAGGCGTATATGTACGCGCTGTTTTTTTTTTCAGTACAAAATTCCCCGCGGAGTAGGTGACCGCACTGAGACTGAGATTATCAAAGTTGAGAGTACACCCGTAACACCCGGCTGAGGAGCCGAAAGGCACGATGATTAGAAGGTACAAGGCACGCTCCCTTCCATTTCACACTGGCAGTCTTGTTTACTCTTTAACTTCGAAGGTTAATTTAAGTAATCCGCTGGAACTGGGATGGCTGAGCAACCCTAGCTGGCTGGACTGATAAGACGCAAGTCGAAAATAGCAAATTAAGAATATGGGTCTGATTTTTTTCTTCCCGAATGGGCCAATCGGTTACCACAGTTGAACCTTAGGAATCAATAACCAAGAGGTCATGAGATGAGTTCTCGGAAAAAGGATTTACTATTTTTAAGTCGCTCGAAATTTTCTTATGTTTAAGTCAATTTTTGTGACCGTTGGATTCATACAAAGATTGATGTGTTATATGATTGGATTCTGATTTAATAGATAAAAAATGCAATTTATACTTAAAAAAATTCAGTCATCTTACAAATAGACAATCCGTACCGCATGTCCACATTGTTGGACCTTCGGTGGTGGGTAGGAAGTTATTTTGGTCGGAGGTTATTTTGGAGCAGCAAAGTGCATTTTAAAGCTACTACATCATGCAACTAATTATAAGCCTTTGCATTTAGTTTTCAATGCTATTACATATCATGAATTCATGATGCACTATTAAACTACGCATGCACTTCGATCGGCTATCTGCATAACAGTAGCATTATAGCAGAAAAATTTTACTGAAGCTACTAAACTAGCAACTCAATGAGATTCCAAAGTCCAAGCCAATGATTAGGCAAGCATAGGATGACTAGAGTAGTAGGCCACTCACTACCGGAAACGGCTCCTTTGCCGAGTGCCCGCAAGTTTGCCGAGTGCATTATGTCCGGACACTCGCAAAGGTAGCTCTTGCCGAGTCTCGAGAAGACACTCGGCAAAGACCGTATTTGCCGAGTGTCAAACGTCACCACGGCAAATGATCGCAGCGACTAACGGTGGCCACCGCCGTTAGTCGCTTGTCGAGTGTGGTTATCCGACACTCGGCAAATCAGGTCTTTGCCGAGTGTCCTATCTCGACACTCGGCAAAGAGCTTCTTTGCCGAGTGTTTCTTGGTGGCACACTTTGCCGAGTGTTTCTTGGTGGCACTCGGCAAATGTATTTTATTTTATTTTTCTTCCTTGCTTCAAACTTTTCTCTCGCCGTTATACGTTTATGGAACTACATGTTCAAATTTGGCACATTTTCGATGTGTTTGCTATATTTAGTTAATTTATTTCATTTAATTGAATTTTGGGATAAGTCAAATTTGAAGCGCAAGTCATTGAATAATGGAAAAAATGAATGGAAAAATGATATTCATGTTACTGAGGTTAGAATAATATTGAAATCCGGGCAATGAAAGGAAATTTCGAACATCTTGTTCACGAAACATGACCACGAACTTGTGGGCGAATTGTTTTTAAATTCTATAAAAAGCAAACGAAGTCGGAAAATCATGAAATTTGTCAAGATGTCATGATATCATACGTGGAGGCTGTGGTAAAAAATTTAAAAGGTTTCGCACAAGTTATCACGGCTGCTGCTTTCAAATCTGACTGGATCCTTCTCAACTCTATGAATCTTCTTTGGAGATGCTTTGATTTGGAAGCAGCAGCCGTGATAACTTCTTGAGATTCTTGGTTTGCAAGCATCGACGCGACAACTTGCGCGAAACCTTGTCAAATTTTTATCACACCTCCACATATGATATCATGACATCTTGACAAGTTTCATGATTTTTGACTTCGCTTGCTTTTATACAATTTAAAACAAGTCGACCGCAAGTTCGTGGTCATGTTTCGTGAACAAGATGTTCGAAATTGGTGGCCTGTTCTTGGTTACGGCCTCACATTATACTAAATAACATGAATATCATTTTTTCCATTCATTTTTTTCATTATTCGAATGACTAGCAGTTATAATTTGAATTATCCAAGAAAATTCAATTAATTGAAATAAATTAAAGAAATATAGAACAAGTGCGAGAAATGTGCCACATTGGAACATGGAGTACCAGGTATTGTATGAGGACTGCAGAAAAAGTTTGGAGGTCAAAAGTGGAAAAAAAATATGGTTTGTCGAGTGTCAAAAAATGACACTCGGCAAAGGAGCCTCTTTGCCGAGTGTCATGAGAAGACACTCGGCAAATAATTTTAATTTTTTTTTAAAAAAACCCCTCTTTGCCGAGTGCGGATCGGGGCACTCGGCAAGGGGATTAACTCGCCCGCCGGCCGGCCCACACACCGAACACACGCGACACCCGCCCGCCCAAAGACCGCCGCTCGCGCCGCGCCTCGCGCGCCGCGCCTCCCGCGCCGCGCCCGCCCCGCGCTCGCGCTTCGCGCCGCCGCCCGAGCCGCCTGACCCGCCTCCGGCTTCCCTTCACCGCCGCGGCCGGTGCAAGTTGCCCTCCTCCGCGTCGCTGCCATTTGGCGTCGCACCGCCCCGACCGCGCCTTCTTCCCAAACCGGCGCACCGCTCGAGCCGCCTCGCACTTCACCCACCTCGTCGCGACTGAGCACCGCGTCGCCACCACGACACTTCCCAACCGCCGGCCGAGCCTCCCGCCGCCTAGGCCGCCACCACCGCGAGCTTCCCGCGCCGCCTGTCTCTCGCCGCTGCCCGCTCGGAGCTCCCGCCTCTCGAACAGCTCGGTGAGCATCCACTCCCCTCCCTCAAGCTCGTGCTCGCCTCCCTTCCCCTCTCCTCTCCGCCGCTGCCGCCTCGCAAGACCGCCGCACCGGCCGCTCCTCTACGCGCGCCGCCTCCTCGGTGCCGCCCGGCCAGCGCCACCTCCTTGGCTTCCTCCTTCACCGGCCACCGCTTCGCCGCCTTCGCCGCCCTCCGCCTCCGCTCGCCGGCGATGAGCCACACCCGAGCCTCCTCTACCTCCTCTGTGTTGGCTTCCAGACATCATTGGCTTGCTTTGGCCCCTATTGTGTTGGTAGAGTGCTGTAGGTCTAACTCATGTGGTGAAAAGGGGTGATAAAGAACATCTTTTAGGAATTAGGAGTAGTATTAATCTGTCACAGTTATGTTTGATTGGATAAGCTGGCTTCCTATGTCATTCATGGTGATGATTTATGATATGCCCAGTTAGCTGCAGGATTTTAGCTTTCAGTAATTTTGCAGTTTTCTTTAGTTTACCTGCATAGTCTTCTGCCAATGGTGATAGTTTTTTCTTTCAATCAAAAATCAAAAGCATTGGATGCAAGGTTCAGAAATCCAGTGGTAACCAGCCAGGATTGTGTGATTTATTTATTTATTTATTCTTGTCCTGTTCTTAACTTCTGATGTTAATGGAATTGAATAACTGATGATATATGGATTTTGAGTGAGTTATGGCAATTTACTAGTTTGAACAACTTTCTTACTATGGCAATTTACTAGTTTGAACAACTTTCTTACTCTTCTTCATCTGATGTCTAAACATAGTTTCACAATGTTCTTCCAAAGCATTGAAGAAGTTCTCACAGTCCATTAGGAATTTGTCCAGATTCGGACTAAGCAACCAGGTTGCTACCATGACTAAACTACTCAGCTTTGGGTTCTATGTTGTTATGGTGGTTACTGGTTACTAGTTATGCGGTGGATGCAAATTTTGAGTACTTCCGCATTACTTTCTATGGATTAAGTTCAGTTGTTGAGATAAATTTCAGATTGCCGTTTTTTATGCCATAAAAAAAGCAATATGCATGTATGTTGGTATGACATTGTTTTTATATAGATTGCTATTGCTAGTCAGTTTGTTGTAATTATTTCATTTGCTACCTGATATAGAATTACAGACTAGAATACAACTTCTGGAATGAAGGGTCGTATATAGGAACCAAAAAGGATTCTCTTGAGTTTTTGGTTGCAAACAAACAGACATAGCTTGACAGTTCATGGCAGTCAGGGCTTCTGAATGGAATGTAATGCATAACACATGTTGATGGAATCTCAGATCTTTTCCAAGATCAGAGCCGCCCCTCCGGCCTTCGCTACATGCAAAGTCTTGGCGCCGCTACGGGTGTACCTCTGCCACCTGGGCTATTCGCTCCACCTCCACCTCCTCATGCAACTACTCCTGTGAGTATGAATGTTTTAGTTTGTATGTTCATGCTTAGGATCAAACCATAACACTACTTGGAACCTAGTGGAGTATGAATGTTTTAGTCATGTATGGTATATATTTATCTTGTCTCACACATGCAATCTCTTCTCCTTTGTGCAGAATCAATCGGCGGCATCGAATGATGTGCCTCGTCACACCTGAGCGTCGCGGATCGATCTTGGGCCTCATCACCCCCGACAGTCGCCATGAACAGTTTCTTTGTTATTTGTGGATTACTTGTGGTTTCATTTGTCGCACTCAGCACTTGTGGTTGTGAATGATGGATTACTTGTGAACTTATTGTGATATATTGTGACACATGTGATGTTTGTGATATATATGTGATGTTGGTGATGTTTGTGATATATATGTGATGTTGGTGATGTTTGTGATATAAATGTGATGATTGTTTGGTTGGAAAGTAATAAATAAATAAAATATGCTGTTTTTGGTCACTTTGCGAGTGTTGCACTTTCGGCAAAGGGTGCCTTGCCGAGTGTCATGACCAAGGCACTCGGCAAAGTAACCAATCCTGGGCACCTGAGAACCTCGTTTGCCGAGTGTCAAAACTTTGCCGAGTGTCATGGTCATAACACTCGGCAAAGTTCGCGTCTTTGCCGAGTGTCATAACGACGACACTCGGCAAAGGGGCAGGCTTTGCCGAGTGTATTCACTTTACACTCGGCAAATCTGCCGTCACCGCTGCCCTCGCCATCACGGCAACTTTTCTTTGCGAGGGTGGCGGCACTCGGCAAAGGCTTTGCCGAGTGCCCGAAAAGACACTCGGCAAAGAAGGCTTTGCCGGCGTTTCTTTGGCGAGTGTTGTTCGCCGAGTGTGGCACTCGGCAAAGCCTTTGCCGAGTGCATTTGGGTCTTTGCCGAGTGCCTGGGACACTCGGCAAAGCGCCTGATTCCAGTAGTGACTTATCAAAACTCCTCACTAGCCTTCGTGCTCTCTCTAAAAAAAAGGCACTTAGGAATTGATATGCTCTCTCTAAAAAAAAGGCACTTATGAATTGATAGTCTATATATTTAGTAGTAAATTGAAGCCCCGGAAGGAGATGCCATTTTGCTCTCAGATTTGGCCGGGTTGTAAAGTGTGAAGAAAGATGGTGGCATGGCATGTGAAGAAGAAGGAAAAAGAAAGAGGAACTCTGTACGTTTTCGTAGCGTCCAATTGTCTCAGGCTTCCAGCAATCGTTAGATTCAGCACCAAACGCATGCTTCTCTTTGTTTCGTTTTTTTCTGAATCATTTTTAGTAGTACCGCTAGAGTAGGTACTCCGTGCATGTTGTATCTGTTAGAGTACGTATATGAAAAGATTAAAAGAGATAGAATAGAATTAATTAGGATAATTTGTATCCGATATGGTTCCTTTCATGTCTCTAGTAACTTTTCATACTTCTAGTAGATTGACTTGATCTCTAAATCACTATGTACTATATATATATATATATATATATATATATATATATATTCAAGGTAAGCAATATAACCATCTCAAGTATTCCGACTATTATATCTTCCTTCATGGTATCGTAACGGGTTCGCATTTGGAGCTGTTCCTATCCACCACCAAATTCCATCGCACACCGCCCCTAGGAGAGACGTTATCGTAATCTCCCAGGGGGCTGCGCATTGTAGATAAATAACCTCCCTTCTTTCTCTCCGATCAAATAGACCTGTTTCCTTTTGCCGATCATTAGATGATCTTTGTTAGCTTCTCTGTTGCCGACCATGCCTACCAACTGTGATTGACTGCCCCTTTGTCGTCTTTCCCGTGTCTCCCCGGCCGCGGTGCACTCTGCCGGCACACACATGCACGCCTCCTATGCGATGTTGGTCGTCTTCTGCTTCTCCCGGCGTCGGCTTCCTTGCCGTCTTCCTTTGTGTGTCACTTCCTCGGGCCATCCTTCTCCCCGGATTCACCGATCTCCTTTTGCTGCATGTCGACTTTCTTGGCCTTTACATGTTGCGCTGCTTCATCTGCTGCTTCTTGGTAATCCTTGCTTTCTTATTTTGATCTTGTTTCTTGACCTTCCAAGTCGTCCAGGTCGCTTGCATGTATGCATGCTGCATGTGCTCATTGCCTTCTCCCAGCCTTTCTATTCTATGTACGCATACATGCATGTAACCCTCATGCATGCATGTTGCGTGATCTATCTCTCTTTATTTTCTTTGTTGCACATGCTTTGCATTGCATGTATGCATGCACACGTTTTATTTTATGCCTCGTCCATGCTTCCCTCGTTGCATGGTTGCATGCATGCACATGCATGCGTTCCTCGCCTCGCCGATGACTACCGATCTCACCTCTCCACGGCTATTGGCCGCTGCACACTCCGCTGGCGCTGGCGTCCGACACTGAACTTCTTCCACGTTGTTTCTCTCCTTTCTTCGCAGCGACAATTCTCTTTTCCACGTCTCTTGCTGTTCTCAATGGTCAACACAGATTTGTCTCCAGTGTCCCTCTCTTTCTCTCTTTTGGTTGCATGCGTGCATCACCCATCTATTTCGGCAACCGCCGTGCTGCATGTCTCTCTCTCTTGCGTCGATCTGCATACCGCTACCGCTGTTGAGTTCTCCCACTACTGTTGCTCCTGCTTCTCCCTCGACACTGCCGGCCAACCTGTGCTGCCTCGACTACGGTGACCTTCCTTGACTACGAGTCTACGACAACCTCGACATTGACTTCCCATTACATTATGTCATCTTCATCTATGGCAACTTCCACAACTTCTTTGTCAACAGCGCCACTCTTCGTCATAGGCAATCGACTAAATCAACGGCAGACAACTCCACCACAGGCTCTCATGGCACTCCTCGTAGGTTTCTACTCCAGCTTGAGCATCCTCATCGGCTTCTTCTCCAACTTGAGCATCCGTGACGCTCCGGCTCGGACTACGGGGGAACGTTAGAGTACATGTATGACATATAAGAGATAGAATAAAATCAATTACGATGATTTGTATCAGATATGGCTCCCTCCATATTTCTAGTAACCTTTCATATCTCTAGTAGATTAACTTGGTCTCTAAGTCTTTCGTACTCCTAGGAGTATGTACTCTTACTTCTAATATATCACTTAAACAAAGATATTATATTTTTTTATCACTTTCAGTATACTTAAATACCAATTATAAGATACCCCAATACGACTTGATTGAAAAAATTTCATTTGAGCCATTTAGTTTTGCTATATACCTTTTTTCATATATAAAAGAAATATATACACAAATTTTGCTATAAAACGTGGACATTACTAAAATTTTTCATGGATACCCCAAAGTGAGTTTCATGAAAAAATTTATCGAAGAACACTTTTTATAGCAAAATTTGTGTACATACTTCTTTTATATATGAAAAAGGGTATATAGCAAAAATAAAGGACTCTAATGGAAAATTTTCAATCAAGTCGCATTAGAGTATCTTATAATTGGTATTTAAGTATATTGAAAGTGATAAAGAAGTATAATATTTGTTTAAGTAGTATATTGAAAGTGAGAGTATGTACTCCTGGGAGTACGAAACAAACGTCCTCCCCCTCTCTATATATATACCTCTAAGACTCAAGCAATATAGTCATCTCAAACATTCCGGCTACATATTCTATCTTCCTTCAGTATCTGACATCAGTTTTGGCGCTCTGTGTTACGGTGTGCACTAGCAGCTCAGTCCCATCCAATCCAATTACATGATGATATGTTTTTTTTTTGGAAGGCAATAATATGGTGCGTAGTCGGTCGGCATTATAAACGTACGTAGTTACATGAAGCAATGATTATAAGACTCGCTATACGGTACAGATTAACTACAGCATAACAGCAATATCACAACACGTCAACACGGACGGTTGCACAAATCGATCGGTGTGTTTCCGATTAGTTGCATGGTGTTTTGGAGAATGCTTAGCGATCGCGACGTCGTCGACTTTCTGACGCGTGGCATGTACGTTAACGTTCGTCCCGCCACTCGCGGACCATGCAACGCAGGATCCCCTGCCCGCGCGCATCCGGCCGCGCGCTGCCGCTGGATGGATGATGGATCACTGGATCCGAAACGAACCCAGCACAGCCTGCGTTGGATATGTATGCATGCGCAATTGCGCTCCACACGGCACACACGCACAGGAGCCCACTCTCGTGCATGCGCGGCCTCGCCTGGAGTCGAGCCGAACCATGCACGCCGACCTGCCCATCTAGCTAGAGCAGATCAGCCTGCGCGTCTCGCGCCTCGTTCGTCGTACCACCCGTTTACACGTGACCGCTCGTCACACGCCGAACGACGGCCGAAGCGGCAACACCCGTGGCGGATCGATTTGCGGCGTTTCGCAGCCGAAATGGTCGTGCCGGCGCCTCATATACGTGTCGGGTGGGCGCGCCCGCGATTCGTGCCGTCGTGCGTGCGCCGGTTCGCCGGGCGTGGCCGGGTGGCCGCGGTCTCATCTCCCATAGTTTTCGGGAGCGACTAGCGCTTGGACGTATAGTCCGAGCTTCGGAACATACTTTTCAGCCGTCTATCCAGCGCGTAAGCAAAAATCCTTCCGAACATCTCACACCGCGCAGAAAACATAATAAAAATCAGAACGTGCGTCACATATCAAAAATTTTATATGCATCATTTCAAAAAACATCACCGCTAACAACCGCGTTAATATCATCACAAAGAACATCACCGTGAACATCATCTTATAAAAGCTCAGAATAAAAAATAAAACATCTGGAAAAAAAGAATGCATTGAAATTTCTTGCAACATCACTATGAGCAGTATGCAACATCATCGTTCAACAGGTTGCAACAACTCATGCAATCTACAAAGCTCTAGGCTGGATGGTTGTCGGCACCACCTTGGGGTATACCGAGAAGATCCCCCAGGACCTCTTAGGGAGGTCCGACAGGACCACCCGGAGGTCGTGTGGGTCCTCTAAGAACACCCACGGAGGAGGTCCTCCAGGACCTCCCAGGAGATCGCAAGGACCTCCCGAAGGTCGTGGACTCCTGTGCACTGAGTTAGTCCCAGGAACCGAAGCTAACTCGCACAAGTTCATATAGGTGCAATCACAACCACAAAGTTCACACAAGGAGCAGCAGAGAAAGACAACAATTAAATAAACAAGGGCCTTATGGCCAAGGTTGTTTACAGCAGTTGTCAACCAGGGCTACAAAATCCAACAACAAGCTTTATAGCAAAACACTTAAAACACGCGGGCCATCCGACAAACCCAAAGGCTGTTGAGTGGAGGACGTCCCTAGAAGCTCAGGTCATCAAAGAACTCCTCCTCGAAGAGGTCTGAGCCGTTGAGACTTGGATCATCTTCGCCACCGCTGCAAATAGGACAAAAGTCATGAGTACTTTGAATGTACTCAGCAAGTCACAGGAAATGATTATGTAAATAATATTCATGCTTTGGCTTGACAAAGGAGAGCGGCAGGGTTAGCTTGCAGGAAGCAACATTTTACAGAAGAACTAACATAAATAGGTTAAAAGCTCAAGTTAAAACAGTAAACACAAGTTCAAAGATTTCTAAAGGTGGTCGTGAGCACCAACTCACTCCCAAAACCACGTGTGGGAGGTCCTGGCCGCACCTACGTCTAGGACCACCCCCACGACCACCCTAGAGCACCAACTCCAAGACGTCCGAGGCACCTACCCCGAGCACCCTAGACCACCCATGAGCCAATCACAACCTCTCTAGAGCCGGCCAAGGTCTTTTCGAGATAACAACCATGACCTCCGTGGCGCCCAGGACCTCAACACTTTTCAAAGGCTACCTTGCGCAAAAATCACTGAGCAACGTCCATGATCAAGGACTTGGCTATTCGAATAGATTTTTACACTCTGCAGAGGTGTACAACTTTACCCACAATTCACAACCTCTCTAGCAGTGCGGTTCCTGTCGAAACCTTGCTTATTTTCGAAGATGAGCAGCCTAAAGAGCGTGACAAGGCTTTTACAAAGCTTGGCTCAGAGATGCCCGCTAAGGTTTCACTTCTAACGGGCCTCGCACCACGTTAGATTCGTGCCCCCTCTTGCGCCAGCAAATCACACGCTCAACCACAACAGAACCAAACTAGCTCTTCACTAATTATTTGGCCCAGACCACCCCCATAAAGTGGTCTTGTGGTTGCACGAAAATACCTGGATCACTAGGTCACAAAGTTAAGTCCTTAATTGCTGCTTAAGCAAGACCAGCCACAACCCGATGTGACACTAGGGCACCCCCCTAGAGCACCCACTACTCACTCCCGACCTTCTTGCCTGAGCAAAAACAGTTTTGGGTTCAATCTGTGCCAAAAGACCACCAAACCTAGGCACACAGCTTTTTAACAAAGTGGTATCACACCACAACAGTACCTGCAGGGCATCTCACCCGCTGGTACACCAAAGGCACCAACTACGGTTCCATAGATTTTTAGTCAAGATTATTAAAGAAAGTAAAACAAGGATTCTTCTAACTCGGGATTCTAGGCTAGGCTAAGCAATCTACAGTCCTAAGTTTGGCAAAGCAAAGGATGCCAACAAACTACCCACTCTAAAGGTGTTCAAGGTAACATGTCAACATGCTATGTACAATCATCCAAAGATGTCTAATAACGAATAGGAATAGCTACTACCTAAAACCTTTTCTTAAACAAAGTAGCCATGCACAATATAGCAAAAAAAACATATGTTTTGAAATGCTAGGTTCAACCATGATCAAAGGGGTTGTGACTTGCCTTTGCTGAGCAGTGGAAAGGCTTCGACAGGGGCTACTGGATCCACGAACTCCTCTTCGAACTCAGAAGCTACACGTTTGCAAAGAACCAAATAAACAAGGTGAACTCGAGCAAAAGAACTTAAAGGAAACCAAAGAACCTCAAGCAAAACCAACTTAAAACTAGAAACACAGAAGGTCCTGGCCAGAGAGGGGAGGTCCAGCGCAAAGAAGAGCTCCAGGAACAAGCTCGGGGAGGTCTTGGTGAGAGTAAGGGAGTTAGAAATGAGGCCAAAGGTGGTGAGGGAAGGCTCTCCCCGCTACAAATAGTAAGGGAGGCAGTAGGGAGCATTGAGGCTTAGGGCAACATATCAAGGGTAGGTGAGAAGAAGGTACAAGGATAAGACAAGGCATGCCATCAAAATGAGGAAACAAGTACCCCAGATGTGACTACATTCAATGTGTTGCATTACATTTAATGTTCAGAGACTTTCTGTTGCAAAGAGTGCAGAACGGAGAAAAAGGAACAGGGTTGGCTCAAACAAAGAGGTTGGTCAAAGCAACAGAAAAAATCGTGACCAAAGGAGGAGGTCCCGCAAGGGAGGAGGTTCTGCAAAGGAGGAGATCCTCGCAGAGGCTAAAGGTGGTCCTGTTCCACCAGGGTGGTCTTTGCAACAAGACCAGAGGTCATGACCACATAGGGTGGTCGTGACGAAAGAGAGTGGTCTTTGCAAGAAGACCAGAGGTCATGACCACATAGGGTGGTCGTGACGAAAGAGGGTGGTCTTTGCAAAAAGACCACGGGGAGGTCCGAAGGATATAAGGGGGCGGGGGGTAAGGCGCAGCAAACCAGAGCCACATGATTAGGATCTAACGGCCCAAGGATGGGGAAATGCACATAACGGACTTAAGGGAGGTCCAGGCAAGGAGGAGTTTCAACGGACAAGATCCAAAGAAGGCAAAGATCTAACGGAGGATATCCAAGGTAGGAGGTCCAGGACTACGAAACACAAGGATGAAGGGTACAAGGGGGAGGTCACGATGGTCAAGATCTACAAAGGAAGGTCAGGCAAGAAGGAAGTCCAAACCAGAGGAGGTCTAAACCAAAGAGAGGAGGTCCGAACCTCGAAGAGGTCCGACCGACTCAAGGAGGCCTAGACAAGGAGAGGTCTAAAGGGGTAAAACCTAGCCGAGGAGCACTCAAAGCACCGAGAGAAAGGAAACTACAGGTCAAAGAACACCAAGGACTCCAACAATGAACTAAGAGCTAAAAACTTTTAGTTGAAGTTAAGTTAATTCAAGTTAAACCTCCAGTTTTCAAAGGATCCGGGTTAAGCTTGGCGGATCAACAAATCGAATGGTTCCTTTTTAGGTTTTGAAATCCGGCAAAAACTCTAAGACAAACAGGACGTTACAATTGTGACCTCGTGGATCCACGTTGGAGCCGAGCTAGCGTGGAGGAGGGGGTGGGGTGGTGGCTTGCAAGGGTAGAAGAAGAGTATTTGGCCCCATTTGGAACAATTTTGGCTTCTGGCTTTCACCCGAAAAAGTCAGAAGCCGTTCCAAACGGTTGGCCTTTGGAAGCCGCTTTCATCGACCAACGTATCGAAGCCAAAAGCCAGCCACAGAGGCTTCCGCCACTTCCCGTAACCCGTGTTCTATGTTTACCCCTAATGTTCGGAGTTATTTACCCACCGAATGCCACTCCATATAACCCCCGCGCCACCTCCCCCTGCAAGCTCCCACACGGCCACGAGGCTCCCCCTCTTCCCCCGTGCCCCCGAGCCCCTCCTCCCCCCTCTTCCCCCCTGCGCCCCGGCGCCCCTCCTCCTCCTCCCTGGCTCCCTCCTCCCCCGGCGCCTTCCTCCCCGCCGGCCTCCTCCCTAGCACGCCTCCTCCTCCCAGATCCAGATCTGGATCTGGATAAACCCCGACGCACTCCTTCACCTCCCTCCTCCCCGGCGCACCTTCTTCCATGGCGGCGCCTCCCGTCTGGTGCCTCCTTCCACGCTCCGTCCTCCCCGTCGGCCGCACCTCCTCCTCGGGCTCCCTCCCCCATCGCCTCCTCCTCCGGCTCCATCCCTGACCCTCCCCCATCGCCTCCTCCTTCGACTCCATCCTCCTCCCCCGTACTCGGCCTCCTTCATTGTCCCCGCCACCGAAGTCCCTCTCTCCTATTGTCGGGACCGAGTCACGATTCTGGAACCCTCGTGTATCTTGCACTAGTCCGTGATCACGCTAGTGCACACAGGGGTTAACATAGGTAAATATCGATCCACACAAGCGGTAAATAAAGTAAGCGATTAATTTGAATAACAAATAAGGGTTTTGACCTTATGGTCGAGTTTACACTTATTAAGCCACGCGAGGCTATGAGAGAAATAAGCAAAGAATGAACGGAAATAACTCCAGCGTAGATCCCACCAATTCACCACAGGCAATCGACTGGGATCCAGACCTTAACGAACGATCAGCCTTCAACGAACTCCTCCTCAAAAGCAGGCGTAGACTCCTCCTCTTCTGTAGGTTTGGGCGCAAGTTTTATAACAAGCGTGAGTACACAACCGTACTCGCAAATCATACCACAGAATGTAATGTATAGATGCAGGCTTATTCCAAAGAAAAAGGCTTCTGTGGTTCTTTTGCATGAAAGCAACATTTGCAATTGAATACGAATAATAGATTGAAAGCATAATTCAAAACAAATAGACAATATTAATTTAACAGTTATTTCCACAAAGACACACAGCTAAACAGGTTATTTCACATAGCCATATGATTGAGGTCACACAGCTCCCATTCCCACATTTTATGAAAACTATCCCTCGTGTGGAATCCCCGAGCATGTCCATGACCGCGGACGCGGCTATTCGAATAGATTGTTTTAACACTCTGCAGAGGTTGTACACTTTACCCACAAGATACAACTAGTGTAGCAAGCACCAATCGTAACAAAACAGTTGAAACTTCATCTCAAACATTGACATTCCCGGTGTGTTATAAACCGCTATACCAACTCACATAGAATTGGTATAACACACACCATTGGGCGGGGAAGACGAATCATCCGCGATGCAACCACCAAGTAGTCACACCTCCACCTGTCACACACCCTAACCTATCCACCGAACATCAATGCAGAGAATCCATAACTTACTAAGTTAGGCCGCCCCATACGGGCATGTGGTCGCGATGAAGGCTCGATTCAATGGCGCACAAAGTTAAGTCCTTAATTGACCAAGGCAAGACTTCCATGTTCTAACTAAGTCACAAAGATCATCATTCCCATCACATAGACCACCATGTCACACAGTCTCCACCACTTACCTCAGTCTAAATCCTTTACCACCCAGTTGGTTTTAGTGCAACACATGCCACCACGAAGTAATAACACATAGCACACAGTTTTACACGAAGTTCCATAGTCACTTAGTCATAATTAATATTTGAAACTTACATGAGATGTGAGACTCGTAGCATGGCTAAGCAATTGTACTCGCATCTAACCAACCCACGTTGGTGCTATAATAATACCAACTAGTAACCAATCTAGGGTGACAAGGAAATATGACATACAAGGCCAAGGTGTGATAACAAGTTGGATAATAACTATGCCCAAAGCATTTAAATAAATAATTAAAATAGAATGCAATAATTTAACACAAAGTAATTTGAAAACTGGGTTCAAGATGATCAAAGGTATGACTTTCCTTGGAAAAGGTCTATGTACTGGTCTTGAAATTGGGGTGCTCCTTCTTCCACAAAATTTCCCGACGAATCGACGTCTACTCGCAAATGAAACAAAAACAAACAAAACAAATAAATAACAGAGGCAAAACAAGCCCCAAAAATTAAATAAAAATATCAGATAAATAGAGCTTGAATTTAGATAAATTTAGAAATTTGAATGGGCTCAATTGGAGTTAGGATAGAAAAGTTATGAGCTCTGGAAGTTTAAATCTAAAAAGAAACCCTAATTTGGATTTTCTGGAATTTCCGAATTATTTCTTAACAGAAAAATCGGATTATTGCGCAAAGCTGGCATCAGCGAAGGAATTTCGGAATTAAAAGAAATCAGAAAACAATTCTGACATGTGGGACCCACATGTCAGTGAGATGGCTCACGGTAGACCAAGTCTACCGAGCCTCGGGATCTGGAGATCGATGGACTGCCCACGCACGCGTGCACGTGGACGATGACTAGGCGCCACGCACGCGCACGTAGGCGGTGATGTTGACATGGCGGCAAGGTGGCGGTGACGTGGACGACAACAGGAGCGACGGCGCTCGGAAACCGACGACAACGGCGAACGGCGGCGATCCACCGGTGGTGAGTGGTACCAGCGTGAAGAGGGTGCGACGGCGATCACGAGAAGGGGCTCACTGGTGCACGAGGGCGACTGTAGCAGCCGGCGGCGAGCGTTAAGCGGCGGAGGGGTCTCGGGCTCGACGGGATCGGTGCTCGGTGGCGCTTTCGGCAAACGGCCACCAAAGTGAAGTGCGGCTCCGTGCGATGCCGATGGTGCAGACCACGAAGCTCGAGCAGCTCCGGTTGCGGCGGAAAAGCTCGTCGGAGAAGGCGGTGTCGCAAAACGATCTTCAAGCTCCTGCGGCGGCTAGGGTTTAGCGCGAGGGCTAAGGCGGCTAGGGTTGGGGTGCGGACGCCGAGGGCTCCCTCTCCTTTTATTCTCGGGGCTCGGGAGAGTCCAGGGCACAAACGCCCAAAACTGGATTGCGCGGCGGCGGCGAAACCCTAACTGACTCGGAGACAATGACGACGTGGCTGGGTGGGACCCACATGTCAGTGGCTAGGGTTAGGACGCGGCGCGTGCGAAACAGCGCGGCTGCGAAAGGACTCCGACAAGATCTGACCATCCGTCCGAGATCGAACGGCTCAAACACCGTGGGACAATCGGGTTGCCCGAACAGCCCACTCGCATCCCGCCGTCCATTTCTGATCGGACGGTGGAAAACGATCGAGGCGCTCGGAAGGAAAGAGAAGGGCGGCGAGGCCCGACAGTGGGGTCCACTGTCTGGCCGAGAGAAGCGGGCCTTGTGTGCGTGGCCGGGCGCGGAGGAGATGGGCTTTGGGCTGGGATTCGGCCCAAAAGGGTTTTATGAGATTTTAATAGTTTTTCTAATTTAGAAAATACCAGAAATTCAAATGGGCAATATAAAATAGCAAATGAACTCAGAAAAATTCTAGAAAAATCTAGAAAATATATCTGAGCACATAGAACCCAAATAAAATAGTTTTGGTTAATGTTCATATTGGGATTATTCACATTAAATGTTTTTGATTGTAAAGTCCAATATTAAGCTTTTGAAATTAAATTCAAATAAAATTCAAATGGTGAATTTTCTCCTACTAACTATTTAAAAGATTTTTAAGCTCAAAATTGGGATGTTACAAACCTCTCCTTAAAGGAATCTCGACCCGAGATTCAAAGCTAGCTAGAAAAGGCTAGGGAACTCGGCTTTGTTTGTTCTTCATGTTCCCACATTGCTTCTCCTTACGAGTGGTTGCTCCATTGGACCTTGCAAAAACGAACAGTCTTACTTCTGGTGAGGCGCTTTGCGACATCCAAAATCTTGACTAGCTGCTCCTTGTAGGTAAGATCCTCCTTCAAGTCAATTGATTCCAACGGGGCTTGCTGTTCTGGCACACGAAGACACTTCTTCAATGCGAGACATGAAAGACATCATGTACTCGCTAACGATGCGGTAGCTCCAACCGTAAGCAACTTCTCACGGCGTTCCAAAATCTTGAACGGACCAACATACCTAGGGCAAGCTTCCCTTTGGCATGAAACCTTTGACACCTCGGCGGGGTCACTCAAGATAAACGAAATCCTCGGGTTCAAAACTGAGATCACGACGACGATTATCGCGATAGCTCTTACGCTTGGGTGAGCTATCTTCAATCTTTCTCTCGATCATGGCTACTTGCTCTTACGCTTCTTGAATAATGTCGGACCAAACCGATCGCTTAGCTATTTCGACCAATTCAACGGGTCGGCGAGCACGGCCATACAAGGCTTCAAATGGTGACATTTGCGGACTAGCTCGTAACTATTGTTGTACGAAAATTCTGCATACGGTAAACTCTTATCCCATCGGGCAGCATTAGCTAGAGCACAAGTGTCACAGCCCAACCAATTAAAATGGATTAATATGTATTTCATTAGCATGCATTGTTGATTTCAAAACATTTCCATAATATATTGTACTTAGAAAATCTAATTTGGGGTGAACATACACATCAAAATTCACATTTCAATTCGAATCAGTGATAAAAAGTTGTGATCATCATCTGAAACCAATTTAATCAAATACTACATTAATTCTCATGAATAAATATAATTTTTCCAGAATTTTTGGGACTAGTTTGAACCTCATGAAAATTCAAACAACGTTCATAGACATACAACATGTTTAAATTTAAATGTCACAAATTTTAATATGAACAGTAGGGTTTCATAATTTTTATGGGAACTATATCTCCCCAGGAACCCCCACAAATTATTTCATGATTTTAGGATTTTTATTTCTATTTTTAAGCACTGGTCAAAGTAGAAATCTGATTCTTTAACTTCATTCAACTCTAAACCTAAACCCTGACCTAGTACTGTTCCTCCGACTCGAGTCCGACTCGGCAACCGGACTCAACCCAACCACCTAAATGCACCGAGACATGCGACCGTTGGATTAAGCATCCGCGGCCCAGATCTTTCCATCGTTTGACCTGTCCGAACGCCCCCGTCAATCTTATCCACCCGATCCTGATCTATCGGACTCAATCACCACGTGGCGGTGAGTCACCTCACGCATCGAGTCGTCGTCGCGGGCCCGCTGTCGAGCCTTTCTTCTTCTCGGTGACGCCGCGCGAGCTCCTCGCCACGCGGTCGCTACGCCTGAGCCGCCATCACCTCACCGCGCCCGTCGGCCTATCCCCGAGCTCCTCTGCACACCGCACCCACCCCAACGCCTCTCGGCTTTATCACCTCGAAGCCCGCCGTTCTCCTCACTTCTCCTCGGTTGATAGAGGAGGAAGCTAGCCGAGCTCGTTTCTCGGGTAGCTCCAACCGCATGGTTCCTTCCTCCTTCCTGTTCATTGCCGTTTCCATTTTGCTAAGCTCGGCTCCTATCTTGCCTTGTAGCCTGCGGTTCATCGTCGAGCTCTGTCGAGTCCAGGCGTGCTCAAGACACCTCGTGCCATTTCTCACTTACGGAAGGTATTATCCTCAATCCTCGCGTCACCGTCGTGCTTTAGTCCATCGATCTAAACCCCTCAATCAATTTCGTGATTGCTTGTGAGCTTCTATTGAATTGAGGATTGTCTCATTTTCGATTGAAGAACAAACCTCTTCATCTCCCACTTCATTTTGGTAAGCTATCCTTCGATTATTTGCTCTTATAGCTTGACCTTGAGTTCCTGGAGCTGATCCAAGCACTCACTGGTCTTGGTTTTGCTCGAGGTTTTCTCTCTCATAAGCCGCATCGCGCGACTCTTCTTCTCCGCAGCCGTCACTGCTCCGGCCCGACCTCCGACTTCCCAAGCTTCTCACAGCTCGGGTGACCTCCTAAACCTTTAGGTAGCATAAGCAACCACGAGATTATCTTGAGAAGCTCGGTTTAGCTGCATGCACTTTTGCCGTATAACCCGCCGCCGTTCTGGGCCGGCTCAGTCGTCGGGACTACTCCCATTAGGAGCGCCTTGCTATTCTACATCTGTCCATGCCCTTGGTTAGCGTCGTCGGGGTCGTAATCGCCGGCAAGCCGCCGAGCAACCGCGCGGGGCAAATTTTGCCGTTGTCGTACGCCGACCGCGACTGTAGCAATGTCGTTAACCATTAACTTCAATCATTAGCAATAACTGATGTCTTAGCTGCGGTAATGTTCCACTTACATGCGTGCCCCATGCGAAAAAGCGGGAGGTTTGGATAATGTCACAGCGACTTACATGTGGGCCTTGGGTGTTAAACCCGTGCTCGGCGTGTGTTGGTGGTGAGTCCATCGGACCACGTCGACACGGGCCCACATGTCGATTCGATTTTAAAATCGAGTTAAAGGGAAAGCAACATTCTCGGGTCTCGCTGATCGCTGATCGTGACTAGCACATGTCTCGGTAAGAAAAGGAGTAACTGCGTCATAAAATCCGAAAATGATTTATTTGCACACTGTAAAATAGGTATAACTTTGAAAATACATAAGTAATTGATTTTAACTCCAAATTACATGAAACCACTTCTGATAATTTTCATATTCAATGAACTTTATATTAAAATTGGTTTCAACTTTGTCTCTGTAGCAGAAAGTATTAATTGGAGATTAATCCATTAAAACCATTATTGTTGCAATAGGAAAAGGACTGATAGCTTCAAAAATGCATAAGTAATTATTGGAAACTCCAAAAACAGTGAGACCACTTTTGATAATTTTCATTTTCAGTGAACTTAATTCTAAAAATGGTCTCCATGTTACCTCTGTCACAGAAACTATGTTGGGAGAGTATAATCTTTAACTCCATTATTGTTATACTATAAGAGGCTGATAACTTTGAAAATCAATAACTAAATCATAAGAACTCCAAATGGGACAAACTCAACTATTCTGAACTTGTATTAATATTACCTATTTACCTATGCAATCCTTTACCCCACCACTGTTCTACAAATTTTGGCCAAATAATTAAATTACATGGCTTAAGGTTTAATGAAACCTGAAATTCAAAATAGCATAACTTCCAATTCATAACTCCAAATGGAATAATTCTTTTACCTAAATCCATCTAAAATCATAACCTAACTACTGTAGAAAAATCATGCATTTTTGAGCATTTTGGTTTTTGAGTTGTTTTCTCGGTATTTATTTGATGTTATAATTATATAGATCCCGAGCATATTGATATCGACACTTACGCTACCGAGAGTGAGCAGCTACTGTACCAGCAAGGCAAGCATCATTTGAACTTTCTTTTGCATCATATTGGATCCCAGTTTTGGTTAGGTTAGTGCAATGATAATTGCTTGCATGCTATTTTGATTATGTCAATATTTTTGTGATGTGTAGTTTAGTTATGTCCTATGCTTGAGGTTAATCTTGAATTATGCCAACTCCTATATGCCTAAGATAGGATGTGTGAATTATGGGTTATAGAATTGCTTAGCCACGCAAGTCTAGACACGGTAGTTCGATCGTCGGGAATAATCCGGCGGTTTTAGGATAAACACAACTCTTACTTTATGTTTTACTTCAGATCTTTGTAGCTGTTTTATGAGATAAATTTTGTCATTTAAATGAGCTTTTTGTCTGGACAAGGGTTGGTTAGTGATGGTGCTTTGTGCACGAGCATTGGGTAAGTGGAAGGACATGCGGACAATTGAGGACCGAACTTTGTAAGCGTCGTTAATTCAAGTACACTCGTCTTTGCCACACGCGGGTTGGGAGCCGTATGGTTAAGTAGGGGAAGGTTTTGTTGTGTTGGGTCCCACGGTGGTGTAATCGTAAGGGCATAGGACCGTGAAATCCTATGTTCCTTTTGGGGCCGATAGGGCATAAAGGCCGTAACGTCTTATGTTCCTAGGAGCCACAGGTTGAGGACTTAGCCAATGGAATCGTCTTGCTAAAAGCGACCATATCTTGATTTACCAGTAGGCACACCATAGGAAGTGTGCTATATTCGGAGGCATCCGGAGGCTAGCGGGCTAATCAAGTCGTAATGGGTAAAGTAGTACACCTGCGGGTATCAATCTATTCGAATAGCCGTGTCCACGGTTATGGACAACCGCTTGAGTTCGGGAGTTACTATTGTTAGACTTTCAATTAAAATTGTGGTTGAACTTGGTATTCGTCATGAACGGGATGTTCATGTGTTTAGTAAATCAAAGTGGGCTGCCACTTTGGTCCTTGTATGATTCAATTATTTATTACTGAAATGCTTTACTATATGCTTTACTTCTACTTCAAATCTGATTTTAAATGGGCACATGAAAAACTAGTATGTGTAGGATGTTAATTGTTGCGTCTCTTTCGCAAAACTAAACCAATATGAGCCATCCTTTGAATGGCCCTTATGCATAACTATTTTTATTTGTGTAAGACTTGCGAGTACACTTGTACTCACCGGATGTTCTGTGGCTTTTGGTGAGGAAGAATATGAGTATGACGATCTCGTTAGTGTTGACTTGGGTGACACTAACGAGTAGTGTGCTACCATTTAACCCCCAGTCGGTTGCCGATGGGTGATGGGCATACCACTGCTGGTCTTTTGCTTTATCTATTTACTTCCGCTGCTACTTGATACTTTACTTGAATTTGGCGGTCGGTAGTATGTAATAAGCTGTAGACTTTGACTATTATGCGATATGTCTTTTTATCTCTTGTTGTATGCGTTGTATGGATGTAATCAACGTTGGATGAGGGTATGAGTATATTGGTCGTTGATCAAATACTTTGAGTCATGGGCTTCCTTTAAGATTAACTGCCTCAGACCATCGATATCTGGTACACAGATACGACCATTAATCCAGAGTATGTCTTGATCATCCTTGGTAAAATCCTTGAATTTCCCTTCTGCCATTTTGATCTTGATTTCTAACAACACGGAATCCTTCGGTTGTGCTTCGCGAATCTGCTTTTATAGGGTAGACTGTGCCTCCAAATTGGCTACAAATCCTTCGGACACAACTTCTAGCCTTAGTTCTTTGGAATTCTTAAATGCGATTACCAGGCAACTCTCCTTTACTTCCAAAGCATTGCACAACATAGAGAAGAAGCTGAACATTGCGTAGTGTACCGGAGTTGAGAGGGTCTTGTTTGCCAGCTATCGGTTGGCGGGTGCGGCGGCGCATGGTGGGATAGTTATTACGCCATGCGGCCCGGCCACGTCCCGACTTGGGGCGAGTTCGAGGGCAGCGTTCGAGAGGCTCATATCTGGAGGGAGTCTTGCTTATCAAGCGGCGGCGGTTCCTGCCTTGAGGCGAGGGCGGAGGACCGTCGCGAATACACGCATGACTTCAACTACTTGTCGGTATGCTCGGACGACATCTCGGCAGACGCTCGTCGCGGAGCGAGTTCTTCCATGGTTTGTCCGAGGAGTTGCGGCTTGTTTGGCGCACATGATTTGAGTTTCGGCATCGGTCAACAAAGCGATAGTGGTGGAGCATGAGAGCATGACGATGGATGAGTCGAGGAAGAGGAGGAAGGCTTTGCGACGGCGATGGCGAGTGGCGATTTTCGGCGCGCCCAGGGCTACCTCGGGCACCTCGTGCGGCTTTGCACCATCGAGGTCTCTGCGGCACCTCCCGACCTTCTCCACCGGCGGCTCGGCGAAGACGGCGGGGCGAAGGCCACGGCGGCGAGGCATACAAGCGGCGTTACTTGTTTCCCTTTGTGGCGTCGGGCTACTATGCCGCGATGCCTCGCCAGCGGCGAGGATGCCGGACGTACTCCGCTCCAGCGCCACGGCCCAGCTCGGCGAGGCCATCGCCACCACCACGAGAGCAGCACCTACTCCCCCGGCATGCGCGTGGTCGCGTCAACCACGTCTCAAGGCGGAGGCACCGCGCTTTGACGTCGTGCTAGGTACACTACTTGTTAATTCATGTCTGCGCCGGTTTTATTTGATTACGGAGCATCTCATTCATTTATTAAAAGCGAGTATGCTGCGTTAACCAATTCAAGATACATACACTTCACCCACCTTATCATATTGGTCCCTAGGTCGGTTTTCTACACCGATCAAGTCTGCGAGGGCGTAAAATTGAAATACAAAATGTTAACTTTTCAGCAAGCTTAATAGTGATAAGTTCAGTGGGCATTGATGTTATCTTAGGGATGGATCGGTTATCTAAGAATCAGAGGAAGATTGATTGTGCCCAGCGGTCTATCTCAGTGACTAGCGAGGACGGCATCCAGGTCGTCTTTGCACCTTTAGTGGGTAGTTCTCACCTATATGCTTTAGAGGTGAGTACCTCCCTCAAGTTAGAGGAGGTACCAATAGTGAGTGAGTATCCTGATGTGTTCCCTGAAGAACTTCCAGGCATGCCCCCTGACCGAGAGGTAGAGTTTGTCATTGAGCTTGCACACGTCGCGCCCATCTCAAAAGGCCGTATCGGATGCCGCCCAATGAGCTAGCGAATTGAAAGAACAACAGGAGTTGCAAGACAAGGGTTTCATCAGGCCTAGCTCCTCGCCTTAGGGATGCCGGCTCTCTTTGTCAAGAAGAAAGACAGAGTCTACGGATGTGTGTTGACTACGTCAGTTGAATGAGGTCACCGTCAAGAACAAGTATCGCTTCCGCGGATCGATGACCTATTTGACCAGCTTAGTGGAGCTCGGGTGTTCTCCAAAATTGACTTGAGGTTAGGCTACCATCAGTTAAAGTTAGAACCGAGGACATTCAGAAGACCGCCTTCTCTACTCATTACTGGTTTGTGAGTACACAGTCATGTCCTTTGGTTTGACCAATGCTGACCTATTTCATGAACCTCATGAATTCGGTGTTCATGGAATACTTGGATCGATTTGTAGTGGTTTTCATTGATGATATCCTTATCTACTCTAAGTCTGATCTTGAGCACGAGCAACATTTGAGACTTGTGTTAGAAAAGCTTCGCCACCATCAGCTGTATGTCAAATTCAACAAGTGTGAGTTTTGGCTTCGAGAAGTTAGTTTCTTGGGTCATATCCTATCTAAGGGCGGTGTCGTTGTTGATCCTAGTAAGGTGCGAGATGTCCTTGAGTGGAAGCAACCCAAGAGCGTCACTGACATTCGTAGTTTTCTTGGACTTGCGGGATACTACCGTAGGTTCATCAGAATTTCTCAAAAATTGCAAAGCCTATGACCCAACTTCTAAAGAAAGAAAAGAAATTTGAGTGGACAGCGGAATGCGAGCAAAGCTTCCAAACCACGAAAGAATGCGTGAAGCTCCGTGCTTGTTTCGCCGGACATTCACGAGAGCTTTGATATCTTTGTGATGCATCTCGCCATGGGCTCGATTGTGTGCTTATGCAAAGCGGTGAGTGGTGGCCTCGCATCGAGGCAATTGAGGCCCCATGAGGCCAATTATCCCACACACGACCTAGAGCTCGCGGTGTAGTTCATGCCTTGAAGATTTGGCGACATTACCTCATCGATGTCGTTGCGAGATCTACACAAACCGTAAGAGCCTTAAATACATTTTCACCCAAGCCGACTGAACTTGAGACAAAGAAGATGGCTTGAGTTGATTAAAGATTATGATATGGGACTCCATTACCATCTAGGGAAGGCTAATGTCGTGGCCGACGCATTGAGCAGAAAATCTCAATGCAACTGTTTGTCGGTAACTCCTTTTTCTGCGGTATATCTCGCGCATTGCAAGGCCTACACCTGGAGATAGTTGAAGAAGGTTCGCTTGCAGCCCTCAGTGTGACTTGCACACTTGAGGACCAGATTAGGGAAGCCCAGAAAACTGATTTAGAAGTGGCTCAAATTTTAGAACTAATGAAACAAGGCCGGGCTAAATGTTTTAAGCAAGGCAGCAAGGTACTCTATGGTTTGGAAACCGTATGGTGGTACCATTTGATCGCCACTTGAGAGAATTGATTCTCAAGGAGGCTCATAACTCAAAATTCTCTATCCACCAGAGTACGAAAATGTATCAAGATTTGAAAAAGAAAGCGTGGTGGGCAGAATGAAGCGGCACGTTGCACGATATGTGGTGAGTGTGATCTATGTCAAAGAGTTAAGGTGAGCATTTGAAGCCATTGGTACTCTAGATCCCTGCCCATTCCCAGTGGAAATGGGAAGAAGTTGGCATGGATTTCATCAAGGCCTTCCTAGAACTAAAATTGGATTTGATTCTATATGGGTGATTGTGGATCGTTTAACCAAGGTTGCCCATTTTATTCTGTCAAGACCACTTACAGGGCCAAACTAGCAGAACTTTATATTTCAAGAATTGTTTGTCTCCATGGTGTACCAAAGGTGATTGTTTGAGACAGGTCCCCAATTCACCTCTCATTTAGGCTACTTGCATCAAGCAATGGGGCCAACCTAACCTTTAGCTCCGCTTATCACCCGCAAGCGGATGGACAAGCGAGAGGGTAAACCAAGTTTTGGAAGACCTTCTCCAGGGCTTGCGTGTTATCCTCTGACGATAGTTGGGAAAAATGTTTACCGTTTACAGGAGTTCTCATACAACAACGACTTCCAATCCGATGATTCGGATGTCACCATTGAAGCATTGTATGGGAGAGCTTGTAGAACACCCTTGAACTGGTCGAAGCGGGGAGGCCATTCTATGGCCCAACCTTGGTGGAAGATCTTTGAAGAACAAGTTCGTATCATTCGTGAGCGACTTAGGACGGCTCAATCACGTCGAAGTCATATGCCGACCGTCGTCGTCGCGAGTTGAGCTTCGAAGTAGACGATCATGTTTATCTTAAAGTCTCTCCTATGAAAGGAGTTCGTTGCTTCCAAATCAAAGTTAAATTAGCACCTCGCTATATTGGACCTTTCCGTATTTTAGCTAAGTTGGGATCGGTGGCATACCAGTTGGAGTTGCCACCATCACTTTTGAGCGTGCATAACGTCTTCCACGTCTCCCAACTCAAGAAATGTCTTCGAGTCCCAACGGAAGCAACCGAGTTGGACAAACTCGACTTGCAACCCGATATATCTTATCGAGATAGCCCGATTCGTATCCTCGAAGAAACCGAGCGCAAGACGAGGAATCGTGACATCAAGTTCGTCAAGGTCAATGGAGCAATCACACGGAAGATGAAGCAACTTGGGAGCGTGAAGACCGGATGCGGCGGCATATCGGACCTCTTCTCTACATGAAGTGCCTTCGTATCAAGAAAGGAAAGGTAAAACATATGTAAATTATAACATGTCAACACTATCTTTGAAGGAAATCAAGGCGGCATAAATTATAACTCCTAATGAAAACTTTCAAATTCTTCTCCACCGGATCTGGTCGAGATCTTTTGTAAGGGGGGGGGGAGGTTTGTCACAGCCCAACCAATTAAAATGGATTAATATGTATTTCATTAGCATGCATTATTGATTTCAAAACATTTCCATAATATATTGTACTTGGAAAATCTAATTTGGGGTGAACATACACATCAAAATTCACATTTCAATTCAAATCAGTGATAAAAAGTTGTGATCATCATCTGAAACCAATTTAATCAAATACTACATTAATTCTCATGAATAAATGTAATTTTTCCAGAATTTTTGGGACTAGTTTGAACCTAATGAAAATTCAAACAACGTTCATAGACATACAACATGTTTAAATTTAAATGTCACAAATTTTAATATGAACATTGGGGTTTCATAATTTTTATGGGAACTATATCTCCCCAGGAACCCCCACAAATTATTTCATGATTTTAGGATTTTTATTTCTATTTTTAAGCACTGGTCAAAGTAGAAATCTGATTCTTTAACTTGATCAACTCTAAACCTAAACCCGACCTAGTCTTGTTCCTCAGGCTCGAGTCCGACTCGCAAGCGGACTCAACCCAACCACCTAAATGCACGAGACATGCGGCCGTTGGATCAAGCATCCGGCGAATCTTTCCATCGTTTGACTGTCCGAACGCCCCGTCAATCTCATCCGCCCGATCTCGATCTATCGGACTCCAATCAGCCACGTGGCGATGAGTCACCTCCACGCCCGAGTCGGCGTCGTCGCGGGCCGCTGTCGAGCCTTTCTTCTTCCTCGGTGGCGCTCGCGCGAGCTCCTCGCCACGCGGTCGCTACGCATACTGAGCCGCCATCACCTCACCGCGCCGTCGGCCTATCCCCGAGCTCCCCGCACACTGCACACCACCCCCAACGTCTCTCGGCTTTATCACCTCGAAGCCCTTCGTTCTCCTCACTTCTCCTCGGTTGACAGAGGAGGAAGCTACAGGCTTCGTTTCTCGGGTAGCTCAACCGCATGGTTCCTTCCTCCTTCTGTTCATTATCGTTTCCATTTTTGCTAAGCTCGGCTCCTATCTTGCCTTGTAGCCTCTGGTTCATCGTCGAGCTCTGTCGAGTCAGGCGTGCTCCGAACACCTCGTGCCATTTCTCACTACGGAAGGTATTATCCTCAATCCTCCACGTCACCGTCGTGCTTTAGTCCAACGATCTAAACCCTCAATCAATTTCGTGATTGCTTGCGAACTTCTATTGAATTGAGGATTGTCTCATTTTGGTCGAAGAACAAACCTCTTCATCTCCCACTTCATTTTGGTAAGCTATCCTTGATTCTTTGCTCTTATAGCTTGACCTTGAGTTCTGGAGCTGATCCAAGCACTCAGGTCTTGGTTTTGCTCGGGGTTTTCTCCTCGCAAAGCGCATCGCCGACACTCTTCTTCTTGGCAGGCGCGTCTTTGCTCGAGCCAACCTCTGACTTCCCCAAGCTTCTCACAGCTCCAGGTGACCTCCCTAAACCTTTAGGTAGCATAAGCAACCACGAGATTGTATTGAGAAGCTCGGTTTAGCTGCATGCACTTTTGCCGTATAACCCGCCGCCGCTCGCCGTCGGCTAGCCGCCGTTCTGGGCCGGCTCAGTCGTTGGGACTACTCCCATTAGGAGCGCCTTGCTATTCTACATCTGTCCATGCCCTTGGTTAGCGTTGCCGGGGTCGTAATCGCCGGCAAGCCGCCGAGCAACCGCGCGGGGCAAATTTTGCCGTTGTCGTACGCCGACCGCGACTGTAGCAACGTCGTTAACCATTAATGTGAGGACCCGGAATATTTAACTAGTGACACTTAACCTCCAAATGGTTCTAGTGTTACTAATTAAACATTCTAAGCCTCGATGGACATATGCTTCCCGAATTGCACATCGTACATCATCACAAAATTACACATCAATTCCATACACATACATCACTAAGTTCAACAACGACATACATAAAGTAAAGTTATTACAAAGAGAGCCGACCGCCAAATAGAACAATATACAAGAATGACAGCGGAAGCAAAAGCGCCATAAGATGGCTAGAACAAAAGTCGACAGGTTAGCCAACATAACCCACAAGGCAACCAGACCGGCCATCAAGCTAGTCGCCCTTAAGCTACCACAACACGACTCACAAAAGTGAGGCCCCTGAGGCTCACCTTCTTCTCTGCAACAAAACAATTAAGCATAACAACCGAGTACAAAGATTGTCTTTGTACCCATAAAACGACGTGTGGCATAGCAGACCTATTCATAAACTACATGCAAGCTTATTTAGGTGGAGGTTGTATGTCTCATTTTACATGAAGCCAACTTTATTTGCAATAATGTAATACATTTTAAAAGCAAGTTTGCAAATCTGTTTTAATGTTGAAATAACAATAATAAAGATACATACAAGTAACCACACAGTGACTACCCCAATAGCCACCACAACATAGCACGAATCCCGATTATTACCACCCATCAAGTTTTAATTTAAAGGTTGTAGTCTAACTCTTGAAAGACCTTGCCAAGCGTGTCCATAACCTAGGGCGAGGCTATTCGAATAGTTTTAACCTGCTGGGGTGTACCAATGTACCCACACTTGAGACGCCTTCAAGCCACAAGCACACTACAGAAGGTATGCAAGACTGGCTAAGTCCTCTGAGACATTTCCAATCTTGTGTATTAACTACGAGCCGCTCGTATGGGTAGAAACACCATACGCTTACATTGCAAGCGAAAGACAACCACCTGTTACTGGGAAACCTTCGGACACTACAATGCTCCCACCTCCATCCCTCCTGCGACTCCTGCGACCGGGCCAATACACGCCAAAGTACTAAGTCAAGAGAGGTCCCATACCCTCTAGTGTGGTTATGCACGCTAAAATGCTTAGTTTAGTGTAACAAGATGTTGGTCCTTGTTGACGGGCACCATTCGAGTCACACCCACAATCACACCATCTTACCATTGTGCCCAAGTCTAAATCATTTTGTTTTCAGTTTTAGTTTTCATAAGTAGACATGGCACAAGGTGGAAATCATAATCATAATAAGTTTGATGTGATCAAGGTTATCGACAAGTCGATAACCGCCCATTTCTACCGAAGCTAAGCATGGCTAAGCAATTAATTCGCAACTACTAAGTGACAAGAGCCCATCCACGAACTCTAAATCACAGCAAGTAACCTAGGCTCATGGTAGTAGAGGATAATCATTTGCTAAGGAAATGCATCTACTAGGCCAACTATTAAAACAAAATAGCAATGCATACATAGAATTTGTAATCAACATAAATACTTAAAATACTGGGATTAACATGATCAAACTGCTTGCCTTCTTGCTGTTGCTCAATATGTTGCGGAGGATCGTTCTCGGGGTTACCGCAAATGTCGAACCCTAAGCGGAAAAGCAAAAAGAACCAAGAACAACCAATAAGACGAGCAAAACTTAAACAAAAGAGCAAGCAAAATTTACCCAAATACGACGAAATTTATACACAAGGTAAACTACGAATATACCTAGACATAGAAACTGGAAAAAACCTAATTTGGATTTGTGGTGCAAAAGATTTTACCCAAAAACTCATTTTCGGCCATAATTAGTACTGTAGCAAAAATATTTTCTAGAAAGGTTTTGAAGCTGAAATTTTTATGGTAGCTACCTACTGGTATTGTGGTAACCCATATAAAATTTTAGGTCATTTGGAGTTAAGATGATTTAATTATGATTTTTCTAAGTTCTACAACTAGCATATATCATTTCTCAGGAACATGAATAAAGACAAAACCTAGATCAAATTAAAGCATGTCTACAGGCCAATTTTACCAGGTTGAGTTTGCTTAGTTTGCAACTACAGAGAGGAAGTTATGTGTTTTTACAAATTTTCCATGAATTCCTAGACATCATTTTTCACTAAACAAGATCATGTTGTTTAAATCATTTTTCTGCTACAAAAGCAGGGCTAATTTCATTCTCAGTTAAAGTTCATACTATAACAAAGCTACAAAGAATGGAATCATTCAAAAAGGAGTTAAAATGACAAAGCTATGCACTTTTGAAATTTGAAACAGCAAAAGACTTAGGAAACTTTGAGCTCTCGGGAGGTCCAAACGAACTGGAAGACAAGGAGAGGTCGTGGGCCGTTAGATCAAGGTCGACGACTCTGAGCCTCGGCTTGCAGCAGCGCATACAAGACCTCTTCCGCTCTGGGAGGTGCGGATCGTTGAGATCGATCCAACGATCACGACCAGCTCGTGCACAGCGCACGCAAGGAGGTCTATGCGCCTAAAAGAGGTCGTGACCGTCAGATCGAGATCTGGCGGTCCCGAGCACTAGGGGAGATCCTAAGGCTTTAAATCCAAGGAAAGAGGTCGGGTCGGTCAGATTCTCACAGAGGAGGTCAACGGTCTAGATCTCCGGAGAGAGGTCCTACTCCTCTGGCTAAATCCACGAGAAGGAGGTCTAACCCGTTAGATCTAAATCCAGCAGTTTAGACCGGAGGAGGAGGTCTTAACGCTCGATCCAAAGGAGGAGGTCCTAGGCGGTCAAGATCTTCGGAGGGAGGTCTTGATGGTGAGATTGACACGAGGAGGCCTTGGATGACCAAGATCTTCTCGGGAGGTCCTAAGCTATAGTGTTTCTGGGAGAGATGCGGGCGGTCAGATTAGACCTAGGGAGGTCTTGAGCGGTCCCGTAACAACGCGGAGGAGGTCACGAGACTAAAGATTTACAAATAAAACCTAACGCTCGAGATCTAAAGCGGGAGGTCATGGGCGGCTAGGATGGAGCTAAAGAGGTTCGAGCGGGTTTTCCTTGTAAAGGCAGAGGTGGCTTTTGACAAAGAGGACCCGATGGTAGCCTAGGGTGGTTTTGAAATGACCAAGGAGGTCTTTTGCAAGAGGACCTCGGTGGAGGTCCAGAAGGTGGCTTTACAAAAATGACCTCGAGGAGGTCTTTTTGCGCAGGAGTGGTCCTATCGGCTCGAGATGGAGTTCCACGAGGTCTTAAGCAGTTAGGATCTAACTGGGAGGTCCTAGTGCGTGAGATTTTACAGAGCGAGATCTAACGGCTAGAGCTAATCCCGGAGGTCTTTAAAGGCCGAGGTGGAACTAGGGAGGTCACAGGACTTAGAAATTTCCATGAAACCCATCTACGATACAGATCCCACCGAGGGTGGTCTTAACGGCCGAGATTAAGCGAGGGGGAGGTCTTACACTTACGGGTTTTCACGGGGAGGATCTAAAGGTCCAGATCTAAACGTGGGGAGGTCTTAGACGGCTACGAATGCACCTGGGAGGTCGGGGCTTTAGAAAACACGCCCGGGCTGCCGGCAAGACAGCATTAATGGACAACCTCGGACAGCCATTAATACTAATCATTTACCTTACAGCCTGTCCGAGTAAGGCACGGCAAAACACCCGAGTTTAAAGAAGAGCTCGGCGCGGTGACATGGACCACGCCGCGGAAACCAAGGGCACCACTAAACTCATAAAAACACGCGGACCTACGGGGCTAACCTTCGGCGGCGGCGACTCGAGCAACGCCGAGCGAGAGGGTAGTAAATAGGTTTTCGACAACACCGACAACACTAAAAGGCTTGCTACGCTTTAATCTAGCTAAACCCCGAGCTAAAAAGGACTAACGAGGACTCACGGGGCCAAGGTGAGGTCGGAGGAACTCGGAGGAGAGGTCGATGCGAAGGAGGTGCTCTGGCGATGGTGGTGCTTGCGGGTTGGGGAAGGCGACCCGGCACAACTCGAAAGCAAGTTCCCGAATCGTCCACCTCTCAGAGAGGTTAAACAACACAAGTTAGGAGACTCGAGCGGACCAAGAGAGCAAATGTGACCAAAAAGGTAATGAGGAACTTTGGAGCCCAGGAGGTCTTCAGGAGAGCTCCAAAAGTGACAATGGAGGCGAGGGAGGTGGTGGTGTTCTTGGTGCTTGAGTTTGGGCTCACCCTCACGGCCAGAGAGTCTAAATGACACCAAGTGATGGGGAAAGAACAGGAGGAAGGAACCACGGCTATACATAGCGGGCGCTTGGACAAGGCTAGGGCAAAGCCCATCTGTGAGCAAAGTCCATGCCCTGCCATGACTTGCTAGATTTGACAAGAGCGGTAGGTAGGGAAGACTTCTAGGCTAGGCTCGACACATTTAATGCATGGCGAGAAAGAGGCGTTGGGAAGGACCAAAAGTGACAGCCCTTGCTCCCAAGCGCTCTGTCTCGACACACGCATGGGTCTTGGGAAAGCCATGATGACCGGACCTCCGGGAGGTCGTGAGGAAGAGCAGAGCCGAGGGGAGGTCTGGGCGTCCCATATCCTCCGAGGTGGGGAGGTCTTCTTGCGGCGAGGAGGTCTGGGAGGTCTAGGAGCCGTGGGGTCGTGAGCCACACGATGGACATCCGTGGCTTGGACCACCGGCGCCGAGGCGCTCAAGAGCTCCTCGGATCGATGGAAGGTCGTGGCGGTGGATGGAAATCAACGGCTAGAACGAGCGCGCACGAGATCGAGCTCGGGTGCGGCGCTGGCGACATGGTCCAACCAAGTCGGTTGAGTTGGGCTCGGTCGAGCAGTCCGACTCAACGATTTAGTTTTCCGGGTTTGGAAGGAGCTGCTCCTTGGAGGATTGTTTGAGGCAACAAACCGACTCCAAAATTATGAAATTTTTACAGGAGCTTGCTAGCTCAAGCGAGGACCTAGCATAAAATTTTCAGAGGCTTTGGGGCTGTGGATTTTCCTCCAAAAATTCAACAAGGCACTGGTCCAAGGTTTGACAAGATTGTTTTGAGAGTTCAAAGTTGGATCAAAAGACTTGTGACTTCGTATTTCCATAGCTTCTTGTACAATACTTGCTTGGTACAATAGGAAGTACAGGATGTAAGAAAAAGTTTTAATTTCCCCTCATTTCCTTACATTTGAAACACAAGCCTAAAATTGGGATGTTACAATTAACTTCAATCATTAGCAATAAGCGATGTCTTAGGCTGGTAATGTTCCACTTACATGCGAGCCCCATGCACTAAAAACGGGAGGTTTTGGATAATGTCACGCGACTTACATGTGGGCCTTGGGTGTTAAACCCGTGCTCGGCGTGTCTTGGCTGGTGAGTTTGATCATGGACCACATCACGACGACAGACCCACATGTCGATTCGATTTTAAATCGAGTTAAAAGGGAAAGCAGCGTTCTCGGGTCCCGCTGATCGATGATCGTGACTAGCACATGTCTCGGTAGAAAAGGATATGCGTGTTATAAAATCCGAAAATGATTTATTTGCACATTATAAAATAGGTATAACTTTGAAAATACATAAGTAATTGATTTTAACTCCAAATTACATGAAACCACTACGATAATTTTCATATTCAATGAACTTTATATTAAAATTGGTTTCAACTTTGTCTCTGTAGCAGAAAGTATTAATTGGAGATTAATCCATTAAAACCATTATAGTTGCAATAGGAAAAGAATGATAGCTTCAAAATGCATAAGTAATTATTGGAAACTCCAAAAACAGTGAGACCACTTTTGATAATTTTCATTTTCAGTGAACTTAATTTAAAAATGGTCTCCATGTTACTCTATCACAGAAACTATGTTGGGAGAGTATAATCTTTAACTCCATTATTGTTATACTATAAGAGGTGATAACTTTGAAAATCAATAACTAAATCATAAGAACTCCAAATGGGACAAACTCAACTATTCTGAACTTGTATTAATATTACCTATTTACCTATGCAATCCTTTACCCCACCACTGTTCTACAAATTTTGGCCAAATAATTAAATTACATGGCTTAAGGTTTAATGAAACCTGAAATTCAAAATAGCATAACTTCCAATTCATAACTCCAAATGGAATAATTCTTTTACCTAAATCCATCTAAAATCATAACCTAACTACTGTAGAAAATCATGCATTTTGAGCATTTTGGTTTTGAGTTGTTTTCTCGGTATTTATTTGATGTTATAATTATATAGATCCGAGCATATTGATATCGACATACGCTACGAGTGAGCAGCTACTGTACCAGCAAGGCAAGCATCATTTGAACTTTCTTTTGCATCATATTGGATCCCAGTTTTGGTTAGGTTAGTGCAATGATAATTGCTTGCATGCTATTTTGATTATGTCAATATTTTTGTGATGTGTAGTTTAGTTATGTCCTATGCTTGAGGTTAATCTTGAAATATGCCAACTCCTATATGCCAAAGATAGGATGTGTGAATTATGGGTTATAGAATTGCTTAGCCATGCAAATCTAGACACGGTAGTTCGATCGTCGGGAATAACCCGACGGTTTTGGGATAAACACAACTCTTACTTTATGTTTTTACTTCAGATCTTTGTAGCTGTTTTATGAGATAAATTTTGTCATTTTAAATGAGCTTTTTGGTCTGGACAAGGGTTGGTTAGTGATGGTGCTTTGTGCACGAGCATTGGGTAAGTGGAAGGACTATGCGGACAATTGAGGACCGAACTTTGTAACGTCGTTAATTCAAGTACACTCGTCTTTGCCACACGCGGGTTGGGAGCCGTATGGTTAAATAGGGGAAGATTTTGTTGTGTTGGGTCCCACGGTGGTGTAATCGTAAGGGCATAGGACCGTGAAATCCTATGTTCCTTTTGGGGCGATAGGGCATAAAGGCGTAACGTCTTATGTTCCTAGGAGCCACAGGTTGAGGACTTAGCCAATGGAATCGTATTGCTAAAGCGACCATATCTTGATTTACCGGCCGGCACACCATAGGAAGTGTGCTATATTCGGAGGCATCGGAGGCTAACGGGCTAATCAAGTCGTGTGGGTAAATAGTACACCTGCGGGTATCAATCTATTCGAATAGCGTGTCACGGTTATGGACAACCGCTTGAGTTCTGGAGTTACTATTGTTAGACTTTCAATTAAATTGTGGTTGAACTTGGTATTAGTCATGAGCGGGATGTTCATGTGTTTAGTACATCAAAGTGGGCTGCCACTTTGGTCCTTGTATGATTCAATTGTTTATTCTTGAAATGCTTTACTATATGCTTTACTTCTACTTCAAATCTGATTTTAAATGGGCACATGAAAAACTAGTATGTGTAGGATGTTAATTGTTGCGTCTCTTTCGCAAAACTAAACCAATATGAGCCATCCTTTGAATGACCCTTATGCATAACTATTTTTATTTGTGTAAGACTTGCGAGTACACTTGTACTCGGCCGGATGTTCTTGGCTTTTTAGGTGAGGAAGAATATGAGTATGACGATCTCGTTAGTGTTGACTTAGGTGACACTAATGAGTAGTGTGCTACCATTTAACTTGATCGGTTGCCGATGGGTGATGGGCATACCACTGCTAGTCTTTTGCTTTATCTATTTACTTCATTGCTACTTGATACTTTACTTGAATTTGGCGATCGGTAGTATGTAATAAGTTGTAGACTTTGACTATTATGCGGTATGTCTTTTTATCTCTTGTTGTATCGTTGTATGGATGTAATCAACGTTGGATGAGGGTATGAGTATATTGGTCGTTGATCTTGGGAGCCAATATAAGTCATACTCATTGTTAATGGATCCCCATTTAACTCACTAAGTGTAGTGCTTGAATCGAAGAGAATCGACAATCATGTAGCGCTCGCAAAGGAGCGCGGCGCATGATCGTTGAGGCTCTAGTATTGGTGAGCCTCTCACTTGGTTAGAGTTAAATTGGAATTCATTATGGGAACCCGTAATTATGTCTCTAAGACCTTGTCTAATCTCTATCTTATGGAGATAATTAGGGTCCCCACAACAAGCTCTCGACATATCCTCAATATCGATTAACTCTTTGATCTGTCCATCATGCATGGATGATACATTTGTCTTGAAATTGGATGGGTACCAATGCTTCATGCAAGCTCGCCAAAAACGAGGTGGTAGGATCCTCGATCGACACTATCTTCTTGGGCACACGTGCAAGCGACAATTCGGCCATGTACAACTCCGCGAGGTGGTCTCGAGTACATGGTTTTGGCCGCGAAAATGGGCGACCTTGGTCAAGCGATCAACTATTACTCGGATCGAATCGTAACCCGATTGAGTCTTGGGTAAACCGGTAATGAAATCCATCTGCGATCTCTTCCACTTCCATTCGGAATCTTCAGCGGTTGCGGCAAACCTGCTGGCCTCGGTGTTCGCCTTTACTTTCGGCGGGTGTCGCACAAGGCAACGAACTCTGCGACTTCGCTTCAAATTTGGCCACAAAATTTAGTCTTAACATCTGGTACATCTTGGTACTTCGAGTGGATCAAATACTTGAGTCATGGGCTTCCTTTAAGATTAAGCGCCTCGGACCATCGATATCTAGTACGAATCGACCATTAATCGAGTATGTCTTGATCATCCTTGGTAAAATCCTTGAATTTCCCTTACGCCATTTTGATCTTGATTTACGACAACACGGAATCCTTTGGTTGTGCTTAGCGAATCTGCTTTTCTAGGGTGGTTGTACCTCCAAATTGGCTACAAATTCTTGGACACAACTTCTAGCCTTAGTTCTTTGGAATTCTTACGTGCGATTGGGCAACTCTCCTTTACTTCAAAGCATTGCGGTAACTCTTACGACTTAGAGCATCGCAACTCGTTGGCTTTTCGGATGGTAGTTGTCGGGACCCGGAGTGCGATTACGGAACCCTCTGTATCTTGCACTAGTCGAGGATCACGCTAGTGCACGGGGGTTAACACGGTAAATATCGATCCACACAAGCGATAGATAAAGTAAGCGATTAGTTTGAATAACAAATAATGGTTTTGACCTTATGGTCGAGTTTACACTTATTAAGCCACGAGGCTAACGAGAAATAAGCGGCGGAGCGGAAAACTCGGCGTAGATCCCACCAATTCACCACAGGCAACCAAGCGGGATCCGGACCCTAACGAACGCTCGGCCTTCAACGAACTCCTCCTCAAGCGGCGTAGACTCCTCCTCTTACGTAGGTTTGGGCGCAAGTTTTACAACAAGCGTGAGTACACAACGTACTTGCAAATCATACCACAGAATGCAATGTATAGATGCGGCTTATTCAAAGAATAGGCTTCGTGGTTCTTTTGCATAAAAGCAACATTTGCAATTGAATACGAATAATAGATTGAAAGCATAATTCAAAACAAATGGACAATATTAATTTATGATTGTTTTCACAAAGACACACGACTAAGCAGTTATTTCACATAGCCATATGATTGAGATCACACGGCTCCCATTCCACATTTTATGAAAACTACCCTTATGTGAAATCACGAGCATGTCCATGACCGTGGACGCGGCTATTCGAATAGATTGTTTAACACTCTGCGGAGGTTGTACACTTTACCCACACGATATAACGGTGTAGCTAGCACCAATCATAACAAAACAGTTGGAAACTTCATCTCCAACATTGACATTCCCGGTGTGCTTACAAACGTTATACATATCACATAGCCATGCATAACACACCGTTGGGCGGGGCGGCGAATCCTCCGTGATGCAACCACCAAGTAGTCACACCTCCACCCTATCACAAAGCAACCTACCACAGAACATCAATCACGAGAATCCATAACTTACTAAGTTAGGCCCGTCCCATACCGGGCATGTGGTGCGTGCTGATGAGGCTCGATTCAATGGCGCACAAAGTTAAGTCCTTAATTGACCAAGGCAAGACTTCCATTTTCTAACTAAGTCACAAAGATTATCATTCCCATCACATAGTCCACCATGTCACATAGTCTCCACCACTTGCCCCAGTCCAAATCCTTTACCACCCAGTTGGTTTTAGTGCAACACATGCCATCACGAAGTAATAACACATAGCACACAGTTTTACACAAAGTTCCATAGACACTTAGTCATAATTAATATTTGCAACTTACATATGATGATGACTCGTGGCATGGCTAAGCAATTGTACTCGCATCTAACCAACCCACGTTGGTGCTACAATATTACCAACTCATAACCAATCTAGGGTGACAAGGATATATGACATACAAGGCCAAGGTGTGATAACAATTTGGATAATAACTATGCCCAAAACATTTAAATAAATAATTAAACTATAATGCAATAATTTAACACAAAGTAATTTGAAAACTGGGTTCAAGATGATCAAAGGTATGACTTGCCTTGGAATAGGTCTATGTACTGGTCTTGAGCTTGGTTGAAGCCTTCTTCGACGAAAACCCCCGAAGTATCGACGTCTACGCACAAACGAAGCGAAACAACCAAAACAAATAAATAACAGAGGCAAAACAAACTCCAAAAATTAAATAAAAATCTCAGATAAATAGATCTTGAATTTAGACAAATTTAGAAATTTGAATGGGCTCAATCGGAGTTAGGATGCAAAAGTTATGAGCTTTAGAAGATTGAAAATACATAAAATGCTGAAAATCAGTATTTCATGAATTTCCAATTAAGATTGTGCGCCGGCGTCATCGAGGGCGTTCGGACGGGGTGATTGTTGATCGGCGGTGGGTCCCACGTCGGCGAGATGGCTCACGGTGGACAAGGTCCACGCAGCCTGAGCTTTGAAGCCGGTGGGCTATGCGCGTGGGCGCTGCGTGGATGCGCAAGTGGCGTCCACGTCGGCGACACGGGCGTGGGTTGAGGTGGCGGGTGAGGTGGCGACACTGCGGCGGACACGTCGGCCGGCGGCGGCGGCGCTTCGGTCGCCGGGGATCCGTGACAGCGGCCTCGTCGGCGGTTGCGAGGCGAGCGGTGGCACGAGGGTCACGTTGGTAGGCTCAGCGGTGCGAGGGTGGGCGTGGCGAGGTAGAAGCGGCGGTGAGTCTCGGGCTCGTCGGGATCGGGTTCGTGGTCCTCGGCTGAACCAAGGTCACCGGGAGGTAGAGAGCCGTCACGATGCGAGTGCGATCGGTGGTGCGAGCGGCGTTGGCGGTGCGACCTCACCGGAGTTGGGCGGCACGGGCTTCCTCTGCAGTTCAGCGGCTAGGGTTAGGGGTGGGGGTGGCGGTGCGCGTTGGGATCGCGGAGACGAGGGCTTGCCCTCCTTATATAGGCGGCTCGGGAAGGTCTAGAACACGGGCGCCCAAAGCGGCGCGGCCGCGGCGAGAAATCGGAACGAGTCGCCTCGGAGCAGCGATGGCGTGGCGTGGGTGGGTCCCTCGTCGGCGGCGGAGGCTCGGCGCGATCGCGTCGTACACGGCCTCGCGAGCAGCGGCAGTGGGGTCGGGCGCGGAGAGAGAGAGGCGGTGCGGGTGCGGCGGGAAGTGGGCTGAGGCGGAGAGGAATGGGCGGCAGTGGATTTGACCCAAGCACTATTCGAGATTTTAAATAGGTTTTCTATTTTAGAAAATACGAAATTCAAATAAGCGATGAAAATAGCAAATAAACTCAGAAAAATTCTAGAAAAATCTAGAAAATATATCTGAGCACAAAGAACCCAAATAAAATAGTTTTGGCTATTGTTCAAGTTGGGATTATGCACATTAAATGTCTTTGATTATAAAGTCAATATTAAGCTTTTGAATTAAATTCAACTAAAATCCAAATGGTGAATTTTCCCCTACTAACTATTCAAAAGATTTTTAAGCTGTGAAAATTGGGATGTTACAGTAGTGGATTCCAAGATTATAATCCTTGATCAATTCTAACCATCTTCTCTGCCTCATGTTCAAATCATTGGGTGAAGATATACTTTAGACTCTTATGATCCGTATAGACTTCGGCGATTCTGGTGAGGTAATGGCGTAAATCTTTAAAGCATGCACTCACGGCTAATTCCAGATCATGAGTAGGGTAATTCTCCTCGTGGGGTCTCAAGCGCTTGTAGCGCATGGCATTGCTCTTCCTTCTTGCATCGGGCGCATCCTAATCCTTGGCCGCGAAGCATCACGGTAAATATCGAAATCCTTTCGAATATCAGCGAGAATCAACACTAGGGTGAAGTCAAGCGCTTCTTCAACTCTTGAAAACTTTCCTCACGTTTGAGTCAAGTGAACTTTTCTCCTTCTTCAACAATTGCGTAAGAGGTTTAGCAATCGATGAGAATCCTTCGATGAAAGCAGCGGTAATAACTCGCCATTCCCAGAAACTACTAATCTGAGTCACGGTCTTGGGCTGCTCCCAATGTAGCTTTGCTTTAACTTTAAAGGGTCATTGCTACTCCTCGGTTGTCATCACATGACCAAGGAAATCAACTTCCTTCTTCCAAAAATCACACTTACCGAACTTGGCATATAGCGATGCTCGGAGTTTTCAATATTATCCTTAAATGCTCGGCGTGTTCTTTCTCCGACTTGAGTACACGAATATCATCAATGAACACGACTACGAACTTGTCCAAATATTCCATGAATACTTTATTCATCATGTTCATGAAGTATGCACGGGGCATTAGTCGGACCAAAGGACATGACTAAGAACTCATAATGTCCATACCGCGTTGAGCGGTCTTGGTATATCCTTAGGTCAAATCTTTAGTGGTGGTAACACGATGCGGTCGATCTTTGAAAACACTCGGCTCCTTTCATCGATCAAGCGGATCATCAATCAGGGGTAGTGGGTACTTGTTCTTGATGGTAACCTCGTTGAGAGAGCGATGTCGATACACATCCTCATACTTCCATCTTTCTTCTTGACAAATAACATGGCGCTCCCCATGGAGGCAACTAGGTCTCCGAACCTTTCTCAAGAAGTTCTTCTATCTGCTTCTTCATCTCTACCAACTCATGGTGGCATCAGATAAGGTCTCTTTGAAATTGGTCTTGTCACGGCACTGGGTCGATGACAAACTCAATGTCACGATTCAGTGGCATTCACGGTAACTCCTCTGGAAACACATCAGGATATTCACGACCAATGGTACTTCTTCTAAGGAAGGGTCTTCAAACTGTTTACTAGCAAATGTCCATCCGCCGAGGTGGCTAGAAACTCTACCTTGTTTCCTTTGGCGTCCTCATTATTCACGGCTCTTCGGCCACAATCTAGCATGGCTTTGTGCTTGGATAACCAATCCATGCTAAGAATGACATCTAGGGTTTGGGTGTCTAGGACAATTAGGTTGGCTAGAAACTCAACTCGGCTATGAGTAACTTAGCTCCTAAACATCCCACTCTAGTACTTAGCTCTGCTCGGTATTGGACTAACAGAGTATGCTTAAGTTGCATAACTTCCAATTTATTCTTGGTTGCAAACATTCGAAAACAAGCGAATCACGAGCTCGGAATCAAACAAAGCGATGCAGTCTTGAGTTAACGAAACTTACCCGATCGACATCCGGTGACTCTGGGCTCCTTCAGTGGCGTGGTTGACACGGCCTCACGATCACGGATTGTGGTGCTCCTCGGCAACGGCAACTTGCAGCTCCTTGGTTGATGCACGGTGCTGGCGTCTTGGATGGCGTAGCTCAAGGTTGAAGCGTCTTGAAGTGATTGTTCCCCTTTGCGGACAACGGTTGGCAAAATGTCTGGTGGCGGCGAGCGTATGCTGGACCTTTAGTGCGTTCGTGGTTGCTTCTGGATTGGGGTTGGCGGTGTAGGGTTGCGGAAGTTACGGCGGTGGGCGAGTCTTTGAAGTTGGTGCGAGTGCTCTGAGCGAAGTGCAGGGTGAAACTTTGTTGAGCTGTGGTGGCGCTTTGTTCTTGCCCTCTGCGTGATTGATGATTTCCTTATTAAGCCATCCGGCGTTCACTGATTTATCTTCGGCTCCTTGCGTTTGTCCTCTAGAACAAAGGCTTTGTTGACCAATTCTTGGAAATCGGAAAAGTATGGCGATCAAGCGACTGCGATCGGTGTTTAGTCCCTTCAGCGACTCTGGCGAGCCTTGTCAGTGGCTACATCTTACGCTCCGTGGCGAGCTGGTCGAGAAAACTTATTGAGATAGTCGGACAACGACATAGCTCCTTGCGAGCGCGGAACTCATCCTTCTTGGTCGATAATGCCTTACGTGCGTGATCTTGGCGAATGCGAGAAAATTCCTCCCATGTGATATCCTGTGGCGTCTCATGGGCGGCACAGAAGTTCTCCCACCATTCAGCGGTTGTGCCCTCCATCTGGTGAGTGGCATACAAAACCTTTTCACGATCGCTGCACTAGGTGATCGCGACTTCCTTCGATAACTACGAGCCAATCATGCGCTTCTTCTGGAGAGGCGTGTCGGAAAATATTGGTGGACAAGTCCTCATAAATTCTGCAAGTTTGGATGGTCCATGGTGACCATGAGCAGCTGGGGCTCCATACTGTTGATTGTTGTTGTTGTTGTTGGCTTGGTTGTTCATAGCTTGCATCTGAGTCATCATAGTATTCATCAGCTGAGTCTGTGCTGCCATGAAAGCTCCAAAGTTTTGCAAGTCAATTGGGGGTGCTTGTGGCGGAACTGCTCCTGCGGCTGGTTGCTCATTGCTCCTCAGTATTGGGGTGGGAACCACTAGCAATGATCGGCGAGTTTGAACCATCTGCGAGCTCCATGGGTTAGATAAGGTAGCAAGCACAAGATGAGTTGAGAACTAAGCGGGGTAGGTTAAACCCAACAAAACAGACTCAAGAAACTCCAATGAAATACCTTTATTACTTGGGGTCTTAGCATGGCTGCAACAAATGCCTAAGGGCCTTTGCGGCTCATACTACTTACACAAAATAAACAACGACCTAAACACACAAAACTACAGCCTAAAGGGCGACTCACTAAACTGAAGCTGGCTAAGCCTGGAAAAGCGAAACAACTACTCGAGAAAGCCTCCCACAACCGCAGCGACGCTCCTCATGGCTGTAGACTCGGAAGTGAGCCGGAATCTTGGCAAAGCTGATCGATGCCTGAAAATAGTGCGGCATGAGCAGGCGTTCGGTGCAAGCCGCTCGGTGGCTCCTTTGGCTCTGCATCCTCCTCACAGCAGCGGGCCTTCCTCGGATCTTCTTCATAATCCTCTCGGGTCTTCCTCTTCTTGGGAACTTGGTCATAGAGGATCTCTTGCGAGTGGCGACCTTCTCTTGACTCTGCAAGGCTTCATAGACATGATCGACTCAGTGATGGTTCTCTCAAGGCTTCCTCTGGCGGCCACAAGCGTGCGAGGTGCACGGCGTAGCGTTGCTTTCTCATACGTGGGCGGATAGCGTCTTGGCAAGTCCATAGTTGCGGCTACGGGGTGGTAACGGAAGACGGTATCTTGAAGCTCCGTGCGTAGATGTTGTAGATCTGCGGCATCGCCAAAGCGCGGCGACTCTGGATACCTTCCGGCCAAGTGATCTTCCTCACGAGAGCGTGCGAAGGTTGGCTTGCCTTGTCGTTCCTCTGGCGTAGATCGTGCGGCGACAAATAACTCCACGGTTTTGTCCATTCCTTTGTCCGGTTGTTGCCGGCGTCGTGGACGATCAAAACCTCCAGAACACGTGGTAGCTTCCACAGCTCGGCGGCATAACCTCTGTCGCTCACCATAGCTCACGAGCGAGGCATCTGTCAAGGCAGACAACCAGGTAAGAGCAACTTTAAAGCAATGGGGAGAGAAGAGATTATAGCAAAAGTTGAGCGAGAGAGACATGAGAAGAGTTAAGCAATCAATTAACTTTGCAAGTTAATTTTCTTTTAGAAAATAATTTGGACACTCTAAAGACGGCCAATCTAACTAAGGTCAAGACCTACGATCGGTATGGCTCGATACCACCTCTGTCGGGACCCGAATTACGATTGGAACCCTGCGTATTATCTTGCACTAGTCGGGATCACTCTAGTGCACACAGTGGTTAACATAGGTAAATATCGATCCACACAAATGGTAAATAAAGTAAACAATTAATTTGAATAACAAATAAGGGTTTTGACCTTATGGTCGAGTTTACACTTATTAAGCCACGCAGGCTAACGAGAGAAATAAACGATGGCGGAGCGGAAATAACTCAGCGTAGATCCCACCAATTCACACAAGCAACCGATCAGGATCCGGACCTTAACGAGCGATCGGCCTTCAACGAACTCCTCCTCAAAAGCGGCGTAGACTCCTCCTCTTACGTAGGTTTGGGCGCAAGTTTTACAACAAGCGTGAGTACACAACCAGTACTGCATAAATCATACCACAGAATGCAATGTATAGATGCAGGCTTATTCCAAATAAAAGGCTTCTGTGGTTCTTTTGCGTAAAAGCAACATTTGCAATTGAATACAATAATAGATTGAAAGCATAATTCAAAACAAATAGACAATACTAATTTAATGATTGTTTCCACACGACACATAGCTAAACATGTTATTTCACATAGCCATATGATTGAGGTCACACGGCTCCCATTCCACATTTTATGAAAACTACCCCGTGTGAAATCCCGAGCATGTCCATGGCAATGACGCGCTATTCGAATAGATTGTTTAACACTCTGCAGAGGTTGTACACTTTACCCACAAGATACAACTAGTGTAGCAAGCACCTGTCGTAACAAAACAGTTCGGAAACTTCATCTCAAACATTGACATTCCCGGTGTGCTTACAACCGCTATACCGACTCACATAGAATTGGTATAACACACACATTGAACAGGGAAGGCGAATCGTCCCGATGCAACCACCAAGTAGTCACACCTCCACCTGTCACACACCCTAACCTATTGTCGGGACCCAAAATTACAATTCGGACCCTCTATGTATCTTGCACTAGTCCGGGGATCACGCTAGTGCACACAGTGGCAACATCGATGAAATATCATTTTCATACACAAAGATGACTAATAAATAGGCAAATAACAATAAATATCAGAGTAAAGACCTTAAGGTCAAAGCTTACAATTAATGCCTCAGAAAGCGAATAGCTCAATGAAGGCTGCAGGTGAACGAAGCGGAATAACGGTGAAGCCCATCCATATGCCCACGTGCAATGGTGGGGGTGCGCGACCTAGTTCTTCTCGATCCTTGAAGTAGACCTTGTTGACCGATGATTCCTTCACTCTGTAGGTTTGGGCGCAAGTTTTACAACAAGCGTGAGTACACAACCGTACTCGCAAGTCATACCACGAATACAATTTATAGATGCAGGCTTATTCCAAAGGAAATGGCTTACGTGGTTATTTTGCGTGAAATGCAACATTTGCAATTGAATATGAATAATAGATTGAAAGCATAATTCAAAACAAATAGACAATATTAATTTAACATTTGTTTTCACAAAGACACATAGCCTAATCAAACTCTTTCACATGCCCATATGACTTAAATCACATATTGTCCCTTCCCAATAGTTTTATGAAAACTACCCCTCGTGTGAAATCCCGAGCATTGTCCATGACCGCGTGACGCGCTATTCGAATAGATTGTTTAACACTCTCTGCAGGTTGTACACTTTACCCACACGATATAACAAGTGTGGCGCGACCGATCATAACAAAACAGTTCGAAACTTCATCTCGACATTGACATTCTTATTCACATAGTACCCATATCACATAGCTTAACCTATCCACGAACATCAATGTCAAGACTCCATAACTTACTAAGTTAGGCCCGTTTTATCGACATGTGGTGCGTCTGAAGAGCTCAGTTCAATGGCGCACAAAGTTAAGTCCTTAATTGACCAAGGCAAGACTTCCATATTCTAACTAAATCACAAAGATTATCATACCCATCACAAAGTCCACCATATCACACAGTATCCACCACTTGCCCCAGTCGAAATCCTTTCCCACCCTGTTGGTTTTAGTGCAACACATGCCATCACAAAGTAATAACACATAGCACACAGTTTTACACAAAGTTCCATAGTCACTTAGTCACATTTAATAATTGCAACTTACATGAGATGTGAGACTCGTAGCATGGCTAAGCAATCTACTCGTACTAACCAACCCACGTTGGTAATACCATAGCACCAACTAAATATGAACCAATCTAGGGTGACAAAAGATTATGACATACAATAGACAAAGTGGATATAACAAATTGGATTAATAGCTAAACCCAAAAGCATTTAAATAATTACTTAAAGTAAATGCAATAATTTAAATCAAAGTAATTTTTAAAAAACTGGGATTCAATATGATCAAAGGTATAACTTGCCTTGCTATAGCAATGATGGTCTTAATTTATCTTCAATCTTCTACTTGCTTGATCTTGGCTCCTTGAGGCGATTAGGGACTTGGCTGCCTAACGAAAGAAAGTTAAAACAAACTAAATTCAAAAGACAAATCAAATAAACTCCAAATTGAAATTGAATGGTACTGGAAGGTAGATATTGAATTTAGATGAATTTAGAAACTTGAATGAGTTCAATCGGAATTCGGATGAAGAAGATATGTCTCTCGGAAGATTGGAATTCACATGAAATGATGAAAAAGCTCTACGGAATATTCCCAGAATATTCTATTCCGAAAATATTAGAAAAAGAATAAGTGTATGATAGGTGGGACCGACTGGTATTTATGAATTTCTAGAATTAAAATAATTCCAGAAATAAGGTAGAGAGAGTGACAAGTGGGACCAATAAGATAAAAGGATTTTCAAGAATTAAATTAATTCCCGAAAATAGAATTAGGGGTTGACATGTGGGCCATCGGTCTATGGACCAGTCCACGGAGATATGCTAGTCCACGGTGGATCAAGCTCATGAACAAGGGTTGACTAAGAGTTGGTGACATGCGGGACCCGCATGTAAGAGAGATAAATAATTAGGATTTTAATGTGGGTGGATGACATGTGGGGACAACATATAAATGAGATAGATATAACTATTATCTTGTACGACATATGGGGTCCACCGTCATAGACTGAAAGAGAGACAAAGAGTTAACAATGGTTCTGACAAAAGAACAGAGAAAGAAGAAAGCATCGGCAGAGCAACATGTCGCTTGGTTCCATGCGCATGGAGACAGGAGATGGCGCTATGAGGCGAGGATAGCAATTGGCATGGCACAAATATGGCGTAGAGATAAAGATATTGGCCTACATGCAAAGAGATTAGAGAAATACAGAGAAGGATCACTTAGCAACCACAGAGCGTAAAAGCTTCATTAGGCACATGCATGAATAGGAATAGAAGCTACAGGCTGATATTTGGTACATGGCGATGAATTGACAAGGCAAATTGGGAGAAAGGATTAGCATAGCAGGCAAAATACCAGAGAACAGAGGCAACTAAACTGAAGAACAGAACGTAGCATTAGTTTCAACAGAGGCTACAGTAGCATGCATGAACAGTGCGCACGGAGTGGCCGGCGACCGAGGCGGACGAGCAGCGCGAAGGGGCAAACGGAAAGGAACGACGAGCCGGACGCGATGGCGCGGTCGGATTTTGGAAAACTCACCGAGGAAGCGATTTAACGCGAAGAACACGGTTGGGCTCTAATGGCCGACGGTGCTCGCGATCTTGGGCGAAGTGGATGGAACCATGACGTAGAGGGCGACGACGCGAAACCAACGCCGCAGACGGTTCGGCCAACGGACGTCGGACGAAGGCGCAGTCGCCGGAGAAGACTTTTGGTTGGAGCTCGGTTTTCTGGAGATTGCGACGAAAATAGATCGGTTTGGAGGAAACCAATTCAGGGATTGGAAGAGGGGATCAACACGACGCGCGTGAGCGCAAACGGCTCGCTTTATATGCACCGTAGAGGAAGATATGGAAGTTTGAATTTTTCAGTCGGAGACGTGCACGAAACGAACGCGTTCTGGTCTCGTTCTGGAAGATGAACAGTACTCGCAATTTACTGTAGCATCGGCAGGAGAGAGAAAATCTGGATTTTCGGAATTAAAAGAAATCCCAAAATCAAGGAGGTCAAATAAAATAGCAAACAAATCCGGAAAAATCTCAGAAAATACCAAAAATTCCTTGAAGGACAAGGAAGCCAAATAACACAAATTTTTATTTAATTAATGTTTATATTAGTCAAATTAAATATTTTTAATTTAGAAAATTCCAATTGCTTTATTAATTCAAATAAAATTGGTGAAATTTTCCAGGACCTAAACTACTCAAAAGATTTTTGAAAAGCCAAATTTTGGGACATTACAAACCTCCCTTTAAAGGAATCTCGTCCCGAGATTCAGGTCGCTATAGAATAGGATCGGGAACTCACTTTTGGGTTCACTTCGCTTTCAAATCGCTTTGACTTTGTGAATCGCTCTTCGACCACTTACAAAACAACGCCTTGCTTCTTGCAAAACTTCACGCTTCATCGAAACTTGACAAAGCGGCTCTTGGCCGAAGGCATCTTGAAACTTGATTGCTTCTACCGGTCGCTTGATCGGTGCTTGAAGGCACTTCTAGAGTGGAGGAAATATTGCTCGCGTTCGCAACTCAAAGTTGGCAAACTATCTCTTCTTCCGCGGTTCGAATCAACTAATCGACACACTTTTGTCAACTCTGTCATACAATTCTTATACAGAACTTCAACAGTATTCTCAAGATAGACATGACTGCGAAGGTGAAAATCTGTATAGTCTGTGTAGCTTTCCTTTTTGAACCCTGCTACTTAAATTCCATTTAGGATTAAGGACCCTTAGTCTTCTGCTTCATGATTAATGCAACATCCACATAATTTGTAATTTGATCCGCTCCTAGCCGGCGATGACTTACACGATCAACCACTCAACTTCGAGGGTGACAACTACGATCGGTCGACATGCGCTGTAGAGAAACTCTACACATAACACTTACTTGCTCGACTTGGTACTGACGAGTTAAGGCACAACTCATTAATCTTTTCAATCATCTTTTGATTCGAGCGATTCACACATCAATGAAATGATCACCCAAACATCATGCGCACTCGCCGCTAACACAAGATAAGCCGATCCTTGGTCCGACACTAACTTCTCGACACGCCGTGCAATTTGACCATCTCTCAGAGATCGACATCGCACCCATGTTGGCGAATGTCATATCCGCCGATACAACCTCTCGTCAGATACCACTGCACGCTGGCGATCTCCAAACTAGGTGATATTGACAGAATGAAGCGACAAATTTCTCGTCAAATGATCAACAATCACCTTCAAGAAATTATATCCCGATTGGGTCTGGGAGATCCCATATCCAATTCTCAGAGGATAGAAGTACTCGACTAGTCTCCAACATTTTGGCCGACTTTTCGACATACCAAACACATGGTAACCCATCTCGCGATATTTCGTTTTATTTTGGATCATCACAATGCAACTTGAGATCTTTGTACGCCTTGGTACTTTAAGGGAAACTGGAATGCTTACACTCAAATGTTGGTTTGAGCATCAACCATCGGAGTTCCTTCTCATTAGATATGCAAATATACTCATTGATCCATGGATCATTCTGTTTTGCCTTCGTGGGTTCTCACTCTTTCCTTTACTTCACATGATGATCGATCTCTTAACGTTATCACCTCACCGATTTCCAAGATCGGTCCAACTCGGGTTCAACAAATATCCTTGCAACCGACTCAAGATCCAACTTCCGAATTACACAGTACTTACTACCGATCGATCAATGATTCTTGCGATAGCTCTTTGATTCAAAGCATCCGCCATCAGATCGTCTCGATCGAGGGAATGGATTTCAACCTCATGGTTCTCAATCCAATAACCATCTTTGTTGCTCCACGGAGCAACTTCAATTATGACTAAGATAATTCACCACCAAACTTCTTAACACACCAATTCTTGCATGTTCCGTGATAAAAGCTATCAAGGTTCTTTCTCGTATCCTGACAATACGAACATTGGAGTTGTGATTAATCTCTTCAAATTCTTACAAACACGGTTCACTTCTAGCGGCACCGGCGAACTTCTCTTCTTACAACCGTGAGGGGCCTTGGCTAACTTGAAACGATCGTCTCATTTATCTTCAACTAACACCGTCTCAAACGATCGCTTCATCGGTATTCAACCGACACTTCTAAGCCGACGGGTTTGATTTGCCAACGCTTTATATCGATAAAGTCATCTGATTTACTCTATCATTTTTGCAAACTCGTTGGCAACTTTGTCATAATTCATCGCGGACGTAATTTCTTCCGAATTGATCGATCCTAGGTACCAAGTCGAGACGAACTTGGCTTTGAATATGGTTGCATGTCGCATAGACCACTTGCAATGAAGACGGCATATTCTCTTGCGGATCTGTACATTATCCATTGATTAGATTCTTCAATCATTTACCATTGTCTCATCGCTATGCAAAATGATGAGTTGAATTCAACATCACATTCCATAGTTACGCTCTACACCTTCAATCATCATGACTTAACGCTGATTACTCAACTTGCAAAGGCGCACTCTTGGAAAGGTATCCAATGATTTAATATCCAATAATTTCTTTTTCTCCGTAATTTGCATGCAAAGATGTCCACATTTTTGCTTTCTAACAAAGGAAAGGTTACAATGATTCCTAATTTTATCGCTACTAACAGAGGCATGACATCGCATGATCCGTATCACCAATCTAGACTTTCTTGGTAACATCATCATTCAAACGTCTCTTCTTTGACTACTTCATTGGGCAAACGGATCTGGTGCGTTACCAATCGCCTAGGAGTTAAAATCTTAAGCGAGTGACTTCCGTATTCTTGCATCCGAGTGAGTGATGGTTCCACCGAGGACACTAGCCGATGTAGTGACCTTTTCCATGATTGTTGTAGCATAGACATGTCGAACCTTGCGACTTTTTCTCAAGAGGTCAAGGCGTAACGATTATTATGGTGTTCTTCAACCTCAAGAAGGATAGTCTTTGTAGGACATCTCTTGGCATAGTGGCCTTGCTTACCACACTTGAAACACACTAGTGACGAGATCGGCTTGTTTTCTTTTGAGGTAGTGCTGAGGTCAATATTCGCTTTTGTAATTTTTTAGTCGACATATCTTGTACCGACAATGGTTTGCCTTCTTTGCTAATGTTCGACACAGAGCTCGAAAATTTCTCACGACGTTATGCTGCGTAAGTCAACGCGAATACATAGGCAATCGCTCGGACAATGATCATAGCTTTCCACAAGAAACATGTGATCTTACTCATAGGACATTTTCCAACGGAATGGTTTCTTCACAATCGAAACAATTGATATTGTGCTCATCGGCGCTATGGCCTATTTCTCCACAACTGATACATGCACAAACCGACTTATCCGTTAGCAAGACTTCAAATGACAATGACTCGTATGGGATGTAGGATATCGGAATAGCAAGTTTTCTTGATCACTCTTGCTTGATGTCGCGTCTTTGCCGCACAGCGCTGGTGAACTCGCCAAGTGATGGTGTGCTCGCCCGATGGGCGCATGAAAGTTTTCCCATCAATTTAATGTAACTCCTTCTAAATGATGAGCAAGATAGAAAACTTTCTCATTATCGTTGTAATCGCACAATAGTTAGCTTTTCTTCTATGGTGCGAATCCAAGATTCTCGCTTCATTGAGTGTGGTTGAACCTTCAAAGACGCGGCTTGGTCATCATGAACTTTGCAAGCTTGAACCGAGGTGCGTCGTTGGGATGGCAACGAGTTGCGCATCATTGCAAATATTACTATTGTCCGATGGTTGCATCGCCACTTGCATGATCCGATTCGTGGCGGAGTGGCTCGTGTTCGATGGGCCACCACCGCACTCGAGATAGTAGCCGTTATCATCCGCTGGTACTAACGCGGCGATGGTACGATGACTTGCTTGATTATTCCCGATTCATCAAATCGATTAAAGTAGCAAAGTGGTCCGATTCTCTGGTCACCGTTGTTCATATTTCGCATCATCGCATTCATGAGTTGAGTCCGAGCTACCAAGAATTGTTCCATGATCGATCTCGCTACTCGCATCGACAACCGCCCATCAAGTTGACAACACTGAAGCCGGCACAAACTGTCTCAAGATTACCGATGTGGCCGGCTTCACTGGTTCTCCATCTCACGGCCGACAGTGGCTTATAGATGAGAGGGAAAAGCACAAGGTAAGGGAAGACAATCTACTAAGGGAGCAGTTTAACCCAAAGAACACTAAGGAACACACAAATAGCCGAAAGCTATTAAGAAGCATAAAACTCAAAGCCAAACTACACCAAGAAGGGAAACAAAGATCTAATCGTCTAGTCGATTAAACTCTAACTTAACAGTATGACTTGGCTCAACACACGGAGGAACCTACACCGATTTATCCTATATGATTGGTCCAAGAAAGCTCAAACTGTTACGGTCTTCATCAAACGTTGATCGCTTATGCATCCTTGCAGCGGCTTGGAGAAAGATGGAGGCGACATACAACATCTTCTTAGTCTTGAATTCTTGCGACGAGCTTGTCTTGAACACTTGGGAAGATGTCGACACGTTGTTGTTGGTTGCATGGTCTTCAAACAGTTGCTTAAAACAGCTCTTGGGCATCCACCAAGACATTTGACATGGGTAACGATGACTATAGAAGTTATGAGGGGAGAGAGTCCAATTTAATACTCCAAATGGTGAGGACGAATATAGATGAGAAACGGATAGAATAGAAGAGTATAGAATAGACAAGGTGAGAATAGCACATCATTAAGATTTTCCATTTGTAAAATAAGTTTTGAAGTTTTCCCGCAAACGGCCCTTCTAACTAGGGTCACGACTACAATCGATATGGCTCGATATCACTCTGCCGGGACCCAAAATTACACCGACCTCTATGTATACCGCACTAGTCCAGATCACGCTTAGTGCACACAAGGGCAACATCGATGAAATATCATTTCCATATACAAAGATGACTAATAAATAGGCAAATAACAATAAATATCGAGTAAAGACCTTAAGGTCAAAGCTACAATTAATGCCTCGTAAGGCTTAATAGCTCAATGAAGTCGCAATGAACGAAACGGAATAATCTCTGAAGCCCATCCATATGCCCACAGCACCTACGGGTGCGCACCTAGTTCTTCTCGATCCTTGAAGTAGACCTTGTTGACCGATGATTCCTTCACTCTGAGGTTTGGGCGTAAGTTTTACAACAAGCTGAGTACACAACCGTACTCGCAAGTCATACCACGTATCACAATTTATAGATGCAGCTTATTCCAAAGGAAATGGCTTCGTGGTTATTTTGCGTAAATGCAACATTTGCAATTGAATATGAATAATAGATTGAAAGCATAATTCAAAACAAATAGACAATATTAATTTAACATTTGTTTTCACAAAGACACATAGCCTAATCAAACTCTTTCACACACCATATGACTTAAATCACATAGTCGTCCCTTCCCAATAGTTTTATGAAAACTACCCTCGTGTGAAATCCCGAGCATTGTCCATGACCATGACGCGCTATTCGAATAGATTGTTTAACACTCTACAGAGGTTGTACACTTTACCCACACGATATAACCAGGTGGCCGCACCGATCATAACAAAACAGGTCGTAAACTTCATCTCGACATTGACATTCTTATTCACATAGTACCCATATCACATAGCTTAACCTATCCACCGAACATCAATGTCAAGACTCCATAACTTACTAAGTTAGCCCGCTTTATCGACATGTGGTCGCACAAAGAAGGCTCACTTCAATGGCGCACAAAGTTAAGTCCTTAATTGACCAAGGCAAGACTTCCATATTCTAACTAAATCACAAAGATTATCATACCCATCACAAAGTCCACCATATCACACAAGATCCACCACTTGTCCCAATAAATCCTTTCCCACCTGTTGGTTTTAGTGCAACACATGCCATCACAAAGTAATAACACATAGCACACAGCTTTACACAAAGTTCCATAGTCACTTAGTCACATTTAATAATTGCAACTTACATGAGATGTGAGACTCGTAGCATGGCTAAGCAATCTACTCAGATTAACCAACCCACGTTGGTAATACCATAGCACCAACTAAATATGAACCAATCTAGGTGACAAAAGATTATGACATACAATAGACAAAGTGGATATAACAAATTGGATTAATAGCTAAACCCAAAAGCATTTAAATAATTACTTAAAGTAAATGCAATAATTTAAATCAAAGTAATTTTTAAAACTGGGATTCAATATGATCAAAGGTATAACTTGCCTTGCTATAGCAATGATGGTCTTAATTTATCTTCAATCTTCTACTTGCTTGATCTTCACTCCTTCTCGACGATTCCGACTTCTGCCTAACGAAAGAAAGCAAAAACAAACTAAATTCAAAAGACAAATCAAATAAACTCCAAATTGAAATTGAATGGTACTGGAAGGTAGATATTGAATTTAGATGAATTTAGAAACTTGAATGAGTTCAATCGAATTTGATGAAGAAGATATGTCTCTAAGATTGGAATTCACATGAAATGATGAAAAGTTCTACGGAATATTCCCAGAATATTCTATTCCGAAAATATTAGAAAAAGAATAAGTGTATGATAGGTGGGACCGATCAGTATTTATGAATTTCTAGAATTAAAATAATTCCAGAAATAAGGTAGAGAGAGTGACAAGTGGGACCAATAAGATAAAAGGATTTTCAAGAATTAAATTAATTCCCGAAAATAGAATTAGGGGTTGACATGTGGGCCACTGGTCTATGGACCAGGTCCACGGAGATATGCTAGTCCACGGTGGACCAAGCTCATGAACAAGGGTTGACCAAGAGTTGACTAACATGCGGGACCCGCATGTAAGAGAGATAAATAATTAGGATTTTAATGTGGGTGGATGACATGTGGGGACAACATATAAATGAGATAGATATAACTATTATCTTGTACGACATATGGGGTCCACCGTCATAGACTGAAAGAGAGACAAAGAGTTAACAATGGTTCTGGACAAAAGAACAGAGAAAGAAGAAAGCATCGGCAGAGCAACATGCTGCTTGGTTCCATGCGCATGGAGACAGGAGATGACTGCTATGAGGCGAGGGATAGCAATTGGCATGGCACAAATATGGCAGAGAGATAAAGATATTGGCCTACATGCAAAGAGATTAGAGAAATACAGAGAAGGATCACTTAGCAACCACAGAGCAGAAAAGCTTCGTTCTGGGCACATGCATGAATAGGAATAGAAGCTACAGGCTGATATTTGGTACATGGCGATGGCAAGAAGTGGCGATGAATTGACAAGGCAAATTGGGAGAAAGGATTAGCATAGCAGCCAAAATACCAGAGAACAGAGGGCAACTAAACTGAAGAACAGAACGTAGCATTAGTTTCAACAGAGGCTACAGTAGCATGCATGAACAGTGCGCACGGAGTGGCCGGCGACCGGAGGCGACGTAGCAGCGGCGAAGGGGCAAAACGGAAAGGAAACGACGAGCCGGACGCGATGGCGCGGTCGGATTTTGGAAAAACTCACCGAGGAAGCGACGAACGCGAAGAACACGGTTGGGCTCTAATGGCCGACGGTGCTCCGGCGATCTTCGGGCGAAGTGGATGGAACCATGACGTAGAGGGCGACGACGCGAAGCCAACGCCGCAGACGGTTCGGCCAACGGACGTCGGACGAAGGCGCAGTTCGCCGGAGAAGACTTTTGGTTGGAGCTCGGTTTTCTGGAGATTGCGACGAAAATAGATCGGTTTGGAGGAAACCAATTCAGGGGATTGGAAGAGGGGATCAACACGGACGCGTGAGCGCAAACGGCTCGCTTTTATATGCACCGTAGAGGAAGATATGAAAGTTTGAATTTTTCAGTCGGAGACGTGCACGAAACGAACGCGTTCTGGTCTCGTTCTGGAAGATGAACAGTACTCGCGATTTACTGTAGCATCAGCAGGAGAGAGAAAATCTGGATTTTCGGAATTAAAAGAAATCCCAAAAATCAAGGAGGTCAAATAAAATAGCAAACAAATCCGGAAAAATCTCAGAAAATACCCAAAAATTCCTTGAAGGACAAGGAAGCCAAATAACACAAATTTTTATTTAATTAATGTTTATATTAGTCAAATTGAATATTTTTAATTTAGGAAAATTCCAATTAAGCTTTATTAATTCAAATAAAATTGGTGAAATTTTCCAGGGACCTAAAATACTCAAAAGATTTTTGAAAAGCCAAATTTTGGGACGTTACTCCTATCCACCTGAACATCAATGCCGAGAATCCATAACTTATTAAGTTAGGCCCGCCCCATACTGCATGTGGTCGTCATGAAGAAGGCTCGGGCCAATGGCGCACAAAGTTAAGTCCTTAATTGACCAAGGCAAGAGTTCCATGTTCTAACTAAGTCACAAAGATCATCATTCCCATCACATAGACCACCATGTCACACGCCTCCACCACTTACCTCGCCTAAATCCTTTACCACCCAGCTTGGTTTTAGTGCAACACATGCCATCACGAAGTAATAACACATAGCACACGCTTACACTAAGTTCCATAGTCACTTAGTTATAATTAATATTTGCAACTTACATGAGATGTGAGACTCGTAGCATGGCTAAGCAATTGTACTCGCATCTAACCAACCCACATTGGTGTTATAATAATACCAACTAGTAACCAATCTAGGGTGACAAGGAAATATGACATACAAGGCCAAGGTGTGATAACAAGTTGGATAATAACTATGCCCAAAGCATTTAAATAAATAATTAAAATAGAATGCAATAATTTAACACAAAGTAATTTGAAAACTGGGTTCAAGATGATCAAAGGTATGACTTGCCTTGGAAAAGGTCTATGTACTGGTCTTGAAATTGGGGTGCTCCTTCTTCCACAAAATTTCCCGACGAATCGACGTCACTGCAAACTAAACAAAAAAACAAAACAAATAAATAACAGAGGCAAAACAAGCTCCAAAATTAAATAAAAATCTCAGATAAATAGAGCTTGAATTTAGATAAATTAAGAAATTTGAATGGGCTCAATCGAGTTAGATGCAAAAGTTATGAGTTCGGAAGTTTAAATCTAAAAGAAACCCTAATTTGATTTTTTCGAATTTCCGAATTATTTCTTATGAAAAATCGGATTATTGCGCAAAGTCGGGCGCCAAGGAATTTCGGAATTAAAAGAAATCAGAACAATTCGGCATGTGGGACCCACAAGTCGCTGAGATGGCTCACAGAGACCAAGTCCGCCGAGCCTCGGATCCGAGATCGATGGATCGCCACGCACGCGTGCACGTGGACGATGACTAGGCGCCACGCACGCGACACGTAGGCGGCGATGCTGACATGGCGGCAAGGTGGCGTGACGTGGACGATAACAGAGCGGCGCGCCGAAACCGACGACAACGCGAACGGCGCGATTCACCGCGCGAGTGGTACCGCGCGAAGAGGGTGCGACGGCGATCACGAAGGGGCTCACCGTGCACGAGGGCGATCGTAGCGCGGCCGGCGAGCGCGTTAGCGGCGGAGGGTCTCGGCTCGACGGATCGGTGCTCGTGACGCTCGCGAAACGGCGCCACCAAAGTGAAGTGCGCTCCGGCGATGCCGATGGTGCGTATCACGGCTCGAGCAACTCCGGCTGCGCGAAAAGCTCATCGGAGAAGGCGGCGCGCAAAACGATCTTCGCCCGCGCGCTAGGGTTTAGCGCGAGGCTAAGGCGGCTAGGGTTGGGTGCGACGCCGAGGGCTCTCTCCTTTATACTGGCTTGGGAGAGTCCAGGCACAAACGCCAAAATCGGATTATGCGGCGCGCGAAACCCTAATCGACTTCGAGACGATGACGACGTGGTCGGTGGGACCCACATGTCGCTGGCTAGGTTAGGACGCGGCGCGGCGGAACAAAGCGGCAGCGCGAAGGACTCCGACAAGATCTCGACCATCCGTCCGAGATCGAACGGCTCAAACACCGTGGGACAATCGGTTGTTCGAATGACTCACTCGCATCCCGCCGCCCATTTCGACGGACGGTGGAAACGACGAGGCGCTTGGAAGGAAAGAGAGAGCGAGATCGACAGTGGGGTCCACTGTCACGGAGAGCGATACACAGGCGAAGCCGGGCCCACATGAGGAGATGGGCTTAGGTCGATTCGCCCAAAAGGGTTTTTCTGAGATTTTAATAGTTTTTCTAATTTAGAAAATACCAGAAATTCAAATGGGCAATAGAAAATAGCAAATGAACTCAGAAAAATTCTAGAAAAAATCTAGAAAATATATCTAAGCACATAGAACCCAAATAAAATAGTTTTGGTTAATGTTCATATTGGGATTATTCACATTAAATATTTTTGATTGTAAAGTCCAATATTAAGCTTTTGAAATTAAATTCAAATAAAATTCAAATGGTGAATTTTCTCCTACTAACTATTTAAAAGATTTTTAAGCTCTGAAAATTGGGATGTTACACCGGCTCCCTTCTCCTGAGCAACCGCCACCTCCTCCCTCCACCTCCCGAGCCACCGCCGACCCTCCCCCTCCTCCTCCCTTGTGGGCCGTTGTCGGCCGTTGTGGCCCTTAGTCCACAACGCCACCACCGCCGTTGTCAAATCGATGAATTGCTTGATTACCATTGTTGAAAATTTCGTTTCATTCTGATGAACTGGTGATATTATTTATGGTATTGCTTGTTATTTTCATCCATGAATCCATGAAAATGATGAATTGTGTTTGCTACTACTTGTTTGCTTGACTATGATGGTAACAAGGAGGCAAACATCTCTGGCTTCACTCTGTTAAAAGAGAGGTTTATATACTGACATAACTTGGATAGTTGAGTAGGTGTTGGATAGTTGAATGCTCATACCATTACGATGTCCATATGCACGGAGTGTTCAGATTACATTATTTTCTGAGATACAAGATGTCCAATATATATATATATATATATATATATATATATATATATATATATATATATATATATATATATATATATATATATATATATATATATATATATGGTATGGTACTACTGTAGTAACGCACTCCACCTCTCATATACCACTTAAATTGTATGATGATACCTCTTTATCAATTTGAGTATACTCCATAATGATTATAAGATACCCTAAAGTGAGTTCAATGAAAATTTCATAAAAATCCACTTTTATACCAAAACTGCGTGTATATACTTCTTTTATGTATGAAAAGGGTATATAGCAAAACAAAGGGCTCCAATGAAAATTTTTCGATCAAGTCACATTGAGTATCTTATAATTAGTATTCAAGTATACCGAAGTGATAAAGAAGTATAACATATTCGCTTATGGTATATTGAAGGGAGTACATACTCCTGAGTACTAAACGGTGTCCATATATATATATATATATATATATATATATATATATATATATATATATATATATATATATATATATATATATATATATATATATGTTGATATTATGGTTCTAAGTCAAGAATGAGATAGCAACCTATGCATTATGATGCATCCTTTTGCTTATCATGTCATATGTTAATCTCAATTCTAATTTGAACATGTTTAACTTGGGAAAATGTTTAACCGATATGTCATTCATTTTTATGACCTAATTGAGGTTGGAAAATGTACAAGTAAACATTTTGGTCCTCTTGGAAAATGTTTAACTGCCTTCACTGATTGTTATTGCAATGTTCAATGTTTGTGTCTATGTGAATAACTTGTAAAATGACATCTCATTATTCCTTTATGGTTTTGAGCCAATTTTTTTTAACATGTTCAATTCGAAGTCTGCCATCTGTCACTGTGTACATTAGTTTTGATTTTAATATAGCATGAGTTGTATTCCAACTTTAGTTACTCGCATCACTGATGAAACCACTAGAAAAAACTTACTAACTGAGTTTTGCAAATGTCAAATGTAAATAGAAACATTTGTCTAACGAGGCCAAACATGGATCAACCTATTTTACAACCCTTTGATCTTCCCTGTTGTGAATGATGTATTGCTGTGAATTGTTACTTCTTTATTTTGGGGGTACGTGTGAGGGTGGGAGTGCCTAACACTGCCGATGTCGGTCCCAAGCCCGGAAAAAAGTGGAGGGAGCATTGCTTTGGATATCTAGAAGGATCTTACGGACTAATTGATTATATTTGGGTTTCGCTCAAGAGTTTTAGATTATTGGATATCAAAATGAAATAAAATTTGTGTATGTTTATATGTTTGTTTTTCACTAAAGAATGAAATGTAATGTTTATGATGCTGATCCTACTGCTATGGATTGCAATTGGGTTCGACTGTAATTGGGTTGAAGACCAAGGATGGATGTAACTCTGGATGCCTCAACATCAATAGAAATTTGTTCGGCTACTCTTATTGTAATTATATCCATTAATGCATGTTCATGTTACATATACAGCTAAATTGATACAAATTGTCCATAATTGCAAACCACTTATTGTTATTACAATGTTCAATGTTTGTGTCTATGTAAAAATTGTCCACAAGTATTTAGTTGTATTAATTATTCAATGTAATAATTGTGTGTAATAATTAATTATTATAATAATTATTTATGTAATAATTGTTTGTAATAATTATTTGTTGTAATAAATGTTTATTGTAATAATTGTCGTTAAATACGTTAATTTTGGTTTATTACGTTGTTTACGGTGTATTGTCGTTAATCGCGGTCAATATCGATAGTTCTCGTCAATTGCGGTAGTTCTCATCAATTGTGTTAAATATGTTAAATATCGTTAAATATTGTTAAATGCCGTCAAATATTGTTAAATGTTGTTAATTGCATTAAACGACATCAAACAAGCCATTACTGTCCTCAGGGGTATTTCAGACATTTCACATATCAGAAGCTGCAGCCAGTCTACCTAAAGCCAAACAACCAAACACCAAATCGAAAAACTCAAATTGCTCACCGCAGAACCGTAAAGTCCTCGCAAAGATGTACCGAAATCGCCAGAAAGCACAAACGAACCAAACAGGCCCTTTGCAAGAATGGTGGCTTTAGATTTGGTTAGGTCAGACACACATGGGAGTCAATGGCAACGAAGCCGGTGGCAGCAATGCAATGGAGAAATTGGAGTAAGAGAGTAGGGGTGAGGAAGAGGCGGTAGTGAGGGTCGACGATGGTGATGCTATGGGGTGAGGGTGATGGAGATCTCATGGGGCAAAGTGAGGATATGAGAGTATTGGGCGAGGGGTTTAGTAGTAGTCTAGTGGTGGACCAAGGCGAGATGTGTATTGTTTTTAGGTTTCTACTTCCTAGCAATTGTTTTTAATCAAAAGTATAGATCAGAATAGCAAACACTATAGAGGTAGGTATAAAAAACCAGAGACTTGAAATGCAAATATCATTGTATACCCAATTAAACAAACTATGTATTAGAGTTGGTGGTTGGGTTATGTGTAGGTCGAGCACTCTTTCTTTCCTATTAGAGATGCCTTAATGACACATGTTACTCTTTTTCCTTGAAGAGTGTCTCATGTTACTTAACTCGTTAGTTCTATACATAAAATATGTGTTCAACTATGAGAGAAAGGCATGGTAGTGTTAGTGTAACGAATATTGTGTTGCTATTGAGCTCGTACCTGACAATCAGTAATTCGGTTATTTCTAAAGAAAATTGCAATTTCTCCTATAAGATTTTTTCCCCTTACGAACAAGTTATATTTGTAATTTTGTACTAAATATTATATATATATATATATATATTGTATATGCCATCGTGAGTTTAATACATTTTAGATATCTTCCAACATAATTTCCGTATGGTTTTAGTGAGCAAATTTTGCTGATTTGTGCAACTTGGGATGATCTGAACCGGTTGCATATCACATAAATTCATGTCACATTGGAAGAAGTAGCACTGCAAAGTTGAGTTCTAGGTTATCATACAAACAAAATTGAGCTCCAACATGTATTCCATTCGAGATATATGACATTACAGCTGATGAATTATCAAAAGCACCTTACATATTCTCATCACAAGTCATACCGTCGAAGCAGGGCGCCCTGGGGTGCCCCACACCCTAGAATCATCGGGAATACCGGTGTACTATCAGAGATACTGTACATATATAGACCTAGTCTGAATAGTGTATTTAGGCAAATGTACCTAAATACCCTCTCTCCCTCTCAACATTGTGAGGGCAAGAAGGTAAATGTCCCTTCTTGCCCTCCTATAAATAAAGCCCCAAGGGCACATGTAAGAGGGGGCTCGTCCCTCATTCTCATTGAGGCATACTCATAATGCAATATTCATACACCCTATGCTTGGGCTCCTCTCCTTCTGTTCTTCTTCCAAGACAAAGGGTACCTGCACTCCATTGTCTAGTCTTTTACTATGACAATTAGCGCCGTCCGTGGGGACCGAACAAGAAGCTACACATGAAGTGGAAGCCAAAGCACACCTCACTCAAGGCTCAGATTACTTCGGTCCACCTTTCTGACATCACTCAAAGCCCACTTGGCGCTGCACACCCTCAACCCGAAGGCCCAGCACCTTCGGTCCACCTTCGCACATCACTGGTCTGCTGCAGCGCTGCCTCAGCCGAAGGCTCCGACCGCTTCGGTCCACCCTTCACTCACCACCTGAAGCCCTTCCGTCGGAGGATCCCCCTCACAGGTGGTACCTTCTGCTGCCTCTCACCGCGCAAGCTCCATGCCGCGCCGAGATGCCGCGCATGGCTCCGAGCCCCGGTGCACATTGATGCCCTCCGCATGCACAAGTGTATAAACAAAGACGCCGCGCATGGCTCCAAGCCCCGGGGCACACTGATGCCCTCCGTAGGCACGAGTGTACAAACAAAGACGCTGCGCATGGCTCCGAGCCCCGATGCACATTGATGCCCTCCGCATGCACAAGTGTATAAACAAAGACGCCGCGCATGGCTCCGAGCCCCGGGGCACACTGATGCCCTCCGTAGTCACGAGTGTACAAACAAAGACGCTGCGCATGGCTCCGAGCCCCGGTGCACACTAACTCACCCTCGGTTGTGAAGTGTATAAACAAGACGCCACGCATGGCCTCGAGCCCCGGTGCACACTAACTCACCCTCGGGTGTGAAGTATATAAACAAGATGCCACGATGACTCAACCCCTGCACACCGATACCCTCCACAGCACGAGTATATAAACAAAGATGCCGCACATGGCTCCGAGTTCTGCACACTGATGCCCTCTGGAGGCACAAGTGTATAAACAAGACGCCACGCATGGCCCCGAGCCCCGGTGCACTCTAACTCACCATCGGGTGTGAACTGTATAAACAAGACGCCGCGTATGGCCCCGAGCCCCAGTACAAACTAACTCACCCTCAGGTGTGAAGTGTATAAACAAGATGTTGCGCATGACTCTGAGCCCCGGTGCACAGTGATGCCCTCCACAGGCATGAGTGTATAAACAAAGACACCACGCATGGCCTCGAGCCCCGGTGCACACTAACTCACTCTCGTGGGTGTGAAGGGCACGAATAAAACCACGCAAAGACCCTGGTTGTCTTGAAGGCCTCGCCTCAATGACTAGGGAGTCTCCTGCCACGAAGGCCTCACCTCGGCGGAGAGGCATCTCAAATAGTGATCCGTCACGCAAAAGACCCTGGTCGTCCCGAAGGCCTCGCCTCGACGACTAGGGAGTCTCCCGCCTCGAGTGCCTCGCCTTGGCGGAGATACATTTCACATCGTGCCCAAATGCGCAAAGACCCTAGTCATTCCAGAGGCCTCGCCTCGACGACTAGAGAGTCTCTCGCCTCGAGTGCCTCGCCTCGGTGGAGAGACATGTCAAATCGCGCCCAAATGCGCAAAGACCCTAGTCGTTCCAGAGGCCTCACCTCGACGACTAGGGAGTCTCCTGCCTCGAAGGCCTCGCCTTGGCGAGAGACATCTAAAATCGTGCCCATCGCGCAAAAGACCCCGGTCATCCCAAAGGCCTTGCTCGACGACAGGCGCCTCCCACCTCGTGTCTTGCCTCTGGAGAGCCATTTCAAATCGTGCCCAAATGTGCAAAGACCCTAGTCGCTCGAGGCCTCGCCAACGACTAGGAGTCTCCTCCTCAAGGCCTTGCCTCACGGAGAGACATCTCAAATCGTGCTCGTCGCGCAAAGACCCCGACGTCCCAAGGCCTCACTCGACAACTAGGGAGTCTCTCGCTCGAGTGCCTCGCCTCGGTGGAGAGACATCTCAAATCACGCCTCGCCGCAAAAGACCCTGGTCGCCCCAAGGCCTCGCCGACGACTAGGGAGTCTCCCGCTCGAGTGCCTCACCTCGGCGGAGAGACATTTCAAATCACGCCCTGCACGAAAGACCCGGTCATCCAAGGCCTCGCCTTGATGACTAGGAGTCTCCCGCCTTGAAGGCCTCGCCTCTGGAGAGACATCTCAAATCACGCCTGTCGTGCAAAGACCCTCGGTCGCCCCGGCCTCGCCGATGACTAGGAGTCTCCCGCCTGAGCGCCCGCCTCGGCGGAGAGACATTTCACATCGTGCCCAAATGTGCAAAGACCCTAGTCGTTCCGGAGGCCTCGCCTCGACGACTAGAGTCTCCCGCCTCAAGGCCTTGCCGCGGGAGACATATCAAATCGCGCCCATCATGCAAAAGACCTGGTCATCCCGGCCTCGCTTGACAACTAGGGAGTCTCCCGCTCGAGTGCCTCGCCTCGGGGAGAGACATTTCACATCGCGCCCATATGCAAAGAACCTAGTCATTCCGAGACCTCGCCGATGACTAGGGAGTCTCTCGCCAAGGCCTCACCTTGACAACAAGGAGTCTCCCGCCTTGAGTGCCTCGCCTCGGTGGAAAGACATTTCACATCGTGCCCAAATGCGCAAAGACCCTCGCTGCTCGAGTATCCGCTCGACGACTAGGAGTCTCCCGCCTCGAAGGCCTCGCCTGGAGAGACATCTCACATCACGCTCCGCGTGCAAGACCTGGTCATTCTAAAGGCCTCGCCTTAACGACTAGGGAGTCCCGCCTCAAGTGCCTCGCCTCGGCGGAGAGACATTTTACATCGCGCTCAAAGTGCCCAAGACCCTAGTCGTTTCAATGGCCCCGCTAGGTGACTAGGAGTCTCCCGCCTGAGTGCCTCGCCTCGCGAAGACATCTCGCATGTAAGGCCTTGTCTCGGCGAGGGCGCCGCAAAATCAAGCCCATGCCTCCTAACCCTTCGTGCATGAAAACCAAGAAAAACATGGGGATCGGTTCGCCGCCTCCCCTCGCTAGCCTTGGGCCCCAAACGAGCCCAATCGTAAAAAAAGTTAGGGGACGACGCCGCTTCGCTCTCCTCGCTAGCATTGTGCTCTCAAGCGAGCCCAATAAACAAAATTGGGGGACTGCGTCACCGCCTCCTATCACTAGTTTTGGGCTCCCTGCGCACTTGTAATTCTAATCTTATATGTGAATGACATATTATTGATTGGAAATGACATTCCAATGTCAAATCCATTAAAGTATCATTGAAAATAGTTTTCGGTGAAGGACCTAGGAGAAGCAAAGATATATCTTAGGATGAGGATCTATAGAGATAGATCAAGAAGGCTAATTGGATTAAGCCAAAATACTTATATTGACAAGATGTTGACTCGGTTCAGCATGCAGGATGCCAAGAAATGGCTCTTGCCAATGTCACATGGCATAAGTATTAGCAAGAGTCAGTGTCCTTCGACAACTGATGAGCGAGGCCGTATGAATGGTATTCTATATGCTTCAGCCATTGGATCTATCATATACACATTGATATGTACTCGACCAGATGTATCATATGCTCTAAGTGTTACGAGTAGATACTGTCAATCTCTGAAAGTCACCGGACAAACTGTGGAAAATATTCTTAAGTACTTGAGAAGGACTAAGGATGTGTTCCTAGGTTATGGCGGTGATGAAGAGCTCGTTGTAAATGGTTACACCGATGCAAGCTTCCAAACCGATAAAGATGATTATCGTCGCAATCTGGTTTGTATTCATTTTGAATGGAGGAGCAAAGTGAGTGGAAAAGTTCCAAGTAAGAGACTGGTTGATTCTACGATGAAGGCTAAGTACATTGCGCTTCAAGCTACGAAGGAAGGTGTTTGGATAAGAAATTTCATTGATGAGTTGGGTATGGTTCCGAGTGCCTCAAGCCCAATGAATCTTTATTGTGACAATAATGGAGCCATTGCGCATGCTAAGGAGCCTAGATCCCATCAGAAGTCCAAGTATATACTCAGGCATTACCATCTTATTCGTGAATTGGTGGATAGAGGAGATGTTAAGACATGCAAAGTTCACACGGATTTAAATGTTGCTGATCCGTTGACAAAGTCTCTCACATAGCGAAAGCATGAGGCGCACACAAGAGCTATCAGATAGATACTTAAATGATTGACTCTAGTGCAAGTGGGAGACTCATAGAAATATATCCTAGAGGCAATCATAGAGATAATTATATTTCGTTATGTTCATTATATTAGATAATATATTATCTTGTTCCTAGAGTAATATCGTTAATATTTATTATGAAGTATGTGACTTGATTGTGAAACTCTGTATTTCTGCGATGATTATTCTTAAACGTTCTATAGTCGAAAAACATATGAGAACACATATGAATAGACTAGCATATGTATTGGTTGATGACTATATTTCACAGGTCATAGATATGGAGATATCAAACCAATAATATGGACACATGTTAGAGAACATGGTGTTGGTTTGACCTACTTTGAGACACTGTTGAGATTGTAATGATTTCTTGTGTCATTAGTTGGTCTCAAGCAATGATGATGTATAATCCTTAGACCTGAGATCAGTATGATTTCCTATATGTGTAATAGCACTCTTAGGGGTTGCCAAATGCTACTCGTAACTAGGTAGTTATAAAGGTAGCTTTCGGGTATGCTATGAAACATAGAGAGGAATGTGACTGGTTGAATATGGGATTTGCCCCTCCTAACATAATAGGAGAGATGTCTCTGGGCCCCTCATTGTGGTCGAATAAAGAAAGTGCATGGCTATACCACTAGTGGTCGAAGTGTCGACCACATGAAGTTATTCGACACATGATCGAGAATGTATTGAAGAGTCCATGGATATCAAATTATCTCGCCTGTTCAATCAGATGTCGTGAGGCAAAGGGAGAATACACAAACAGGTCATTCAGTTCGACCAGATACAAACTGGTCGTATGAAGATACGAGCTGGTCGAGATCGTTGAAACCGTCGCATACGCTACGAGCTGGTCGATAGAGATACGAGCTGGTCATAGATCGTCGTATATAATTATGAGCTGGTCGAGACTAGTCGTATATAGTTACGAGCTGGTCGAGACCGTCAAAACTAGTCGCATACGCTATGTGCCGGTCATATGTAGTTACGTGCTGGTCGTAGACTGGTCGAACATAGACACAGACTAGTCGTATAGAGATACAAACTAGTCGTAAGGTATTCCAAACTGGTCGTAAGGAGTTACAGACTAGTCGTAACTACACTTGGACTGGTCGTGACTGAATTCAAACTGGTCGTAAATGATAATAATCTGGTCATAGATCATATTGCATTAAGGTTCGTCCGATAAATTCTTTGTGTGTTCGGGAATCGTTATGTGCTGCTAGGTATCGCTAACAACTCATGGTCGAAAAAGAGTTTTCGAGTCACAACTGATCACGCATGAAGCTATAGGGTCACACACTTAAAGGGCAAGGATTTGATTTGGATGGTGATTCGAATTCTTGTAGGCCTCGAGTTCCTAATGGATCTCAAGTTAGAGACCCATCATGGATGCCTATATATAGAGGGGTGGTGGCATGGGGTAAGATAATCTTTTGAAGATTTTCCGAAACTCTAATAGCCACGCCTTCCTCAACCACGCCTCCGATGCTAGCACTCTTGCGTGTGGTGTCCTTGCCCCGTATGTGTGGATACCTTGGAGGTGTTGTTGCGAAGCATCAGCACTAGGACGATCCGCAACTCGTGACGATCATCGGAGTAGGAGAAGAAGATGCGTGACAAGTACAACTACGTCTGCATATACTCGCTTCATCGACTTACTCCGCCACGAGCCGCGCCTAGTGGTAATCTCGTGATCTATTACTAGCGGAGGTTCCTTGGTTGCGTGGCAAAATTTTTGTTTTGTGCTATCGTAGCTTTCCCGCGATCCTTCAGTGGTATCAGAGCCTTCCCATCTAGTTTTATATAAAGATTAGATGCATATTGTGATATGTGGGGTGATAGATGTGATCTTTTTCTGTTGGTCATTCGATATGATAGATTGTTTTTTGGTGATGGTCGATATGATCGTCCATGCGTGGTGGTCTCAAGATGGGTTTATGATCGTTATTCCGTGATCGTGTTTTCATGGTCGTATCACGACTTGCCTCATCGTTGGTTTCGCCATCAAGCGCATAATAATTGTAAATCCATAGAGCACGTGAAGATCAATCTAGTTGATCGAATCAGAGTTGCGACAAAAAAGGGTTAATGTGATTAATTCAATGCGATTTTCATAGACGTAATCAGAGATTGATCTACATAGTTCGGAACCACTAAAAGGACCATGGTATATGGATAGGGCTACCACCCTTCTGGTGTGGGTTGCCACCCCTATGGACTAGGATCTTAACTTGTTTTTGGTATTGCTAGTTCACATCATCCGTTAGATAGAATGCAATTATATGCCTAACTTGTTTTTGCAGGATTTGTGAATAGTATGACCCATGATTTATGTGATGCATGTGTGTGTAATGCTCATGACCTATGTGTCATGTTTATTGCAGCCCAAGGCTGTCTCCTTTTGTATAACAGCCTGCGTGTCGAGTTGTGATGTTTCTTCACTTGTAATTTATCACTAGTGCTATTAGGAGTAATGGCTTAGTGGGAGTACTTGGAGGATTTGGTCACTAGAGATATGGCGAACAGGAAGCACAGCGATGGAGATCACCATATGGAAGGGTCATACTATATCACAATGCAATGTGATTGTGTGTGAATGCCTTTATATTCCTGTTTTATTTCTATGCATGTTATTTAATTGCTTTGTATGCTTTTAACATGGTAGAAGTATATTTTCCTCACATAATATTAAGTTAAATTGATGGCCTCCCAATTGGCTGCACCATGTAAGTCATTTATTTTAATGGTAGGTCTTGCCAAAGCAGAGTGCCATTAACTTTTCTTGACTAGATGGGTTTATGTCAGACACTTACACATAAAGCATTTGGTTTAACTTGACAAAGTCATCATAACGGTTATGGACCTTGGGGCATAGGTTTGGGTGCCGGAGTATAGAGATGCTGCTCAACAACAAGAGTCATATGGAGATATGAATAGCAAATGGTTGCTTACCAAATTCACTAATCTTCTAGTAGTGATGCCAAATCTCACTAGTAGATTAACTGATTGTGGGTCTTGAATCATTGAATGTCATAAGAGGGATATGGTATTTAGTAGGAGTATCTTTATTAAATTGTTTAATAGAAGTTACTTTTCTTGAGCATATATCTTAGTTTTGCATATTTTATGTTGTAAATCATAGCACCAACTGTTGTACCTACATCCAGCTTTGCTTTACGTTCGATACTTGAAAACGAAAAACTAAATGGAACAAATTTTACGAATTGGACCCGCAACCTAAGAATTGTTCTTAGGAAAGATAAAAAGAAACGTGTTCTAGAGGAATCAATTCTAGATATGCTCACTGAAAATGCCGCTCCCGCTTCTTAAAAACGCCCATAAAAGGCATGTGATGAATCCCTTGATGTTAGCTGCCTCATGCTTGTTACTACGAACTCAAACCTTCGTAAGCGCTTGAGAATATAAAGGCTTATGATATGATCGTGGCGCCAAAGGCATATTTGAGACACAAGCAAAGGCATGTTTGAGACACAAGCAAGAACCGAGAGATATAAGATCTCAAAGAAATTGTTTGGGTGTGTTAGCCGAGGAAAGTCCGTGAACCCACATGTGATCAAGATGGTTGGTTACACACGAGCTTGGAAAACTTGGTTTTCCATTTAGTCAAGAGTTGGCTACAGATTTGATTGTTGCTTCGTGTCCGCAAGCTATGGGCCGCTCATTTTGAACTTCCATATAAATAGTTTAGACAAGAATCTCACCGAATCAGATATGATGCTCAAGATCGCAGAGGATAGCATTAAGAAAAGCAATAGTCATGTGATGATGGTGTAAAAAAGGACAAACTTCAAGAAGAAGGCTAAGACTAGGGTCAAAGGAAAGGGCAAGGCTAAAGATTCAGATAAGATCCAAACTAACAAACCTAAGCCCAAGGATAAGTCTAGACCGACTCAAGAGAATAAATACTTTTACTGCAAAGAGCTAGGCCATTGGAAGAGAAACTGCAAAAAATACCTGGCTGATCTGAAAAAGAATGGTGGGACTAAACCTTCCGCTTCAGGTATCAATGTTATAGATATTTTTCTTGCTAATTCTTCTGTTAACTCTTGGGTATTTGATACCGGATCAGTTGCTCATATTTGCAATTCGATATAGAGTCTAACAAGGAGTAGGAGAGTTGCAAGAGGTGATATGGATCTTCGCGTTGGGAATAAAGCAAAGGTTGTTGCATTAGCTGTCATGACATTTCCATTACTTTTGCCCTCATGATTTATTATGGAATTAAATAATTGTTATTACGTTCTAGCCATTAGTAGACATATTATCTCTGCCTCATGTTTGATGGCAGAGGGTTATAAATTCATTATTGAGAACAATGATTGTTCTATATTTTTGAATGAAGTGTTTTATGGCTATGCACCTGTTTTGAATGGGTTGTTTATTTTAAATCTTGATGATACACCTGTCTATAATATTAATGCGAAGAGGCTTCGGCCTAATAATATGGATTCTATTTTTATTTGGCATTGTCGCTTGGGTCACATAAGTGAGAAATGCATGAAGAAGCTCCATGATGATGGAATTCTAAACTCATTTGATTTGGAATCATTTGAAACGTATGAATCTTGTTTACTTGGAAAATGACCAAGGCACCTTTCATCGGTAGGAATGAGAGGACGTCCGACTTGTCGGCACTCATACATACCGATGTGTGGACCAATGAGCACGATACCTAGAGGTGATTTTTAGTACTTCATTACTTTCACCAATGACTATAGTAGATATGGATATATCTATTTGATGAGGCACAAGTCGGAATCATTTGAAAAGTTCAAGGAGTTCTAGAGTGTGGTACAGAATCAACTTGGCAAGATAATCAAATCTTTGCGATCTGATCGTGGAGGTGAATTTTTGAGCTATGAATTTGGTGATCATTTGAAGCAATATGGAATTGTTCCACAGCTTACACCACAGGGACTCCACAATGGAATGGGGTGTCCGAGCGGCGTAATCGAACATTGTTGGACATGGTTTGATCGATGATGAGCCAATCGAATCTGCCGTTATCTGTTTGGGGTTACGCTATAGAAACTGCTGCTTTCACTTTGAATAAGGTACCATCTAAATCAGTAGATAAGACACTATATGAGATGTGGACTGAGAAGAGTCCTAGTTTGTCTTTTCTAAAGATTTAGGGATGTGAGGTCTATGTTAAACATCTGACATCTGATAAACTCACACTTAAGTCAGATAAATGCTTCTTTATAGGATATCATAGGGAAACCAAAGGATATTACTTCTACAATCGAGAAGAAGGCAAAGTTTTTATTGCCCAAAATGGTGTTTTTTTTGGAGAAAGTGTTTCTTTCAAAAGGAGTCAGTGGGTGAAAGGTGCAACTAAAAGAAATTCAGGAAACATCTGAAAATATTTTAACTCCCATTGAATCTCTATAGGAAGAACAAAATATTGTTGAACCTGTAGATGAGGCATCAGTCCCACATAGATCTAAAAGACCATGTCAGTTGCCTATAAGGTATGGGCATGACGTATTATTATTGAATAATGATGAGTCAAAGACTTATGAGGAAGTGATGATGAATCTAGACTATGAGAAATGTCTTGAAGCCATGAAATCTGAGATAGACTCCATGAGAGATAATCAGGTTTGGAACTTGGTCGATCCACTTGATAGTGTTAAAACCATTGAGTGTAAATGGATCTATAAGAAAAAGATTGATATAGATGAAAATATTCACATTCATAAAGCTCGATTAGTCGTAAAAGGGTTTCGACAAGTTCAAGGGGTTGACTACGATGAGACTTTCTCACCGGTAGCGATGCTTAAATCTATACGGATCATTCTAGCTATTACTGCATATTTCGACTATGAGATATGGCAAATGGATGTTAAAACGGTTTTCTTTAATGGAAACCTTAGTGAGGATGTGTATATGACATAGCCCAAGGTTTTATCGATCCAAAGAATGCTCAGAAGTGTGCAAACTTCATAAATCTATTTATGGGTTGAAGCAAGCATCTCGAAGTTAGAATATACATTTCGATGAGGAGATCAAAAGGTTTGGTTTCGTCAAGAACAAAGAAGAACCTTGTGTTTACATGAAGGTTAGTGGGAGCGCACTTGTAATTCTAATCTTATATGTGGATGCATATTATTGATTGAGAATGACATTCCAACACTAGAATCTATTAAGGTATCATTGAAAAATAGTTTTTTGATAAAGGACCTAGGAGAAGCAGCATATATCTTAGGGATAAGGATCTATAGAGATAGATCAAGAAGGCTAATTGGATTAAGTCAAAGTACTTATATTGACAAGATGTTGACTCGGTTCAGCTTGCAGGATGCCAAGAAATGGTTCTTGCCAATGTCACATGGCATAAGTCTTAGCAAGAGTCAGTGTCCTTCGACAACTGATGAGCGAGACCGTATGAATGGTATTCCATATGCTCCAACCATTGGATCTATCATATACGCCATGATATGTACTCGTCTAGATGTATCATATGCTCTAAGTGTTACGAGTAGATACCAAGCTAACCCCGGTGAAAGTCACTAGACAACTGTGAAAAACATTCTTAAGTACTTGAGAAGGACTAAGGATGTGTTCCTAGGTTATGGTGGTGATGAAGAGCTCCTTGTAAATGGTTACACCGATGCAAGCTTCCAAACCGACAAAGATGATTATCGTTCATAATCTGGTTCTGTATTCATTTTGAATGGAGGAACAGTGAGCTGGAAAAGTTCTAAGCAAGAGACGGTTGTTGATTCTACGACAGAGGCTGGGTACATTGTGACTTCTGAAGTTGCGAAGCAAGGTGTTTGGATAAGGAATTTTATTGCTGAGTTGGGTATGGTTCCGAGTGCCTCTCAAGCCCAATGAATCTCTATTGTGACAATAATGGAGCCATTGCGCAGGCTAAGGAGCCTAGATCCCATTAGAATTCCAAGCATATACTCAGGCGTTATCATCTTATTCGCGAATTGGTGGATAGAGGAAATGTTAAGATATGCAAAGTTCATACGGATTTAAATGTTGCTGATCCGTTGACAGAGCCTCTCACACAGCCAAAGCATGAGGCGCACACAAGAGCCATCGGTATTGGATACTTAAATGATTGACTCTAGTGCAAGTGAGAGGCTGTTGGAAATATACTCTAGAGGCAATCATAGAGATGATTATATTTTGTTATGTTCATTATATTGGATAATATGTTATCTTGTTGCTAGAGTGATATCATTAATATTTATTATGAAGTATGTTACTTGATTGTGAAACTCTGTATTTCTGCAATGATTATTCTTAAATGTTCCCTAGTCGAATAACATATGAGAACACATATGGATAAACTAGCATATGTATTGGTTGATGACTACGTTTCATAGGTCATAGATATAGAGATATCAAACCAATAATATGGATACATGTTAGAGAACATGTTGTTGGTTTGACCCACTTTGAGATACTGTTGAGATTGTTATGATTTATTGTGTCATCAGTTGGTCTCAAGCAATGATGATGTATAATACTTAGACCTGACATCAGGATGGTTTCTTACATGTGTAATAGCACTCTTAGGGGTTGCCAAACGCTACTCGTAACTGGGTAGTTATAAAGGTAGCTTTTGGGTATGCTATAAAACATAGGGAGGAATGTGACTGGTCGGATATGGATTTGCCCTCCTAACATAACAGAGAGTTGTCTCGCCCCTGTGGTCGATAAAAAAGTGCATTGTCATGCCACTAGTGGTCGAAGTGTTGACCACATAAAGTTATTCGACACTTGATCGAGAAAGTATTGAACAATTCATGGATGACAAATTATCTCACCTGGAGTTCAACTAGATGTCGTAAGGCAAAGGGAGAATACACAAATAGGTCATTCAGTTCGACCAGATACAAACTGGTCGTATGGTGATACGAGCTGGTCGTACACAGTTACGAGCTGGTCATAAATCGTCGAATCGATCGCATACGCTACGAGCTGATTGTAGATCGTCGAACCGGTCGCATACGCTATGAGCTGGTCGTATGGAGATACGAGCTGGTCGTTGACTGGTCGAACATAGTCACAAACTGGACGTATAGAGATACAAACTAGTCGTAAGGTGTTACAAACTGGTCGCAAGGAGTTACAAACCGTCGAATTACACTTGACCGGTCGTGATCGAATTTGAGCTAGTCGAAATGATAAGGACTCGTCATAGATCATATTGCATTATGGTTCGTCCGATATATTCTTTGTGTGTTTAGGAATCGTTATGTGTTGCTAGGTACCACTAACGACTCGTGGTCAGAAAAGAGTTTCCGAGTCACAACCAATCATGCATGAACCTATAGGGTCACACACTTAACAGGCAAGGATTTGATTTGGATGGTGATCCGAAATCTTGTAGGCCTCGAGTTCCTAATAGGCCTCAAGTTGGAGACCCATCATGGATGCCTATATATAGAGGGGTGGTGGCATGGGGTAAGATAAGCTTTTGAAGATTTCCCAAAACCCTAATAGCTACGCCTGCCTCAACCATGCCGCCGACGCTAGCACTCCTATGCGTGATGTTCCTACCCCGTACGTGTGGATACCTTAGAGGTCTTGCTGGAAAGCATTAGCACTAGGACGATGACGATCATCGGAGCAGAAGAAGAAGACGCATGACAAGTACAACTACGTCTGCATCTACTCGCTTCATCGACTCTACTTCTGCTACGAGTCGGTACGTCTAGTGGTAATCTCGTGATCTATTACTAGTGGAGGTTCCTTGGTTGCGCAACAAAATTTTTGTTTTGTGCTATCATAGATTTCCGCGATCCTTCACCTTAGGCCCTTTGGGCCCTTCGAGACCTTCAGGACCTCTCGCCCTTCGAGACCTTCGGGTCCTCGGCCCTTCAAGACCCTTTGCCCCTCCGGCCTCGGGACCTCCGTGCCCTTCTGGCGGGCGGCCCACGTCAACTTCTTCCGGGGTATCCCGACTCCTAAGGGTCGGGCGGTAGGATTGTGTCCGCTACCCTCGGGACCGCGGGACTGCCCCCGCAACCTCGAACGATGCACGAGAGTTATTGTAGCAGAGTGTCATGGGTGCTCCGCACCTAGGTCGTCGGAATACCTGGTATACCATTAGAGATATTGTACATACGTGAGACCTAATCAGATAGTGTATTTAGGCAAATGTACCTAAATACCCTCTCTCCTCTCAACATTGTGAGGGTAAGAAGGTAAATGTCTCTTCTTGCCCTCCTATAAATAAAGCCCAGAGGCACATGTAAGAGCTAGGATGCACTGACACGACACGCGTGTCCTGACACGACACGACGGACACGGATACGCCATTTTCTAAAAATGGCGACATGGGGACACTGTTGTATATATATAATAATAATAATAATAATAATAATAATAATAATAATAATAATAATATATGCATATGTATTATTGAATACTTTTCACGATTTATCAAACAAAAGTGTAAAATGTTAGGAATATGTACCTCAAAGATGATCCTCGCTCCTCATCTTTTCAATTCTTCATAAAGTATAACTTCATAACTTCATATTAATACAAGAAATTCAGAATTCCACAATGGAGTCTTCACATTTTGTTGCTCAACACTTGAACCAGACTGTTCCATCTCCTAAGTCCTAATCAATAATCATGTTCAAGCAAAAGTAGTTACAATAGCACAAGCACTGATGTTGTCATGCATGACATACTCAATACGCGGCACAAGCACCAGCATCCGGCATGACATCAACAATAGCAGCGAATATTCAAGAGGAGAACAAACAACTCACCGACGGGAGATGGCCGAAGGGTAATCGGGGACTGCCAGGGGGCGGCCGGAGCTGGCGATGGGAAGTAGGGGCGTCGACAACAGGGGGCAGCCGGAGCTGGCAACGAAGTAGGGAGAAGGCGTAGGGGCTGCAGGCGGTGTTGAAGGGACTCGGGAATCAGGGGCGACGTCGAAGGGGAGTCAATCCCGGGGAGCAGCAGGGGCATTGGCGACCGGAGCTGGCGACGAAGCAGGGAGAAGGCGTCGGGGCTGCAGGCGGCAACGCGGCGTCAAAGGGAGCACGGAAGGGGCGGCGCCGGAGGAAGAGGTCGCCGCGGGCCGCCGCCGCCGACCGGGCGCCATCGGTCGGGTGTTGTCGGGCGCCGAAGGCGCGACGCGCGCCGGCGGGAGAAGCGAGCGCGCCGGAGGGAGCACGGAAGGGCAGCGCGGAGGGAGAGGATCGCCGCCACCGCCAATCGCCGCCGGATCCGGGTGCTCTCGGGCATCGAAGGAAGTGGCTGCAAAGGTCGAAGGGGAAGGGGACTGCACGCTATGCAGCTCGGGGGCTAGGTTAACCCGTATAGGAATGGGCTTGCTACTGTTTTGGGCCAAATTAAATGGGCCCAAGTGTCCGATACGTGTCATGTACGTGTCCGATACGTATCCGATTTTAATTTTATTATTTTTCGCGGCTGTAATTTCCGACACGCTCGATACGACGAGCCGTGTCCGTGTTCGACACGCTGTCCAACATGGACTCGCAACTTGCGTGCGTGTTGGTGCTTCCCAGTGTAAGAGGGGGCTCTTCCCTCATTCTCATTTGAGCATACTCATAATGCAATATTCATACACCCTATGCTTGGGCTCCTCTCCCTTCAGTCCTCTCTAAGACAAAGGGTACCCTGTACCCACTGTCTTAGTCTTTTTACCACGACACATACCAAGCATGAAAAAACTGAGTTCGACGCATTACATTCCAGGAACTCCAAATGTATATATGAGCATTCATTACAAATTAAGAATCCAGTACTGCTTCTGCATCCCTAATTTTTTTCGGTTCCTAGCTAGGGGTCCTCGAAGAACGCGGGAAAGATCATGAACTGAGGATTGGGAAGCAGCATGAACATGGTATATACGCCAATGATCAAGTCCATGGGCTTGTACCCTGTCAGCTCCTTGAGATCCCTGTTCCACTTCTGCACTAGGCTGGCCGGCGGGTTCAGGGTCAGCCTTGCCAGGAAGATCGCCGCCGCCGCCACGGCGGACGGCAGGAGCATCACGCAGCGGTAGTCGATCAGCGACTGGTCGGCTAGCTCATGCGCCATGCGCTGGACCTGCAGGTCTTGCTCGCCATCGCTGTACCTCGTGAAGTGCTCCACGAACGTGTAGGCCGTGGGGCCACCGAGCCGGTAGCCGAGCGCCTCGACCATGGCGCTCTCCATGGCGAGCACCTCCTGGCGCGTGGTGAACCCGACGTACCACGCGATCTCGTCGGCGTTCAGTTTCCTCCTTGTGCGCTGTTCCTCGTACTTGGCCGCTGTGAAGACGGCCGCGGCGCCGAGGAGGTGGAGCTGGTGGTCGCTGTGACTCACCAGGACTCTCACCGACAAGACCCGGTCGATGAAGGAGACGGCGCGGTGGAGCGTGCCCGGGGCGAGGCCGTAGTGCCGGGTGAACTCGCTCATCCAGAGGACGAGGAGGCGCGCGTCAATGGGCTCATCCGATCCCCTGCACCGTCTCCAGGTAGTCCGGCGAGGGCCGCTCCTGGCGTCCTCTCCATGGTCCGGAGGTTGGCGTCGATGTCGGCGTCGTAGGAGTAGGACGCGCACAGCATTGGGCGCGTTGCTGAGTTGTTGGAGGTGGCGCCGTCGGAGACCGGAGCAGCGCGCGCTGGGAGCCGTGGTGGTACGGGCACCTCGATGGCCGGCTGGACTACGTGGGCGTCGTACAGCTCGCACGACGCCGGGGCGACGGGGGTGGAGTACATGGGCGTCGGAGGGAAGTCGGCGGGGGGAAGCGAAGGGAGCACGCCGATGGCGCGGAGGTAGGCGTCAAAAAGCTCCGTGGTCTCCGTCTGCCGGGCGGCGTCGCCTGAGAAGGCGCCGAGCAAGAGGGGCGGAGGACGAGCAAGAAGGTCGCAGGTGAAAGGATCCATGACATCCATTGCCGGGAGGGAGGGAGAACGGAGTCTGGAGGTGGTGGTGCAAGACGGAGAAGGCAGGGCATGGAGTCGCGCCCCCCGCTATTTATCCACGAATGACGAATGCTCATGCGCTCGACCGCGCCTCCTGGAAAATTGGAAACCGAGTCGGTCAGGCACGGCGGATGGCGATTCCAAGTTTGATTCGGACTGCGACCATGCGATCACACGCTACATGGCGGTTGTTCCCTTTTCTTTCTTTTTTCCCCCTTTCCTTTTTTGCTCTCTGTCCGCCTGTAGGATTTACTACTTGCTATAGCTTCTCGTCTCCGCGTTTCTGCGTCGGCATCGTGTCCGACGCCCTCAGCTTCGCTGCAAAATGCGGGGATCCGCGCGCGGCGCCCACACGCGGTTGAAGGATCGATGAAGATGGCATCGATCGGCACCGGCGGTTATAAGCGGCAGGCCACGTGGCGAATCGCCCCGTCCGAGCCTACGTATCGAGTCGAGGTCGATCCTGTTGCAGTGTGAAAGTGAAATCGCCCAGTGGAGAAGTAAACACACGACTAGCTGTTAGGCGTCAACTGAAACATCGCGAGTGGTCGCTGCTGCTTCCACTCGCTTCATCCTGGCTATGAATCAAATCAAAATGAAAACAGTACTACGTGGAATTGCTTCATGCGTGCAGAAAAATCAGACTTGGGAGATCAGAGCATACTGCACAGCTAGCAACTATAGAGAATTAAGTTCAGAACCCAGTGAGCATTTATAAAGTACTACTAATCCACTCGATTAAGCATATTAGAGATTAAGAAAGAGTCTAGAGTTTAGGTAATAGTCCAAATCATATACGAGTCGGTCTGTAATATTTAGCATTATAAATAAAGGGTGTGGGGATCCCTAATGGACACACACAATATTCTCAAAATTCTACATGGTATCAGAGCCATCTCTCACCAGCAAACCCTAACCCTAACCATACTCACCTCATATCCGATCCGTAGCCGATCTGTAGCCGCTGCCGCTCAAAAACCGAAGCCATCCTGTTGATCGCCGCCACCGTGCCTTGTGGGCGGGCTGCCGCTCGGGCCGCCGGGCGCGCAGGCTGTCGCCACAACTAGGGCCGCCGGGCGCTCGGGGCTAAGGGGAGAAGAGGGATCTGCTAGGGGGAGAAGGATCTGCTCTGGGGGAGGAGATTGCTCGGGGGAGAAGGATCTGCTCTGGGGGAGGAGATTGCTCGGGGGAGAAGGCTGCTCGGGGGAGGAACGCTCAGGGGAGAAGGCTGTGCTCGGGGGAGGAGGAGGAGGCTGCTCGGGGGAGGAGGATCCGCTGTTTGCTGCGCCGCTCGGGAGAAGGCCGAAGGGAGGTGTGTGTCGGTGGTGAGGAGGGGATCCGGTGTGGATTTGCTTCGGTGGGTGGTGAGAGGAAATTAACTGGTTTTGGGGATGGTTCAAAAGGTGTTGGCAATTGTGCTTGTGATCATGGAATCGTGATCTATTGATACATGAAGAGGTTGCCGTGATCGTTGATATGCACAACAATAGGCAAGAGGGGGACGATTTGGTGAGGGGTGTGTAATCGGTGTTGAAAGTAAAAGATGAATCCTGAGGAGATTGAAGCTGCGAGAAAGGCTGAGGAAGAAATTGTACGAAAAGCTACGGAGAAGAGTATTGTGACTATGGATGGGGGGAGCGGAGAATCCTCTTTGGTCACAAAAGGTGAGATGAGAGGTATATTGCAGGACCTCATCACGATGGTTTTGATAGGTCCTAGGGCTGAAACGAGATATTCAGAGTTGAAGCTGGAATTGATGCCGAATGATGTGAAGCTGGAAGGGAGTAAGAATTACCTGAGTTGGTCCAGGAGGGCCCAGTTAATTCTGAAGACAAAAGGGGTAGAGAACTACTTGCAGGAGACATGTGTCGAGCCTACAGACAAAGGGAGTACTGATAGGAGGGTATGGAATACCACCATGTGGGGACCCCGGTAATTATCTCCATAAGACCGAGATTAGACAAGGTCTTAGGGACATAATTACGGGTCTCCGGTAAATGAATTCCAATTTAACTCTATCCAAGTGAGAGGCTTAGCCGAATACTAGAGCCTCAACGATCATGCGCACGCTTCCTCGCTAGCGCTACATGATTGTCGATTGTCCCTCGATTCGAAGCACTACACTTAGTGAGTTAAATGAGAATTCATCAACAACGAGTATGACATATATTGGCTCCCAAGATCAACGACCAATATGCTCATACCCTCATCTAACGTTGATTACATCCATACAACGATACAACAAGAGATAAAAAGATATACTCGCATAATAGTTAAGGTCTCATGACTTATTACAAACGGTCGACCTACCAAATTCAAGTAAAGTACCAAGTAGCAATGAAGTAAATAGATAAAGCAAAAGACCAGCAGTGGTATGCCCATCACCCATCGGTAATCGATCAAGTTAAATGGCAGCACACTACTCATTAGTGTCACCCAAGTCAACACTAGCGAGATCATCATAATCATAACCTTCCTCACCTGAAAAGGCCAAAGAAACATCCGCCGAGTACAAGTGTACTGCAAGTCTTACACAAATAAAAATAGTTATGCATAAGGGTCATTCAAAGGATGGCTCATATTGGTTTACTTTTGCGAAAAAGACGCAACAATTAAGATCCTACACATACTAGTTTTTCATGTGCCCATTTAAAATCAGATTTGAAGTAGAAGTAAAACATGTAGTAAAGCATTTCAGTAATAAACAATTGAATCATACAAAGACCAAAGTGGCAGCCCACTTTGATGTACTAAACACATGAACATCCCGTCCATGACGAATACCAAGTTCAACCACAATTTTAATTAAAAGTCTAACAATAAGCAGCCACAAATTTCAAGCGGTCGTCCATAACCGTGGACACGGCTATTCGAATAGATTAATACCCTGCAGGGGTGTAGTACTTTACCCACACGACTTGATTAGCCCGTAAGCCTCCAGAGGCCTCAAATAGCACACTTCCTATGGTATGCCTACGGTTAAATCAAGATATCGCTATTTTCAAAGAAGAAAGCCCTATTGAGCTAAGTCCACCTTGTGAGATGGTTCTTACCTAGTACAAGCGCCTGATAGCCCTTGCTAGGGACTCACAAGTTATATTGGAAATACCGATGCAATCAAAATAAAAGAATTGGTGCTCCTTGCACACTATAAAGGATTACATCGGCTCCTCAAAGAACATAGGATTTCACGGCCGCTATGCCCTTACACCACCAAGGACTTAACACAATAAAACCCTCCCCTACTTAACCATACGGCACCCATACACGCGTGTGGCAAAGACGAGTGTTGCTTGAACAAAGAGGTACCCAAAGTTCGGTCCTCAATTGTTCGACAAGTCCTTCCACTTACCCAATGCTCGTGCACAAAGCACCATCACTAACCAACACTTGTCCGGACCAAATCTCATTTAAAAATGACAAAATTTTACTCATAAAACAGCTACAAAGATCCGAAGTAAAAACATAAAGTAAGAGTTGTGTGTATCCCAAAACCATCGGGTTATTCCCGACGATCGAATTACCGTATCTAGACTTGCATGGCTAAGCAATTCTATAACCCATAATTCACACATCCTATCTTAAGCATATAGGGGTTGGCATAATTCAAGATTAACCTCAAGCATAGGACATAACTAAACTACACATCACAAAAATATTGACATTATCAAAATAGCATACAAGCAATTATCATTGCACTATCTTAACCAAAACTGGGATCAAATATGATGCAAAAGAAAGTTCAAATGATGCTTACCTTGCTGGTACAGTAGCTGCTCGCTCTCAGTAGCGTAAGTGTCGATATCAATATGCTCGGGATCTATATAATTATAACATCCAATAAATACCGAGAAAAACAACTCAAAAACCAAAATGCTCAAAAATGCATGATTTTTCTACAGTAGTTAGGTCATGATTTTAAATGATTTTTGGTGAAAGAATTATTTCATTTTGATTTAGCATGTGAAAGTTATAATGGTTTGAATTTCAGATTTCAATAAGCCGTCATTAAGTAATTTAATTATGAAGTGAAATTTTGTAGAACAGTGGCGAGTACACGGATTACATAGATAAATAGGCAATATTATTATAAGTTACAAACAATTGAGTTTGTCCTTTTTGGAGTTTTTATGATTTAGTTATTGATTTTCAAAGTTATCAGCCTTTTATAGTATAAAAATAATGGAGTTAAGGAGTATATTCTCCCAAAATAGTTTCTGTGACAGAGGTAACATGGAGACCATTTTTAAAATTAAGTTCACTGAAAATGAAAATTATCAAAAGTGGTCTCACTGTTTTTGGAGGTTCCAATAATTACTTATGCATTTTTCAAGTTATCAGCCCTTTTCCTATTGTAAAATAATGGTTTTAAATGGATTAATCTCCAAATAAATCTCTCTGCTACAGAGACATGTTTGAGACTAATTTTAATATGAAGTTTACTAAAAGTGAAAATTTCCAAAAGTGGTTTCATGTGATTTGGAGTTAAAATGATTTAGTTATGCATTTCTAAAGTTATAACTATTTCTCAGGGTGCCAATAAATGGTTTTCGGATTTTATAACGCATTTACCGCTTTCTCACCGAGGCTCGGCTAGCCACGGTCGACCACTGGCCCGCCGCCATGCCCGTTGCGAGGCGCGCATGACGCATGTGCGTCCTAGGGCTACGATTGCGAGCCGTTGGATCAAGATCCAACGGTCCACATTCGAGGTGCATTAGGATGGTCCGAATGTCTCACAAATCCAGACCGTTCCTTTCGCATTCGACGGTCTAGATTAACTCCAGTGCATTTAGCTCCTGAGCACGTGTTTAGGGACTTGGGTCCACACGTCAGTGGGCTTAACCAATCACTTCCGACATCAATTAAATGCTAATGATTACAATTAACGCTAATGACGTGCTACAAGAATTCGGCCGGCGACGACAACGGATTTCGCCCTCGCGCTTTCACCGACGGCTTGCCGGCGATTCCGCCACGCGGCGTGAACCAAGAGTATGCTTAGGTGCACAATAGTGCCGCGCCCCAATGGAAGTGGTCTCGATGGCTGCCGGCCTGCATCGCGCTAGCCGGAGTGGAGCGGCGCGATGCTACGCAAAGTGCAAGCAAGATAAAGAAGCTCGCGGCGACAAACAAGCGAGTGCCTGTGGTCCTAGGGACTATGAGAAGGCTACCGAGCAAGGAAGAGTGCTCGGGAAGCTTGAGATGCCTGAGGCTGCGTTGGCGCCGAGAAGAAGAACGGTGACAAAACGGCCACGACTGCAGGAGATCCTGAGCAAAACCAAGACCATGAATGCTTGGACTAGCTTCAAGATCTTAAGGGCATGTCAGAGGAGCAAAGAATTGAAGAAAGGCTTACCGATTTGAAGTGGGAGATGAACGGGTGTCCTTAGGCCGAAATGATCAAATCTTCAAATTGCACTAAGCTCCGCCGTGCATTGGTTGAAACAAGGTGAGGGTTTTGATCGGTGAGCTAAAGCATACAAGGTGACGCGTGGTTGGAGGATAATACCTCTTGACAACGAAGAAAGCTTGAAGATGTCCAGTGCGCGCTCTAGAGCCACGAGAGCACGATGTGGGAACCGAACTACAAGCAACGAGAGAGGCTCGCATTAGCAAAAATGGACAAGGCATGCAAAGGAGGAGCCGAGGTACCGGAGGTGGGAAGCTTACTGCAGAAATGAGCTGCTAGCTTCCTCTCCTCTGTCAACCGAGGAGAAGTGAGGAGAAGGAAGGGCTTCGAGGGGTGTTATGCCCGGCGATGACGACAATGGAGCGGCGTGAAGAGGAGGTGGTTCCGAGTGGCCAACGGATGCGGATTGACGGCCGACGAGCACCACCAGAGCGCCGCGCCGCGTGCGGCACCGATGCCCGAGCGACGCGACGGAGGAAGACGACGATGCCGACAAAGACGGCCCCATAGGTCGCTGTCTCCTCGCTTATGCCGCGAGTTGGAAACGTGGCCCACCGTGGACCGCTAGATCTAGATCCAAGGGCTGAGGTTAAAAAGGGTTAAGTGGTTCGGTTGGTGAAGCGGTATGAATTCTGGGCCGTTGATCTTTCATCCGGCGGCTCACGTGCGGTGCACTTAATGGACTCGACCGAGTCAGCTTGCCTGGGTCGGGTTTGGACCTAAGGAACACTGCACAGGTTGAGTCCAGGGTTTTGACTGGAATTATTTCATTTCTTCTACTTTGACCAGGGAATTAAAATTAGAAATAAAATTCCTAAAATCATGAAATAATTTGTAGGGGTTCCTGGGAGTATATAGTTCCCATAAAAATTATAAGACCCTACTGTTCATAATATAGTTTGTGATATTTAAATTCAAACATGTTGTATGTCTATAAATGTTGTTTGAATTTTAATGAGGTTCAAACTAGTCCCAAAAATTTGAGAAAAATTATATTAATTCCTAATAATTAGTGTAGTATTTAAATAAATTGATTTCAGATGATGATCACAACTTTTTATCACTGATTTGAATTAAAAATTGAATTTTGATGTGTATGTTTACCTCAAATTAGATTTTCCAAGTACAATATATTATGAAATGATTTGAATTTGATAATGCAGGTTAGTGAAATACATATTAATCCAATTTAATTAGTTGGGGTTGTGACAAACCTCCCCCCTTACAAAAGATCTCGACCCGAGATCTGGGTGGAGAAGAATTAGAAAGTTTTCATTAGAAGTTATAATTTATGTGGTCTTGATTTCCTTCAAAGATAGTGTTGACAAAGTTATAATTTACATTAATATGTTTTACCTTTCCTTTCTTGATACGAAGGCACTTCATGCAGAGAAGAGTTCTGGATATGCTGCTCGCATCCGGTCTTCACGTTCCCAAGTTGCTTCATTCTCCGTGTGGTTGCTCCATTGAACCTTGACGAACTTGATGTTACGATTCCTAGTCTTACGCCGGTTTCCTCAAGGATACGAATCGGCTCTCTCGATAAGATAGATCGGGTTGCAAGTCGAGTTTATCCAACTCGGTTGCTTCGCTGGGACTCAAGACATTTCTTGAGTTGGGAGACATGGAAGACGCCATGTACGCTCGAAAGTGAGGTGGCAACTCCAACCGGTATGCCACCGATCCCAACTTAGCTAGAATACGGAAGGTCCAATATAGCGAGGTGCTAATTTACCTTTGATTTGGAAACGACGAACTCCTTTCATAGGAGAGACTTTAAGATAAACATGATCGCCCACTTCAAACTCAACTCACGACGACGACGGTCCGCATACGACTTTCGACGTGATTGAGCCGCCCTAAGCCGTTCGCGAATGACACGAACTTGTTCTTCAAAGATCTTCCACCAAGGTTGGGCCATAAATGGCCTCTCCCCGCTTCGCACCGGCCAAGGGTGTTCTACAAGCTCTCCCATATAATGCTTCAAGGGTGACATTTGAATGCTTGATTGGAAACTATTGTTGTAGGAGAACTCGCAAACGGTAAACATTTTTCCCAACTATCATTGGACAAGACGCAAGCCCGGAGAAGGTCTTCCAAAACTTGGTTTACCCTCTCGCTTGTCCATCCGCTTATGGTGATAAGCGGAGCTAAAAGATAGACCGTCCCCATTGCTTTATGTAAGCATTCCTAAATAGGATGTGAATTGAGGGCCTCTATCGTAAACTATCACCTTTGGAACACCGTGAGACAAACAATTCTTGCAATGTAAAGCTCCGCTAACTTGTCCCCACTGTAGATGGTCTTGATAGGAATGAAGTGAGCAACTTTCACAAACGGTCCACAATTACCCATATAGAATCAAATCTAGCTTTAGTTCTAGGAAGGCCGTGATAAAATCCATGCCAACTTCTTCCCATTTCCACTGGGAATGGGCAGGGATCTAGAGTACCACTGGCTTCAAGTGCTCACTTAACTCTTTGACATAGATCGCACTAGGCCACATACACGCGCAACGCTTTGCTTCATTCGGCTCTACCACGCTTTCTTTTTCAAATCTTGATACATTTTTGTACTCCCGGGGTGGATAGAGAATTTTGAGTTATGAGCCTCCTTGAGAATCAATTCTCTCAAGTGGTGATCAAACGGTACCACCATACGGTTTCCAAACCATAGAGTACCTTGTGCATCTTGCTTAAAACATTTAGCCTTGCCTTGTTTCATTAGTTCTAAAATTTTAGCCACTTCGCATCGCTCGCTTCCTAATCTGGTCCTCAAGTGTGCAAGTCACACCGAGGGCTGCAAGCTAACCTTCTTCAACTATCTCCGTGTAGGCTTTGCAATGCAAAGACATAAGCTCGCAGAAAAGGAGTTATCGACAAACAATTGCATTGAGATTTTTCGCTCAATGCGCCGCCACTACATTAGCCTTCCTCGATGATAATGGAGTCCCATATCATAATCTTTAATCAACTCAAGCCATCTTCTTTGTCTCAAGTTCAGGTCGGCTTGGGTGAAAATATATTTAAGGCTCTTATGGTGGTGTAGATCTCGCAACGATTCGATGAGGTAATGTCGCCAAATCTTCAAGGCATGAACTACACCGCGAGCTCTAGGTCGTGTGTGGGATAATTGGCCTCATGGGGCCTCAATTGCCTTGACGCAGAGGCCACCACTCTGCCTTGCAAAAGCACACAACCGAGCCCATGGCGAGATGCATCACAATAGATATCAAAGCTCTTATGAATGTCCGCGAACAAGTACGGGAGCTTCGTCGGGCATTCTTTCGTGGTTTGGAAACTTTGTTCGCGATTCTCCGCCCACTCAAATTTCTTTTCTTTCTTTAGAAGTTGGGTCATAGGCTTCACGATTTTTGAGAAATTCTTGATGAACCTCACGGTAGTATCCCGCAAGTCTAAGAAAACTACGAATGTCGCTGACGCCTTAGGTTGCTTCCATTCAAGGACATCTCGCACCTTACTAGGATCAACAACGACACCGCCTTTAGATAGGATATGTCCCAAGAAACTAACCTCTCAAGCCAAAATTCACATTTCTTTGAATTTGGCGTGACAGTGATGGTGGCGAAGCTTTTCTAACACTAGTCTCAAATGTTGCTCGTGCTCAAGATCGACTTAGAGTAGATAAGGATATCATCAATGAAAACCACTACAAACCGATCTAAGTATTCTATGAACACCGAATTCATGAGGTTCATGAAATAGGTCAGCAATGGTCAAACCAAAGGACTCGACCGTACTCGCACAAACCGTAACGAGTAGAGAAGGCGGTCTTCGAATGTCCTCGGTTCTAACTTTAATCTGATGGTAGCCTAACCTCAAGTAAATTTTGGAGAACACCGAGCTCCACTAAGCTGGTCAAATAGGTCATCGATCCGCGGGAGCGATACTTGTTCTTGATGGTGACCTCATTCAACGGACGTAGTCAACACACATCCGTAGACTCTTGTCTTTCTTCTTGACAAAGAGAGCCGGGCATCCCAAGGCGAGGAGCTAGGCCCGATGAAACCCTTATCTTGCAACTCCTGTTGTTCTTTCAATTTAGCTAGCTCATTGGGCGGCATCCGACACGGCTTTTGAGATGGGCGCGTACTGGTGCAAGCTCAATGACAAACTCTACCTCTCGGTCGGGGCATGCCCGGGAGTTCTTCAGGAACACATCAGATACTCACTCACCATCGACCTTCTCTAGCGCGAGAGAGGTACTCGCCTCTAAAGCATATAGGTGAGAACTACCCACTAAAGGTGCAAAGACGACTGGATGCCGCCCTCGCTAGTCACCGAGATAGACCGCCGGGCACAATCAATCTTCCCGATTCTTAGATAACCAATCCATCCCTAAGATAACATCGATGCCCACCTGAACTTATCACTATTAAGTTTGCTTTAAAAGTTAATATTTTGTATTTCAATTTTACGCCCTCGCAGACTTGATCGGCGAGAAAACCGACCCCGGGACCGAATACGATAAGGTGGGTGTAGTGTATGTATCTTGAATTGGTTAATTTCAGCATACTCATTTTTAATAAAAGAATGAGATGCTCCGTAATCGAATAGAACCGGCGCAGACATGAATTAACAAGAAGTGTACCTAGCACGACGCAGTGCGCGCTTCGCCTCCTCTCACGAGACGTGGTTGACGCGACCACGTGCATGCCGGGTGGAGTAGGTGCTGCTCTCGTGGTGGTGGCGTGGCCTTGCCGGAATGGGCTGGTGGCGCCGAGCGTAGTACGCCCGGCATCCTCGCCGCTGGCGCAGGCATCGCGGCGCAGTGGCCCGACGCCACGGTGAAAACAAATGACGCCGGCTTGTATGCCCCGCCACCGTGGTCTTCGCCCCGCCGCCGCTGAGCCGCCGTGGAGAAGGTCGTGGAGGTACCGCAGAGACCTCGATGGTGTGAAGCCGGGCACGAGGTGCCCGAGGTAGTCCCGGCGTGGCTCGAAAATCGCCACTCGCCATCGCTGCCCGAAAGCCTTCCTCCTCTTCCTCGACTCATCCACCGTCATGCTCTCATGCTCCACCACGATTGCCTTGTTAACCAGATGCCGGAAACTCCGAAATCATGTGCGCTAAAACAAGCCGCAACTCCTCCGATAGCCCATGGAAGAACTCGCTCGCCGACGAGCGCTCGTCGAGACGTCGTCCGGCGCACCGCCAAGTAGTTGAAGTCATGCAGTACTCGCGACGGTCCTCCGCCTTGTCTCAAGGCAGGAACCGCCGCCGCTGATAAGCAAAGACTCTCTCCGCATATGGGCCTCCCGCAACGCTCCTCGAATCGTCCCAAGTCGGGACGTGACCAGCGGGCTGCATGGCGAATAGCTATCCCACCACGCGCCGCCGCACCGCCAACCGATAGCGGCAAACAAGACTCTCTCAACTCCGGTGCACCGCGCAATGTTCGCCTTCTTCTCAATGTTGTGCAGCCAGTCCTCCGCTCCATCGGGTCCTTGCCGCCACAAATGTCGGAGGGTTGGTCCGCTGGAACTCAGCCGAGACCTCCGACGCTGCGGTGCGGGCAGCCCCGGCCGAACGGAGCTGGAGCGGTGTTGCGACGACGCCTCAAGCATCCGGTCCGGTCCATCCGGTTGCGCCAATCATCATCATAAACTCGACCATGGATGGCGGCGAGGAGCACCTCCTCGCGGTCCCCCCGCCGACCGTTGCCGAGAGGGCTCGCCATGCCCGCACGGGCCGCGGGATGACCGCCCCGATCGTAGAAATCGCCGAGGTGCTAGACGTGGTGCCCTAGATGGGGATGGGGAGCCCTGCACGCAGGCTCCCGATCGCGTAGTCGGTCCTGTCATCCCGTATTGACAAGGATGGTTAGTAATAAGACAAAAGCCATTACTTGGCCATACATGCATAATCAATATCAAAAAGCAAGAAAATTGTAACATCGAATAGAACACTAGACATTAAGCAATATAAACCAAATTCGATACAACTCCGTACATAAGCGCCCGCAGGCTTAAGATTACAACTGAAATAGGAGTGTTTGCAAATAAAACATAACAGTTCGACATCTACTACCCTATTACATAACCCTAAGGATACAAGCTCAAACACAGAGCTCCCTGCCCTAACAGCCTAGATATTATTCCGGTCAAAGTTCACCGGAAATTCGTCCAGAAGATGTGCCCCAGGGGATCCAGTATCATCAGGGTCCCCTAGATTAGGAAGACGCAAGGGTGATCCTATGGCGTTCATATGACCTTCCACAACGGGTGGGACAATCTGCTTTGGGCGCAGAAAGATAAGGGAGATCATATTAGTGCCATATAGCACATCGGGATGAATGAGCCTCATGTCATGCATGAGCCTTAAGTGCTCCTGAAGCCGATGAGACGCCGCGCCTCCCACAACTCATGCACCATGCAGCGATGCATTTGGTCCATTACGTGGACCAATCTCGCCAACCGCTCGACGGCGGGTCCTCCCAAATCTGGATCCTAGCAAACGAGTTCACGCTTCTAGCGCGCGCACGCATCGGAAAGTGATCATACGGGTGGGCTAACTTTGTCGTCGTAGCGAGACGACTCATGGCCACCAAAGCCACCTCTTTAACGCCATGGCCTCGTATGCCATGCGCCGAAGCGTAAGGTATGCTCCAAAGAACTTGTCTAGCAACGATATCTATCACGCCATAAATTCCTCCATCCCCGGTCCTCGATCACGGCGGTAGATGGAATAAGTGGGCTGATATGTGAAGTTTGCCCTCCACATCATGTCTCGTAGTGTGGGGACCCCGGTAATTATCTCCATAAGACCGAGATTAAACAAGGTCTTAGGGACATAACTACGGGTCTCCGGTAAATGAATTCCAATTTAACTCTATCCAAGCGAGAGGCTTAGCCGAATACTGGAGCCCCAACGATCATGCGCGCTGCTCCCTTGCGAGCGTTACATGATTGTCGATTCCCCCTCGATTCGAAGCACTACCCTTGGTGAGTTAAATGGGAATTCATCAACAACGAGTATGACATACATTGGCTCCCAAGATCAATGACCAATATACTCATACCCTCATCCAACGTTGATTACATCCATACAACGCGTACAACAAGAGATAAAAGACATACTGCATAATGGTTAAGGTCTATAGTTTATTACAAACGGCCGACCGGCCAAATTTAAAACAGAGTATCAAGTAGCAGCGGAATTAAATAGATAAAGCAAAAGACCAGCAGTGGTATGCCCATCACCCATCGGCAACCGACTGGGGGTTAAATGGTAGCACACTACTCATTAGTGTCGCCCAAGTCAACACTAGCGAGATCATCATAATCATAACCTTCTCACTGAAAAGGCCAAGCAAACATCCGCCGAGTACAAGTGTACTGCAAGTCTTACACAAATAAAAATAGTTATGCATAAGGGTCATTCAAAGGATGGCTCATATTGGTTTAGTTTTCATAAAGAGACGCAACAATTAACATTCTACACATACTAGTTTTTCATGTGCCCATTTAAAAATCAGATTTGAAGTAGAAGTAAACAGTAGTAAAGCATTTCAAGAATAAACAAATTGAATCATACAAAGACCAAAGTGGCAGCCCACTTTGATATACTAAACACATGAACAACCCGCTCATGACGAATACCAAGTTTACCCACAATTTTAATTGAAAGTCTAACAATAGTAACTCCGAACTCAAGCGGTTGTCCATAACCGTGGACACGGCTATTCGAATAGATTGATACCCTGCAGGTGTACTACTTTACCCACATGACTTGATTAGCCCGTAAGCCTCCAGAGGCCTCAAATAGCACACTTCCCATGGTATGCCTGGTCGGTAAATCAAGATACATCATTTTCAAAGAAGAAAGCCCTATTGGGCTAAGTCCCCTGTGAGATGGTTCCCGCCTAGTACAAGCGTCGATATCACTTGCTAGGGGCTCAAGTTATATTGGAAATACCGATGCAATCAAAATAAAAGAATTGGTGCTCCCTTGCACACTATAAAGGATTACATCGGCTCCTCAAAGAACATAGGATTTCACGGTCGCTATGTCCCTTACACCACCAAGGACTTAACACAATAAAACCATCCCCTACTTAACCATACGGCTCCCAACCCGCTGTGTGGCGGTGTAGGGACCCTGCATTATCTCCATAAGACCGAGATTAGACAAGGTCTTAGGGACATAATTACGGGTCTCGAGAATGAATTCCAATTTAACTCTATCCAAGTGAGAGGCTTAGCCGAATACTAGAGCCTCAACGATCATGCCACGCTCCTTTGAGCGCTACATGATTGTCGATTCTCTTCGATTCAAGCACTACACTTAGTGAGTTAAATGGGGATCCATTAACAACGAGTATGACTTATATTGGCTCCCAAGATCAACGACCAATATACTCATACCCTCATCCAACGTTGATTACATCCATACAACGCTGCATAACAAGAGATAAAAGACATACCGCATAATAGTCAAAGTCTACGACTTTATTACATACGGCCGACCGCCAAATTCAAAACAAAGTATCAAGTAGCAATGGAAGTAAATAAATAAAGCAAAAGACCAGTAGTGGTATGCCCATCACCCATCGGCAACCGACTGGGGGTTAATTGATAGCACACTACTCGTTAGTGTCACCCAAGTCAACACTAACGAGATCGTCATACTCATAATCTTCCTCACCGAAAAGGCCAAAGAACATCCGCCGAGTACAAGTGTACTCGCAAGTCTTACACAAATAAAAATAGTTATGCATAAGGTCATTCAAAGGAAGGCTCATATTGGCTTAGTTTTTATAAAGTGACGCAACAATGTACAACCTACACATACTAGTTTTTCAAGTGCCATTTCAAAATCAGATTTGAAGTAGAAGTAAAGCATGTGAATAAGTAATGAACTAAATAACAATAACATACAAATAACAAAGTGGCTGCCCACTTTGATACAACAACAAGCATGAACATCCCATTCATGCTAATTACCAAGTTCACCCACAATTTTAATTCCAAGTCTAACAATAGTAACTCCGAACTCAAGCGGTTGTCCATAACCGTGACACGGCTATTCGAATAGATTATACCGCAGGGTGTACTACTTTACCCACACGACTCGACTCAGCCCGTAAGCCTCCGGATAATGGCACACTTCCTTTGGTATGTCTGGTCGGGAGAATCGAGATCTGATCGCCAAAGCAAGAAAACCCTATTGCGCTAAGTCCCCATGTGAGATGTTTCCGGTCTTAGTACAAGTAGCATATAGCACTTGCTAAGGGGCTCACATGTTATATTGGAAATACTGATGTAATGAAAAGGTAATTGGTGCTCCCTTGCACACTATAGAACATTGACATCGATTCCTAAGGACAAATGATCAAACACAAATGCCCCTACACCACCATGAGACTTAACACAATAGAACCTTCCCCTACTTAACCATACAGCACCATATATCTGCGATGGTAGCACGAAAGTACTTGAATCAACGACGTTACCAAAGTTCGGTCCTTAATTGTCCAGACAAGCCAAACCACATACCCAATCTCGTGCACAAGGCACCATCACTAACCAACACTTGTCCAGACCCAAAAGCTCTTTTAAAATGATAAAATTTAACTCATAAAACAGATACGAAGATCTGAACCAAAGGTATATAAAGAGAGTTGTGTTTATCCCATAATTGCGGGTTATTCCGACAATCAAACTACGGTGCTAGACTTGCATGGCTAAGCAAAACCGTACAATAAATTCACACATCCTACCTTAAGCATTTCAGTAATGAAATAATTCATGGATAGCCACAATGACAAGATAATAGGAGGTGTCTAACTACTCATCACAAAAATAGCGACATTATCAAAATAACATGCAAGCAATTATCATTGCATCTATCCAAACAAAAGTGGGATCAAATATGATGCAAAAATAAAGTTCAAAGGATGCTTGCCTTTCAGGGAGTCCACTTTCTCACTCTTGGTTACGTACTCGCTACTTTCTCGCAGCTCAAAACTATAGAAAAGACGATACCGAGAAAACGCCGAGAAATAGCCAAAAACTCAAAGTACTCAAAAATGAATGAAATTTATATAGTAGCTAGATCATGATTTTAGATGAATTTAGGTACAAAATTATTCCATTTGGAGTTTATGTGAGAGAGTTATAGTAGTTTGAAAATCAGATTCATGAAAAATCTTTGAAAAATTCATACATTCTTGTTCATCCCATTTTATTTATTTCATGAAAATTTATGGAATACTAGTGGAGATAAAAATTACATGGTTAGCTAGATAATAATATTTTACGAATAACCCAATTGGATTCATCTCATTTGGGGTTCATATGAATTTTGTATGAATTTTCCAAGTTAATTCAATTTCTAGTGTAAAGATAATTCTTTCTCGAATTTTAAATGGAATTGAATCCTTTTTGAACACAGGCTGACCTAGCCTCTGCCATGTCAAGTGAGGCCTACATATTTTCTTTTCTTTTCCATTTATTTCCTAAAGGAAAACATCTACCGACGAATATAATCTTCTCACAAACATATACTTAACCGATTCTCCGGTGTTAATCCAATCACATGTATAACACTTCCCCAATCATATTCTCATATCTTTGATCTAAATCCCGTACTAACCCCCACTAAGACATTATCAAGGTAATCCATCGAGTGATGCCCGAACTCACGATCTTTCAAAAATACAACCTATCCGATAATTACACGAAATCCACCGACTCATGGGCATATGACCATAATTGAATCCATCGATCATTCTCCGATATACTATTTAAGCTAATGCTAACTATCTAGCTCTACTAGTCTCGTCTCGGCAAATCACAATCGCATACACTCAATTTTCCACCGATCAAGGTTTAATTGACAAACCGACACCTAATGAACTTTACAATTAAAGAACACATTCAACATCTAATTGCTTACTAATCGATAAACTTATATCCATACCACCAAACTTAGTTGTGAACGACATCTACCAAACCAATCACATATGCGTCTCTCGATCGACTAATAATCATTTAGCTGCTAATCCGAAAGAGAGTACAATTGCATCGACTCGGCACATAGGATTTATCTACTAATTACATGTCAATCCAATTAGTTATCTAAAATCGAATAATCCATTCCTACCATCTCCAAATTCTAGCACAAATCATCCGATCCAATTGCTCATGATTAAATAAATCCCCGATTCAATCTCTATATCTCAACACATATCATCACAAAAGCTATCCATCAAGTAATAGATCGCACAACTTATGCGCCCTAACTCCAAAAATTACTAATCCAACGAGAGGATAACCTCCAATTAATTTATCATCTAAGACCACCAATAATTTTGCATGTGACTCTAAAATAATATCATCCAATCAATTTATCCAAAGTATTTTTAATTTAGCATCCACCGATCAACATTCTACATAATCCGCTACGATGATAAAATCACTCGCATAGCCGACATACCTCGCATGAAGACGCCACGCTTAAGTAAGACATAACCGAAGAATTTCATCGGTTTTAAGCTACCAATTTATTTTACCATTAAACATGCATAAAAAAAAATAACATGCACATGACACGACTAATATGATATCGGGGTAACAAAATAATACTAAAGATTTTACCACAACTCTAGACGTGTGAATCGTCACCGAGCGTCGTCTTTTCGGGTCCGCGTCCGCCGTAGTCGTTGCCGAACTCATCCGCGTCCTGCTCCGCATCGGCGCCGTCGCTCTCACCATGCCCAAGGAGCCGCTGCAGGGCAGCGCGATGCATGCACTACCATGGAGCGCGCCTTGGCAAACTCCGCGCGCGCCCGCTAGACGGGCGCGTGCCATGCCGCGATCGGCTGCGGTGTCGCCACCGCCATGCTCCTATCGCTGCGCCGCTCTCGTCTCGCCTTAGCTCTCGCTGCCGCTGCTCCACGCCGAACGGACCGAGTCTCGCCGAGTCGTGCCTCCACTGCCGCCTCACCGCGCGCCGCCCCGGCCGAGCCGCGCAGGCCGCGCGCTTCTTGCCACCAAGCCCGGCCCTAGCTGCTGCGTCTTGGCCTCTCTCAGGAGCCGCGCATGCTGCCCAAGCCGATGCATGTCGCTAGTGCAATGAGCCATGGCCACACATCCATGCGATTTATCGCTAAAAGCTCCCACTGTCACTTCCTCCTCTTTTCTTGCGAACCGCTCAAAAGGCCATGCATGTAAACACTACTTGCATGAATGGACAGTTTATGTGATGGGGAACACAGTGGCATGACATGCATTAGAGGTTTCTCGGTTATTGAATGGGGTTGAGAGGAGAGAAGATGAGGTGAGCTTGTGCTTGAGAAGGAGAAAGAGTAATGGTGGTGCTTTGTTTGGGAAGGAGATGACCTGAGTGGTTGGGTGAGGGAATAAAGAAATGGGGAGTGGGGAGAAAAGATGGCGAGCTTGGTTGGTTGGCAAAACAAAATAGAAAGGCAGCGAGGAATGCCCACTGCTAGCTTAGCTAGCTCATTCAAATAAGCATATACTCTGCAAGCCTCTCTCTTGGGGAAAAGAAATGAGAGTAGGTGCGGTGATTACTTTGGTTCACTGGGCACGAAGAAACGGGGAAAAGGGAGCGGGGCTCGTGGCATAAAGTCGTGCAAGGAAAAAGGTGTGGCGGTGAGAAACCTTTGGTGGGCAAGGAACCGAAAATGACCAAGAGGAGAGATGGTTTTACTGGGGTGGAGGAAATGGGCAGGAGCAAAAGCAAAAGGCAGGAGTGCTCGGTGCTAGTCTAGCTAGTTCATGCATATTAGTTGGTTCTACTCACTTGCCCACTACATGTCCCCGTGTGTGCATGTGTAAGACAAAGATGCTTGCATTCATATATATATATATATATATATATATATATATATATATATATAAAGTGGATCAAGTAGTGTATTAGTAGTAGCAAATGTGTAGCACTTGCACAAATATAAGTGTGAGAAAAGAAAATGGCGGGAAATAATGAGCGGGTGTTTGGTTGTGGTCGGTCAAACCGAAGCGACAACGATGATATAAGTGAATGACATGCTATGATCTTTGATATGCACGCTAAAACATGAAGTCAAAATAATTTAAATTTTTAAATGCGATCTTTCATCCCGATGCCGTCCCATGCATCACGCCGTCGTGTTGACACCACCTCGAGTCTTTGGTTGGGTGAATAAAACTACAAAAGAAATGGTAGTGACTAAAGTGGCTCGCTAGCACAAGGGTGATCGGAAATAAAATTGTGATGAAATAAATAGCAGCAATTCTTCCTCCTTCTTGCATGCCACGCAAAAGAGCTCGCACTCAAAACCGATTGGAGAAAGCGAGCGCCCTCGAGGCGACGATCGCAACGCTATAACATGCGTCGCATGATTTTTGGTTTTGGTTGTGTTTGCAAGGAGGAAGTTAGGAAAAGAAATGGATACACGCACGCCTACGCTGCGGTCGGTCGGATGAAAAAGCGGCGGTCTAATGTATGCACCACGGTATGATTTTTGAAATGCATGTGAAAGCAAGAGACCAAAATAATTTTCTTTCGTTTGTAGTCTCGACCAATTCAATTTAATATTATTTGCTATTATTATTATTATTATCTTTATACAACTTTTAGACAACTCGATTCGATTTTTAAAAGGCAACATTTGAATTAAACATGGGAAAATTTTAAAATATTGCCAAATTTTTATTAGATCGCCTACTTAAATATTAATATCCGATCCGAAAATCGGGATGTTACAAACCTCCCCTTAGAAAGAATCTCGCCCCAGAGATTGGGTAGAAAAGGATAGGGGCAGAAAAACTTAGTCACTTTGTTAAAATCCGATTTTTTTTTCAAAGACCAAATGATTCGATCTTCAACCAATACCACTTCTATCTCGGCATTTTTGGTTCGGTAACATCTAATTTAAAATCCATCAATCATATTTGGTCTAAGGCAAACACATTCCAATATATTGTTCCACAATATAAATCATGGTTTACAATCTTGATTACATTATCGTGAACACTATAATCCTAAGTGAAATCACCATATTGCTCACATATTCCATTACGCTGGCTTTACAAATTTCTACCATAGGGTATCTCCAATATAACTCCCAATTCATGAGCGCTAAAAGCAGTATTCCAAGGCCAACAATTTACCAATTGACATATACTATTAACCATTTATCAACTAATTGTTGTTTCCAGAAATTTTCCTCACAACAATTAAATTTCTAAAAGAAAGAATATCTATGCAAGATCAACTGTATCTTCAAGCAATGTCTCTATATATGTATGCTCCTCAATCCTTTTGTTAGGATGATCAATCTAGTTGTAATAACCAATCCACCGAATACACTAGTTAATCTCTTAAGGTCTAATCCACTCATCCCCACTCTAGGATCAATTGGCCTCCAAAATCATGACAATTAGCATAGGCCGTAGATATACCTCCTCTACCCAGAGTCAATTCCGACCTAAGAAAACCAAATTATCAAAAAGATCATCCACCCTAGATGAGTTTGTAATCCATCCATAATCCAAATAGTTTGAATCACTAACTTTGTACAAATCAAGTTATCCACAATAATCTTAGTTCAATTAAACAAGATTAACTCGATGTCTTCCACAATCTACTTATGCTCAAGTATTAGTTAGTTCCAACCGCCACATTTAATCATCCCTAACTGATCCAATTATATCATCCTTGGGACAACTATTCCCTTAAAGATAAATCTCATAATCAATCCTCGTTACCATCCACGATATGGCCATTCAATCACCTACTCTTCCTCCATCTCTAAAAGTATTACCATCCGATTATATACTCAAATACAAATTCACAACTATCAAATGATCATCAAAGCATCCACCAAAATTTATAATATCATCGTAGTTTCGAATTTAAACTCTATCACATTAGACCAAAATCTGACTAACAATCTTATGGACAGGTTAACTAAGGCATATCAAAATCTAAATCCCCAAGTGAATCCACAAGTTATTAATTCAACCCACTACATGCATTCTATGAGTTCAACCTGCAAATTTCTCCGATATAAATCCAACATCATCCGCAGGCAAGCTTTACACCTCACTACAATAGTTTCATTTATAGTCATATCGTAACCTCCGGTGGTAACACCTACCATAATCCACAATTAATCTTACAAGGTTAATATCTCACGATTCGGAAATCTAATTAACTCTTCTAAGATCATATCCAAGGATCATGAGTAATAATTCAATTACTCAATTATCAACTATCACCTTGACAATGGAAAACCACCGACATCAACCAAACATAAAAGATCTAATTAAAGATAAAATAACAGTTATTCAACAATATCCTTCTCTTTACCGATTCCGCTATCAATCTCTTAATCAACATGCGACTTCCATTCAAGAGATGAGAGGGAAAAGCATAAGGTAGGGGAAATAACAGGGGTAAGGTCCTTAATTCAGTTTAGAGATTTGAAGCTCCATAACACAAGAACAACCTTGAAACAACGAAAAAGAAAGCAGTAGGGACATCACAAGATACAAATGAAACACGGTTAGTTTTCCAACATAGTTGCGATACAACCCACCCGTAGGCGATGCACAACTACTTGGAAAAGAGAGCAAATGGTCGCCACAAAATCCAGCGTCTACCAGCTAAGTAATAATATCATTAGGGCGTAAATAATCTAAGAATAAACCCTAATTTAACCCTAATATCATAACAAGGCATCATCTTCTTGTCCTTTCGCCGATGCTCTGGACACGAGAGAAACCTACGAACATACGAGCTTGACGTCTTGGTCCAAGATTGAGTACTTGCCCTCCCACTTCGGGAAGACGGTACTCAGGTGGTGCAGACGCATATGGAGAGACCTTGTTCTCCCCATAAGGCACATGCCGGTCCACAAGCCCCATGTTGCATAGGGGGTGCAGACGCCCTTGAGTCATAGTGAGACAATGCCATGCCTCCTATAACTCATGCATAGTGCAAAGATGGATCTGATCCATGATGTGTATCAATCTTGCCAGCTGTCGTACTTGAGTATCTTTCCCAGGCCGGATCCGGACAACAGTGTTCACTTCTGCGCCACGTGCTTGCATAGGAAGGTGGTAGTATGGAGGCTGAGCTAACTTCGTCAAGTCATGACGAAGATGGCTCAGTGCCACACGAGCCACTTCCTGCAATGTTGTGGCCTCAGAGGTGCCACGCGCCTGGAATCCGTATGGGATACTCCTTGTCACATGTCTGGCAACGATATTGATTACTACCAAATACTCCTCCATCCCTCGTCCTTTATCCCGATGGTAGATGGAGTATTGGAGTTGATAAATGAAGTTTGCTCTTCACAATATATCTCTAGAAGCGCCGGATATCCATCCACATCTTCAGTTTGGGTCTCCCGAACAAGGTATTGATGACTTAACCAAGGACAGAATGGCAAGATGAGTTACTTTGGTAAATCGAAACAAAAATAAGGTGAGAAAAGATACTAAGATGGATAAGGAATAAAAGAGATTCCTAACTTAGTTTTTTTTTCTCAAATTAGTTTGGTATTTTGAAAATAATTTTAGACCAAAGGACTAGCTAAACTTAACGCCCATGCTATATCTAACCTACAGTCAGTATGGCTCTGATACCAACGCTGTGGGGACCCCGGTAATTATCTCCATAAGACCGAGATTAGACAAGGTCTTAGGGACATAATTACGGGTCTCCCAAATGAATTCAATTTAACTCTATCCAAGTGAGAGACTTAGCGAATACTAGAGCCTCAACGATCATGCGCTTTGTTGCTCCTTTGCGGCGCTACATGATTGTCGATTCTCTTCGATTCAAGCACTACACTTAGTGAGTTAAATGGGATCCATTAACAACGAGTATGACTTATATTGGCTCCCAAGATCAACGACCAATATACTCATACCCTCATCCAACGTTGATTACATCCATACAACGCGTACAACAAGAGATAAAAGACATCTTGCATAATAGTCAAAGTCTACACTTATTACATACGGCCGACCGCCAAATTCAAAACAAAGTATCAAGTAGCAGCAGTAAATAAATAAAGCAAAAGACCGTGAGTGGTATGCCCATCACCCATCGGCAACCGATGGGGTTAATTGATAGCACACTACTCGTTAGTGTCACCCAAGTCAACACTAACGAGATCGTCATACTCATAATCTTCCTCACCTGAAAAGGCCAGCAAACATCTGGCTGAGTACAAGTGTACTCGCAAGTCTTACACAAATAAAAATAGTTATGCATAAGGTCATTCAAAGGAAGGCTCATATTGGCTTAGTTTTGCGAAAGTGACGCAACAATGTACAACCTACACATACTAGTTTTTCAAGTGCCATTTCAAAATCAGATTTGAAGTAGAAGTAAAGCATGTGAATAAGTAATGAACTAAATAACAATAACATACAAATAACAAAGTGGCTGCCCACTTTGATACAACAACAAGCATGAACATCCCATTCATGCTAATTACCAAGTTCACCCACAATTTTAATTCCAAGTCTAACAATAGTAACTCCCGAACTCAAGCGGTTGTCCATAACCGTGGACACGGCTATTCGAATAGATTATACCCTGCAGGGGTGTACTACTTTACCCACACGACTCGACTAGCCCGTAAGCCTCCGGATAATGGCACACTTCCTTTGGTATGCTGGCCGGGGAGAATCGAGATACAGTCGTTTTCAGCAAGAAAACCCTATTGCGCTAAGTCCCCCATGTGAGATGTTTCCGGTCTTAGTACAAGTAGCATATAGCACTTGCTAAGGGGCTCACATGTTATATTGGAAATACCGATGTAATGAAAAGGTAATTGGTGCTCCCTTGCACACTATAGAACATTGACATCGATTCCTAAGGACAAATGATCAAACACAAATGCCCCTACACCACCATGAGACTTAACACAATAGAACCTTCCCCCTACTTAACCGTACAGCACCCATATACTGCGTATGGTAGCACGAAAGTACTTGAATCAACAACGTTACCAAAGTTCGGTCCTTAATTGTCGGACAAGCCAAACCACATACCCAATCTCGTGCACAAGGCACCATCACTAACCAACACTTGTCCAGACCAAAAGCTCTTTTAAAATGATAAAATTTAACTCATAAAACAGATACGAAGATCTGAACCAAAGGTATATAAAGAGAGTTGTGTTTATCCCATAATTGCGGGTTATTCGACAATCAAACTACGGTGCTAGACTTGCATGGCTAAGCAAAAACCGTACAATAAATTCACACATCCTACCTTAAGCATTTCAGTAATGGAATAATTCATGGATAGCCACAATGACAAGATAATAGGAGGTGTCTAACTACTCATCACAAAAATAGCGACATTATCAAAATAACATGCAAGCAATTATCATTGCATCTATCCAAACAAAACTGGGATCAAATATGATGCAAAAAGAAAGTTCAAAGGATGCTTGCCTTTCAGAGTCCACTTTCTCACTCTTGGTTACGTACTCGCTTACTTTCGGCAGCTCGAAAACTATAGAAAAGACGATCTGAATAAACGCGAGAAATAGCCAAAAACTCAAAGTACTCAAAAATGAATGAAATTTATATAGTAGCTAGATCATGATTTTAGATGAATTTAGGTACAAAAATTATTCCATTTGGAGTTTATGTGAGAGAGTTATAGTAGTTTGAAAATCAGATTCATGAAAAATCTTTGAAAAATTCATACATTCTTGTTCATCCCATTTTATTTATTTCATGAAAATTTGGAATACTAGTGGAGATAAAAATTACATGGTTAGCTAGATAATAATATTTTATGAATAACCCAATTGGATTCATCTCATTTGGGGTTCATATGAATTTTGTATGAATTTTCCAAGTTAATTCAATTTCTAGTGTAAAGATAATTCTTTTCTGAATTTTAAATGGAATTGAATCCTTTTTGAACACAGGCTGACCTAGCCTCTGCCATGTCAAGTGAGGCCTACATATTTTCTTTTCTTTTCCATTTATTTCCTAAAGGAAAACATCTAAAGCGAATATAATCTTCTCACAAACATATACTTAACCGATTCTCCTGTTGAATCGAATCACATGTATAACACTTCCCCAATCATATTCTCATATCTTTGATCTAAATCCCGTACTAACCCCCACTAAGACATTATCAAGGTAATCCATCGAGTGATGCCCGAACTCACGATCTTTCAAAAATACAACCTATCCGATAATTACACGAAATCCACCGACTCATGGGCATATGACCATAATTGAATCCATCGATCATTCTCCGATATACTATTTAAGCTAATGCTAACTATCTAGCTCTACTAGTCTCGTCTCGGCAAATCACAATCGCATACACTCAATTTTCCACCGATCAAGGTTTAATTGACAAACCGACACCTAATGAACTTTACAATTAAAGAACACATTCAACATCTAATTGCTTACTAATCGATAAACTTATATCCATACCACCAAACTTAGTTGTGAACGACATCTACCAAACCAATCACATATGCGTCTCTCGATCGACTAATAATCATTTAGCTGCTAATCCGAAAGAGAGTACAATTGCATCGACTCAAGCACATAGGATTTATCTACTAATTACATGTCAATCCAATTAGTTATCTAAAATCGAATAATCCATTCCTACCATCTCCAAATTCTAGCACAAATCATCCGATCCAATTGCTCATGATTAAATAAATCCCCGATTCAATCTCTATATCTCAACACATATCATCACAAAAGCTATCCATCAAGTAATAGATCGCATAATCCTTATGCGCCCTAACTCCAAAATTACTAATCCAACGAGAGGATAACCTCCAATTAATTTATCATCTAAGACCACCAATAATTTTGCATGTGACTCTAAAATAATATCATCCAATCAATTTATCCAAAGTATTTTTAATTTAGCATCCACCGATCAACATTCTACATAATCCGCTACGATGATAAAATCACTCGCATAAGCCGACATACCTCGCATGAAGACGCCTACGCTTAAGTAAGACATAACCGGAGAATTTCATCGGTTTTAAGCTACCAATTTATTTTACCATTAAACATGCATAAAAAAAATGACATGCACATGACACGACTAATATGATATCGGGGTAACAAAATAATACTAAAGATTTTACCACAACTCTAGACGTGTGAATCGTCACCGCGTCGTCTTTTCGGTCGCGTCCGCCGTAGTCGTTGCCGAACTCATCGCGCCCTGCTCGCGATCGGCGCGTCGCTCTCACCATGCCCAAGGAGCCGCCGCAGGCAGCGCATGCATGCACTACCATGTAGCCGCCGCTTGGCAAACTCCGGCCGCGCCGCTCCGCTAAACGATGCGTGCCATGCCGCATCGGCCGCGGTGGCTGCCACCGCCATGCTCCTACTCGCTGCGCCGCTCTCGGTCTCGCCTTAGCTCCTCGGCCGCCGCTCCACGCCGAACGGACCGAGTCTCGGCCGAGCCGTGCCTCACTCCGCCCGCCGCCTCACCGCCGCCTCCGGCCGCGAGCCGCGCGAGGCCGCGCGCCGCCGCCACCAAGCCCGGCCCTAGCCGCTGCGTCTTGGCCTCTCGGCGAGGAGCCGCGATGCTGCCCAAGCCGATGCATGTCGCTAGCTGCAGCCGAGCCATGGCCACACATCCATGCAGTTTCTCGCTAAAAGCTCCCATGTCACTTCCTCCTCTTTTCTTGCGAACCGCTCAAAAGGCCATGCATGTAAACACTACTTGCATGAATGGACGATTATGTGATGGGAACACGGTGGCATGACATGCATTAGAGGTTTCTGTTATTGAATGGGGTTGAGAGGAGAGAAGATGAGGTGAGCTTGTGCTTGAGAAGGAGAAAGAGTAATGGTGGTGCTGTTTGGGAAGGAGATGACCGAGTGGTTGGGTGAGGGAATAAAGAAATGGGGAGTGGGGAGAAAAGATGGCAGGCTTGGTTCGGTTGGCAAAACAAAATAGAAAGGCAGCAGGAATGCCCACTGCTAGCTTAGCTAGCTCATTCAAATAAGCATATACTACCGCAAGCCTCTCTTGGGGAAAAGAAATGAGAGTAGGTGCCGTGATTACTTTGGTTACTGGGCACGAAGAAACGGGAAAAAGGGGTGGGCTCGGCTAGCATAAAGTCAGTGCAAGGAAAAAGGTGTGGCGGTGAGAAACCTTTGGTGGGCAAGGAACCGAGAATGACCAAGTGGGAGAGATGGTTTGGTGGGGTGGGAGGAAATGGGCAGGAGCAAAAGCAAAAGGCAGGAGTGCTCGGTGCTAGTCTAGCTAGTTCATGCATATTAGTAGGTTCTACTCACTTCCCCACTACATGTCCCTGTGTGTGCATGTGTAAGACAGCATGCTTGCATTCATATATATATATATATATATATATATATATATATAAAGTGGATCAAGTAGTGTATTAGTAGTAGCAGTGTGTAGCACTGCACAAATATAAGTGCGAGAAAAGAAAATGGCGGGGGAAATAATGAGCGGGTGTTTCGGTTGTGGTCGGTCAAACTGGAAGCGACAACGATGATATAAGTGAATGACATGCTATGATCTTTGATATGCACGCTAAAACATGAAGTCAAAATAATTTAAATTTTTAAATGCAGTCTTTCATCCCGATGCCGTCCCATGCATCACGCCGTCGTGTTGACACCACCTCAGGACTTTGGTTGGGTGAATAAAACTACAAAAGAAATGGTAGTGACTAAAGTGGCTCGGCTAGCACAAGGGTGATCGGAAATAAAAATTGTGATGAAATAAATAGCAGCAATTCTTCCTCCTTCTTGCATGCCACGCAAAAGAGCTCGCACTAAAAACCGATTGGAGAAACAGAACGCCTCGAGGCGGCGATCGCAACGCTATAACATGCGTCGCATGATTTTTGGTTTCGGTTGTGTTTGCGAGGAGGGAAGTTAGGAAAAGAAATGGATACACGCACGCCTCGCTCTGCGGCGGCTCGGATGAAAAAGAGCGGCGGTCTAATGTATGCACCACGGTATGATTTTTGAAATGCATGTGAAAGCAAGAGACCAAAATAATTTTCTTTCGTTTGTAGTCTCTCGACCAATTCAATTTAATATTATTTGCTATTATTATTATTATTATCTTTATACAACTTTTAGACAACTCGATTCGATTTTTTTAAAAGGCAACATTTGAATTAAACATGGGAAAATTTTTAAAATATTGCCAAATTTTTATTAGATCGCCTACTTAAATATTAATATCCTGATCCTGAAAATCGGGATGTTACAGGCAGCACGAGTGTACTTGAATTAACGACGTTACCAAAGTTCGGTCCTCAATTGTGCAGACAAGTCCTTCCACATACCCAATTCTCATGCACAAAGACACCATCACTAACCAACACTTGTCCGGACCAAATCTCTTTTAAAAATGATAAAGTTTTACTCATAAAACAGCTACAAAGATCTGAAGTAAAAACAATAAGTAAGAGTTGTGTGTACCCCAAAACCATCGGGTTATTCCCGACGATCGAACTACCGTGTCTAGACTTGCATGGCTAAGCAATTCTATCACCCATAGTTCACACATCCTATCTTAAGCATATAGGAGTTGGTATAATTCAAGATTAACCTCAAGCATAGGACATAACTAAACTACACATCACAAAAATATTGACATAATTAAAATAGCATGCAAGCAATTATCATTGCACTATCTTAACCAAAACTGGGATCAAATATGATGCAAAAGAAAGTTCAAATGATGCTTGCCTTGTTGGTACAAAGAGCTGCTCACTCTCGGTAGCGTAAGTGTCGATATCAATATGCTCGGATCTATATAATTATAACATCAAATAAATACCAGAAAACAACACAAAACCAAAATGCTCAAAAATGCACGATTTTTCTACAGTAGTTAGGTCATGATTTTAAATGATTTTTGGTGAAATAATTATTTCACTTTGATTTAGCATGTGAAAGTTATAATGGTTGAATTTCAGATTCCAATAAGTCGTCATTATATAATTTAATTATGAAGTGAAATTTTGTAGAATAGTGGCGAGTACGTGGATCACATAGATAAATAGGCAATATTATTACAAGTCAAAAACAGTTGAGTTTGTCCTTTTTGGAGTTTTTATGATTTAGTTATTGATTTTCAAAGTTATCAGCCTTTTATAGTATAAAAATAATGGAGTTAAGGAGTATATTCTCCCAATAATAGTTTCTGTGATAGAGGTAAGGTGGAGACCATTTTTAGAATCAAGTTTACTGAAAATGAAAATTATCAAAAGTGGTCTCACTGTTTTTGGAGGTTCCAATAATTACTTATGCATTTTTAAAGATTTCAGTCCATTTTCCTATTGTAGAGATAATGATTTTAATGAACAAAATTCTAATTAAAGCCCTCTGCTACAGAGACATGTATGAAACTAATTTTGATAGGAAGTACATTAAGAATGTAAATTTCCAGAAGTGGTTTCAGTCAATTTGAAGTTGAAATGATTTAGTTATGCATTTTAGAAGTTATACATATTTTTCAGTGTGTAAGAAAAGGGTTTTTCGGATTTTACAAACATTAGCTACTTTTCTCACCGAGTGCAGCGCTAGCCGCTGATCGACCATCGACCAGTGCCCGCTCGTCCGCTGCCCATCGCGAGGCGCGCGCGCACGTGTGCGTCCTAGGGCGACGATTGCGAGCCGTTGGATCAAGATCCAACGGTCCACAGTCGAAGTGCAATAGGACGGTCCGAATGTCTCACAAATCCAGGCCGTTCCTTTCGCATCCGACGGTCCAGATTAACTCCAGTATAATTTGTTTCTAAGCACGTGTTTAGGGTCTTAGGGTCCACATGTCAGCCACTGTGGTTTTAACCAAAACGTTTCTGTTTTCTGTGCGTGGGGCCCGCATGTAAGTGAGACATTAGCGTCGTTAAGACAGGGATTAAATGCTAATGATTATCATTTATTCCTAATCATTGGCTCTGATGTTGTCGGCGCACGACAACGGGACTTCGGTCTCCGCGTTCCATTCCGGCGGTTTTGCCGGCGATTCCGCCACGCGGCGTTAACTAAGGGCATGGGCAGATGTAGAATAGCAGGCGCTCCTAACGGAGTAGTCCCGACGATCGAGCCGCCCGAACGGCGGCTAGCCGGAGTTGCGGCGGCGGTTCAAGCGGCAAAAGTGTAAGCAGCTCGACCGAGCTTCTCAGGACGACCTGGTGGTTGCTTAAGCTACCTAAAGGTTTGGGGAGGTCACCTGGAGCTGTGAGAAGCTTGGGGAAGCTTGGAGATGGTCGGAGTAGTGTGCGCAGGAGAAGAAGGTAGCGGCAACTCGGTTTCACGAGGAGAGGATTCACTGAGCAAAACCCGGAGAAAAGAATGATCAAGATGACTTAAAGATCATAGGAGGAAGCTATAGAAGCGAGGAATTTGACAATTACTTACCGGACCTAAGTGGGAGACGAAAAGGTTGTCCTTGGCCGACAAGAGGAACACCTTCAAATTAATCGATCCGTCGTGCATTGCCGAAACCAAGTGAGGGGTTTTGATCGATAAACTAAGGCATACAAGGTGACACGCAAAGAGAGGTCGAAACTCACCTGAGGTGAAGAACACAAGGTGATGTCCACCGAGCGCGCTCCGGACACGAGCTAGAGCACGAAGGTGAACCGTGGCTACAAGCAAAGGTAGGAGTTCTCATAGCGAAAATGGACACGGTATGGATTGTAGAGAAGTGTGGGATCACCGGAGGAAGCTTACCCGGCGATGCGCACGGAAGAGCTTCCTCCTCCTCTCGCCGAAAGAGGAGAAGTGAGGAAGAACAGGCACCGAGGGGTATTATGCGGAAGAAGACGGAGTGGAGGCGGCGTGAAGAGGAGGAGCCCAGGAGTGGTTGCATGCGCGGTGGCTAACGGGTGACGGAGTCGCAACGGGCCGGGCAGGCGCGCGCGCGCGCGTGGCATTGGATACCGAGCCGACGCGACGAGAGGTAGACGACGGATCGACAACACGCCCCACCGGTCGGCGTCTCCTCGCTTGCGCGCTGGTTGGAAACGTGGCCCACCGTGGACCGCTAGATCTAGATCCAAGGGCTGAGGTTCAAAAGAGTTAAGTGGTTCGGTTGGTGAAGCGGTATGAATTCTGGGCCGTTGATCTTTCATCCGGTGTCTTACGTGCGGTGCACTTAGTGGACTCGACCGAGTCACTTCACTGAGTTAGACTCGAGCCCGAGGAACAGTATCGGCCGGTTTGGTTTAGTGTTTTGACTGAGGTTAAATTAGAGTTACTACTTTGACCAGAGCTTTATAAATAGAAATAAATTTCCAAAAATTATGAAATAATTTGTGGGGGTTCCTGGGAGTATATAGTTCCCATAAAAATTATAAAACCCTACTATTCATAATATAGTTTGTGATATTTAAATTCAAACATGTTGTATGTCTATAAATGTTGTTTGAATTTTAATGAGGTTCAAACTAGTCCCAAAAATTTTGGAAAATATATATAAATTCATGATAATTAGTGTAGTATTTAAATAAATTGATTTCAGATGATGATCACAAATTTTTACCACTGATTTGAATTAAAAATTAAATTTTGATGTGTATGTTTACCTCAAATTAAATTTTCCAAGTACAATATATTATGAAATGATTTGAATTTGATAATGCATGCTAATGAAATACATATTAATCCGTTTTAATTGTTGGGGCTGTGACACGTAGCAACGCCGGGTATCCATCCACTCCTTCAGCTTGAGTTTCGGACAAGATGCGAGGGTTCATCTAAAGGCAAGAAGGCAAGGTAAGTTAGTTTCATAAACCAAAGCAGATCGGAGAGAAAAGATACTAAGATGGATAAGGAATAAAAGATATTCTTAACTTAAACTTTTCAAAGTAATTTGATAATTTCAAAATATTTTGACTCTAGAAGGCTTACTAACTCTAACGCCGGTGCTACCTCTAACCTACAACAAGATGGCTCGATACCAACGAGGGGACCCGGTAATTATCTCCATAAGACCGAGATTAGACAAGGTCTTAGGGACATAATTACTGGTCTCGATAAATGAATTCAATTTAACTCTATCCAAGTGAGAAGCTTAGCCCAATACTAGAGCCTCAACGATCATGCGCACGCTTCCTGCAGCGCTACATGATTGTCGATTCTCCTCGATTCAAGCACTACACTTAGTGAGTTAAATGGGAATTATCAACAATGAGTATGACATATATTGGCTCCCAAGATCAACGACCAATATACTCATACCCTCATCCAACGTTGATTACATCCATACAACGCATACAACAAGAGATAAAAGACATACCGCATAATAGTTAAGGTCTACACTTATTACAAACGCCGACCGCCAAATTCAAGTAAAGTACCAAGTAGCAATGCGAAGTAAATAGATAAAGCAAAAGACCAGCAGTGGTATGCCCATCACCCATCGCAACCGATCGGGGGTTAAATGGCAAGACACTACTCATTAGTGTCACCCAAGTCAACACTAGCGAGATCATCATAATCATAACCTTCCTCACCTGAAAAGGCCAAACAAACATCCGCCGAGTACAAGTGTACTCGCAAGTCTTACACAAATAAAAATAGTTATGCATAAGGGTCATTCAAAGGATGGCTCATATTGGTTTAGTTTTATAAAAGACGCAACAATTAACATCCTACACATACTAGTTTTTCATGTGCCCATTTAAAATCAGATTTGAAGTAGAAGTAAAACATGTAGTAAAGCATTTCAGTAATAAACAATTGAATCATACAAAGACCAAAGTGGCAGCCCACTTTGATGTACTAAACACATGAACATCCCGCCCATGACGAATACCAAGTTCAACCACAATTTTAATTAAAAGTCTAACAATAAGCACCACAAATTTCAAGCGGTGCGTCCATAACCGTGGACACGGCTATTCGAATAGATTAATACCGCAGGGTGTACTACTTACCCACACGACTTGATTAGCCCGTAAGCCTCCAGAGGCCTCGAAATAGCACACTTCCTATGGTATGCCGTGGGTAAATCAAGATACAATCATTTTCAGCAAGAAAGCCCTATTGAGCTAAGTCCCCTTGTGAGATGGTTCCTTGCCTAGTACAAGCGTCGATAGCCCTTGCTAGGGGCTCACAAGTTATATTGGAAATACCGATGCAATCAAAACAAAAGAATTGATGCTCCTTGCACACTATAAAGGATTACATCGGCTCCTCAAAGAACATAGGATTTCACGGTCGCTATGCCCTTACACCACCAAGGACTTAACACAATAAAACCTCTCCCTACTTAACCATACGGCACCCATACTGCGTGTGGCAAAGACGAGTGTTGCTTGAACAGAGAGGTACCCAAAGTTCGGTCCTCAATTGTCCAGACAAGTCCTTCCACTTACCCAATGCTCGTGCACAAAGCACCATCACTAACCAACACTTGTCCGGACCAAATCTCATTTAAAAATAAGAGTTGTGTGTATCCCAAAACCGCCGGGTTATTCCCGACGATCGAACTACCGTATCTAGACTTGCATGGCTAAGCAATTCTATAACCCATAATTCACACATCCTATCTTAAGCATATAGGGGTTGGCATAATTCAAGATTAACCTCAAGCATAGGACATAACTAAACTACACATCACAAAAATATTGACATTATCAAAATAGCATGCAAGCAATTATCATTGCACTATCTTAACCAAAACTGGGATCAAATATGATGCAAAAGAAAGTTCAAATGATGCTTGCCTTGCTGGTATAGTAGCTGCTCACTCTCAGTAGCGTAAGTGTCGATATCAATATGCTCGGGATCTATATAATTATAACATCCAATAAATACCGAGAAAAACAACTCAAAAACCAAAATGCTCAAAAATGCATGATTTTTCTACAGTAGTTAGGTCATGATTTTAAATGATTTTGGTGAAAGAATTATTTCATTTGATTTAGCATGTGAAAGTTATAATGGTTTGAATTTGATTTCAATAAGTCATCATTAAGTAATTTAATTATGAAGTGAAATTTTGTAGAACATTATGAGTACATGGATTACATAGATAAATAGGAAATATTATTATAAGTTAAAAACAGTTGAGTTTGTCCTTTTTGGAGTTTTTATGATTTAGTTATTGATTTTCAAAGTTATCAGCCTTTTATAGTATAAAAATAATGGAGTTAAGGAGTATATTCTCCCAAAATAGTTTCTGTGACAGAGGTAACATGGAGACCATTTTTAGAATTAAGTTCACTGAAAATTAAAATTATCAAAACTGGTCTCACTGTTTTTGGAGGTTCCAATAATTACTTATGCATTTTTGAAGTTATTAGCCCTTTTCCTATTGTAAAATAATGGTTTTAAATGGATTAATCTCCAAATAAATCTCTCCGCTACAGAGACATGTCTGAGACTAATTTTAATATGAAGTTTACTAAAAGTGAAAATTTCCAAAAGTGGTTTCATGTGATTTGGAGTTAAAATGATTTAGTTATGCATTTCTAAAGTTATAACTATTTCTCAGTGTGCCAGTAAATGGTTTTCGGATTTTATAACGCATTTACCGCTTTTCTCACCGAGGCTCAGCTAGCCACGGTCGTTGACCAGCGGCTCCGCCAATGCCCGTCCGCGAGGCGCGCACGCAGTGCGTCCTAGGGCTACGATATGCGAGCCGTTGGATCAAGATCCAACGGTCCACATTCGAGGTGCATTAGGATGGTCCGAATGTCTCACAAATCCAGACCGTTCCTTTCGCATTCGACGGTCTAGATTAACTCCAGTGCATTTAGCTCTCGAGCACGTGTTTAGGACTTGGGTCCACACGCCGCTGGGCTTAACCAATCACTTCCGACATCAATTAAATGCTAATGATTACAATTAACGCTAATGACGTGCTACGATGGCGGTCGGCGACGACAACGGATTTCGTCCCGCGTTTGACCGACGCTTGTCGGCGATTCCGCCACGCGGCGTGAACCAAGAGTATGCTTAGGTGCACAATAGTGCTGCGCTCCCAATGGAAGTGGTCTCGACGGCTAAGCCGGCCTGTACCGGCGGCTAGCCGGAGTGGAGCGGCGGCGATGCTACGGCAAAGTGCAAGCAGCATAAAGAAGCTCCGCAGCGACAAACAAGCGAGTGCCCAGGGTCCTAGGGACTATGAGAAGGCTACCTGAGCAAGGAAGAGTGCTCGGGGAAGCTTGGAGATGCCGGAGCTGCGTTGGCGCCGGAGAAGAAGAACGGTGACAAAACGGCTTCGCGACCAGAGGAGATCCTGAGCAAAACCAAGACCAGTGAATGCTTGGAATAGCTTCAAGATCTTAAGGGCATGCTGTAGGAGCAAAGAATTGAAGAAAGGCTTACCGATTTGAAGTGGGAGATGAACGGGTGTCCTTAGGCCGAAAATGATCAAATCTTCAAATTGCACTAAGCCTGTCGTGCATTGCTGAAACAAGGTGAGGGGTTTTGATCAGTGAGCTAAAGCATACAAGGTGACGCGGTGGTTGGAGGATAATACCTCTTGACAACGAAGAAAGCTTGAAGATGTCCGCGGGTGCGCGCTCTAGAGCCGCCGAGAGCACGATGTGGGAACCAGAACTACAAGCAACGAGAGAGGCTCGCATTAGCAAAAATGGACAAGGCATGCAAAGGAGGAGCCGAGGGTACCGGAGGTGGGAAGCTTACCAGAGAAATGAGCTCAAGCTAGCTTCCCTCTCCTCTGTCAACCGAGGAGAAGTGAGGGAGAAGGAAGGGCTTCGAGGGGGTGTTATGCCCGGGCGATGACGGCAATGGAGGCGGCGTGAAGAGGAGGTGGTTCCGGAGTGGCCAACGGATGCGGCGGATTGACGGCATCGACGGAGCACCACAGAGCGTCGCGGCCGCGTGGCACTGGATGCCTGAGCAGACGCGACGGGAGGAAGATGACGATGCTGACAGCACGGCCCCACAGGTCAGTGTCTCCTCGTTTGCGCGCGGGTTGGAAACGTGGCCCATCGTGGACCGCTAGATCTAGATCCAAGGGCTGAGGTTAAAAAGGGTTAAGTGGTTCGGTTGGTGAAGCGGTATGAATTCTGGGCCGTTGATCTTTCATCCGGCGGCTCACGTGCGGTGCACTTAATGGACTCGACCGAGTCAGCTTGCCTGGGTCGGGTTTGGACCCAAGGAACAGTGCACTGGTTGAGTCCAGTGTTTTGACTGGAATTATTTCATTTCTTCTACTTTGACCAGGGAATTAAAATTAGAAATAAAATTCCTAAAATCATGAAATAATTTGTAGGGGTTCTGGAGTATATAGTTCCATAAAAATTATAAGACCCTACTGTTCATAATATAGTTTGTGATATTTAAATTCAAACATATTGTATGTCTATAAATGTTGTTTGAATTTTAATGAGGTTCAAACTAGTCCCAAAAATTTGGGAAAAATTATATTAATTCCTAATAATTAGTGTAGTATTTAAATAAATTGATTTCAGATGATTATCACAACTTTTTATCACTGATTTGAATTAAAAATTGAATTTTGATGTGTATGTTTACCTCAAATTAGATTTTCCAAGTACAATATATTATGAAATGATTTGAATTTGATAATGCAGGTTAGTGAAATACATATTAATCCAATTTAATTAGTTGGGGCTATGACACACCAACTCTGTGGTGGTGGCATGGTTGTTGACTTCGGTGTCCCTATCCATTGCTAGGATGGTGGAGGTGATCTGTGGGGACCCCGAATCGGACACGTTCCAGATCAAGCGATTGCACAGAAGGCACAACCCTTAACGAGAGACGAGTACGATCCCGAGTGCCCGGATATGTGTCTCATGTTAGCTCCCAAGGATCAGTGGCTAACATGCACATATCCAACACAACATTGCATTCACATCCATACACAATCGTACAAAAGAATAATAGAATCAATTACAACATCATTTAAATAGAACCTTTAGTACAAGGTTGCATAAGAGGGCCGATCGCCAAATCTAAACAACACAATTAAATCGCAGCGGAAGATAAACTTAAATAAAAGGGAATAACCGAGTTGGCATGCCCACAATCCCACAAGCAACCAAGCGGAGTTAAAGCCGTTGCACCCGTCGTTCTCACTGAACAAATAGACCTTTGTTAGAGTACAAAGTTGTACTCATGAGACTTTCAAAAGAAATAAAGATGCATGTAAGTATCAAAGGAAGGCTACCACACTAGTCGGCCAACAGTAAAGCAAGTTTTGCATATAGATAAAAGATTCTAACTTGCCATTTGTAAAACAATTAGAAAACATTTTATGATAGTAAGTAATGATCAACAAAGGTATAATTCCAAGTATAATCAACCCACGAACATCCCATTCGTGGCACAACTCAATCCTCAACAAATTTAACGCGCGAACAACGCGTTCAAGAATACATTTCAGATTTGAACAAACTAACATAAGGACATAACATTCCCAACCATAACCCAAACTTAATTTTCCAAAAGACTAATCGTACCGCTTTCCCACAAGTGTTGTCCATAACCTAGGACGAGGCTATTCAAATAGATTTAGTTACTCTGCAGACTAAATATGCATGCATGGACTCACACGCGCCATTGCGCGGCCGGGCTGGCGTTGCATCGCCGCATGCAATCGCCTCCACCGCCCGACTCTTCTTTGCCTCCTCTCTCGCCGCATGCTCGCATGCAATCCGCCGCTGCCGCCTCACGCCGCACATGCGCCGTTGCTCGACGATGCAGCGCCTCGGCCTCATCCATGGTGCCGCGACGCCGTGCTCATGACACCGACCTAGTCGGGAGCTCCTCCATGCCAAGCTGCTGCCCGGCCACCTCTGTGCTTCCTGCTGCTGCTCCTTCATGCCCAAGCCAACGCTACTTCTTTCTCCACAGAACAGGAACACTAGCTCAAGCTCACTCCCTAACCGAACAGCTTGTGCCAACGCGAATAGCTCAAAAGGCTGTGCATGTGAAAACTAATTGGATGAGTGGAGAGCTTGTGCGATGAGGTTTGCAATGTTGTGACATGCATTGGATGATTTGTGGTCTTTGGTGGAGTTTGGAAGGAGAGATGTTGTATTAGTCTTGAGCTCATGGGGAAGAAGAAATGGCTACTTGGTGTGGGAAGAAGAAAATGGCGTGAAGAAGGATGAAGTGGCTGTGTAGCAGTGTAGGCCTTTAGGCTTTGGTGTTGGGAGAATAAAAAGTGACAGTGAGCAACAAGGGCTTCGATGGGAGAAAAAGCAATGGCAGGGGATGGTGCTCTGTTGGAAAAATGGGTTGGCAGTGTACACTATTGAGTAGAGTTGGTGACTGAAAAAGGAAATGGCTGCATGTGCCCTGTTCGGCTGGGAAGAAATGGTGTTGGGGTGTTGGAGGGGCTCTCGGGTGAACAAACTAGTGGAGAAAATGTGTGGCTGTGAGTGATAGAAGGAGAAAAGCAATGAGGAGATGGTGCTTCAGCTGGGACCATGACTCCATGAGTGGCAGTGAGTTGCTTTGTTTGGCTGTGTACAAAAATGAAATGGCAATGAGTTGCTCTTCTTGAGAAGTGATATGGCGAGAGATGCTTTGGGAAAAGAAGAAGATGGCAGTGTAAATACATGATGGAATGGCTGTGGAGCATTCAGATGGGAGAGAGAAAAGCAACTCGGTTGGTCAAAACAATAGGGAGAATAGTGGAGTTAAAAGCATTGTATTTCTCCTCATTTTTCCAACTTGCTGTATGACCTTGCATGTGGAACCGCTTATGAAATGAAATGCTTGCGTTTACGAATGCAATGATATAACATGCATTGTCGATTCTTAATTTTTGGTGGTGATTACGAGGAGAGAAGTTGGGAAGAGAATGGACACGCAGCGTCTACTGCGTTATTGGTTGATCAAAAAGAGCGCAGTACAAATGCATGCATCATGATTTTTGAAATGCATTCTAAAACAATATATATATATATATATATATATATATATATATATATATATATATATATATATATTTTAAATGATCTTTCAAGCGATTGATTGAACTACAAGGCAACCCTTTTAATTAATTCAATTTGATTTTTTTATTAAAAAAAACAATCTTTTTACTTAAACACGTAAAAAAAATCTTAAAATACAGTCAAAAATTTATTAGATGACCAAATTAATTATTAATATCTTGATTCTGAAAATCAGGGTGTTACAAACCTACCCCCTTAAAAAGAATCTCGTCCCCGAGATTTAGACAGAAAAGAGTAGGGGCAGAAAGTCTTAGTCGCTTTGTTAAAACCCAAATCTCTTCCCATAAACCAAACGACTCGATCTTCAAACAATACCGCTATTATCCCAACAATTTTTTTTTGGCAACCTCTAATTGTTGTTCATCCAATTGAAATTCACTGATCAAATATAGTCTATAGTAAGCACACTCCAATCTATCATTCCACAATTTATACATTAACCACCGAAATCGCTTGCTTTATAAAATTCTATCATAGGGGATTTCCAGTATAACTCTCAAATTATGAGCACTAAAGAACCATATTTTAATGTCTATAATCCACCAATTGACATATATTTGCAATCATCCATCAATTATTTGTTGTTTTCAGCAATTGTCCTCACAACAATTCAAATTCCTAAAAGAGGGTTACTATGCAAGATCAAATTGCATTTTCAGGCTATGTCTATATATTTCGCACCTCAATCATTTTGTTAGCATGATCAATCCACTTGCAATAACCAATCCACCAAATACACTAATTAATCATCAAGGTCTAATCCACTCATCCCTACTCTAGGATCAATTGACCTCTAAAATCAACATAATTTCCCTAGGTTATATATATACCTCCTTTATCCATAGTCAACTCCGACCAAAAAAAAATCAAATTATCAAAAAGATCATCCACCCAAGGTGAATCCAACAATAATCCAAATAATCCGAGTTACTAACATTGTCCCAATCAAGTTATGCACAATGATCTCAGTTCACATCAACAAGATTAACTCGACGACTTCCAAAATCTAATTATGCTCAAGTATTTAGCTAATTCCAACCGCCACCTTTAACCATCCCTAAATGATTGTAACACCCCAGCTCCACATGAGCCTAGAATGCTACAAGAATTAAGCTAACTAGAACAATCTATGAATTTTTCGACAGAACTTCCTTTGTATGAACAACAAAATCGAGGTACTAACAGATGACCATGGTATTTATTATTATTTCTATAATCCAAATCTTTCATGCATATAAAATAATCGTACGATTGTAAACAATTAACATCATTCTCATAACCATGAATAATCCAACAACCAACATCATAAAACATCCATAGATGGTCTCCACACAGTTATTTATTCTTAAGTGAAACTAAATAGCAATTGCATAAATGTTGTGAGGTAGTGCGTGCTTTCCAATGTCTACTCCCTCCCATGCATGACGTTCTTGCCAGAAGTACCTATAACAAGACAAAGCAAGGGTGAGCCATACGACTCAGCAAGTATCAACAAGGTTGCAACATTCATATAGACATAACATCTAAAAACAACTTTACTCAACACCGTTAAGACATTTCAAATATTTAAATGATGCTAATGCTATGCACTCTTTGATCTTTATCTCGTTTCGCATTTTACCGGTAATGCGGGGTATTCATCCGTCAATGAATACCCATGCCTGTGCCCTCTGGCACAGGGACCAAGAGCCTATACATCACACGTATAGGGACCTTTGCCCGTCATCACAATGACGGGGACCTCTGTATCCAATGCCCACATTCCAAGAATGTGGGGACCTTAAGCCTGTCATTACATATGACAGGGACCTCAACAATGTACTCTTGATCACCACGTGACCAAGTCTCAATATGCTCCAACATGCATAAGTACTACAACATCATATTTTCAATAACATAATTCAATTTGTAATCAGAGTTTGTAAACACTAGCATCAGGAAGGAACCTTAAACATAACTTGCAATCATCAACACAACTAGAATCATCTCCATAACACATTCACGTGGCAATGATGAACAATACACCACTCAATCATGATATGCAACCAATACTACACATAAACCCGAATACTTGCCTCAACCGCGCGAGAACGGCGGACGCGAAGTGGGTGCTGCCCTTGGGATCTCGCTGCCACCTGGACAAGAAAATAACCCCAAACTAAGACTAGCATACTGGACCAAAATCATACATCACATTACAATCGAAATCGCCAACTTCTTATCATTTCTAGCTTTTCTAATTTCTAGCGATCGGTCACTGCAGACAACAGACTTCAAAAATTCATAACTTTCTGCTCAGGAGTCCAAATAGGATGATCTTGGACATTCTGGAAAGGTAATTAAAATGTCTAAATAAACTTAGTTGGGGAGACCCTCTGATTCGGCCATCTACCAGTCCTACCAATCTATTTAATCAGAGCAAACATTTCACGTCGGGTTTCTGGACAGCGACAAAGAAACTATCATAACTTTCTCTACGTTTGTCCGAATTTAGTGATCTTTAGTTTTCCTGAAAGCTAAGAGGATTAGCCTAATTTTTTGTTATGGTGAGACCCTCTGAAAACCCCTCTAAATATGCGCTTCTATCAGGTTAACCAACACTAGCAATTCTGCTTCTCTCCAGAAACACAGAAATACTAAGAAATTCATAACTTTGGCTACCGAAGTCCGAATGACTTGATTCTTATCGGCAATGAAAGGTAACTACGATAGCTACAACTTTATAGGAGACACCCAGACCCAAATCTGCCTCTAACCTAATCAAAAACCACAAACTTCACTGCTGCAGAATATCGGCGAACTGACATCCGAAAATTATACAACTAGAAATTGACCTAAAGCAAAGAACCACGGGTTACCCTTGCCGAAACGAAGAGAGCACACAGCGGGGATGATGACCACCACGCTTCCGCTGCGGATCCCTTCTTCTCCCTCTTCTTCCCTTCTCTTCTTCTCCTCCTTTCTCCTCCTTTCTTGGCCGGCCACCCAAGGGATTCCTCTTTCTTTCTCTTGGCCAGCAGCAAAGGGGGATTAGGGAGGGGTGCAAGGAGGTGGGGAGGTAGGGGCTGCGCAAGGGGAGGGAGGGGAAGTGGCGGCCAGGTTAGGGGAAGTGGGGGCGTGGGAGAGAGGGGAGGGGAAAAGGCTGGTTCGGCTAGGGTTGGGGGAGTGGCTTCCCCCCCTTCCTTGGCCGGCCACCACAAGCCCAATTGGGCCAAGCCCAAGCCCAGGTTGTTGACTAACAGCGATTAACCCCCTCTCTAAGAGTCTAACTGAGAAAACTCCCTAAAGGTCCCTCCCGAAATTCCATTTGATCCTCCCCCGATTAATCGATTTCTCCCGAATTCATTCTTGTCTCACTTTCGGGATATTACAATGATCCAATTATATCATCCCTGGGACCACTATTCCCAAAGAGATAAATCTCACATTCAATCCTCATAGTCATCCACTACACGACTACTCAATCACCTTGTCATTCCTCACCTCTAAAAGTATTATGATCCGGTTATATACCCAAATACAACTCCACAAATCTCAAATTATCAACATAAGTATCCACCAAAATTTATAATATCATCAAAGTTTCGAATTGTAACTTTATCACCTTAGACCAAAATCCGACTAACGATCTTATCGACATATTATTAACTAAGGCATGTTAAAAAAACATAAATCCCCAAATGAACCCACAAAATTATTTATTCGAGCTTAAACACGTATTCCATGAGTTCCACCTGCATATCCCCCAACATAAATCCAATATAACCCACAGGCAAGCTTACATCACACTATAATAGTTCTATTTATACTCATATCTCAACATCATATGGTAACGCTTACCAAAACCCACAATTGATCCCACAAAGGTTAAGGTCTTAGGGTACCGACATCAAATTGACTCATCTAAGATCATATTCGGGAACAATGAGTAATAAACCAATTTCTCGATTATCAAACATCACTTTGACCATGCAAAACCACCAACCTCAACCTAACATAGAGGATATAATCAAAGAAAAAAAAAATAGCGGTTATTCAATCATATACTTCTCTTTACCAATTCTGCTATTAATCTCTTAATTAACGTGCGACTTCCATTCAAGAGATTAGAGGGAAAAGCATAAGATAGGGGAAACAACAGGGGTAAGGTCCTTAATTTAATTTAGACATTTTATGCTTTAAAAACACAAGAACCAACTCAAAATAAATGAAAAAGCATGCAGTAGGGACAGCACATAATTTATTTTTAACATAAGGCTAGGTTTTAGTATGTTTGTGAAATACAACGCCCGAAGGCAAGCCGGCAAGCACACCAAACATAAATAGCAACTTACAACCAGCACATTACACCGTCTACATGCATGATCAAATTGTAAGAACCAAGATGCCTAACACATAATTTGAGGTATCTTCTACCCCCCTTAAACATTTTGGTGCCTAAAAGATGCGGCGAGATAAGAATGAGCACAAGGTGAGTAAATAGGCAACGGGTATGCAATTTAATCCTAGCATGTATGCACACATGTAACATTCAAAATCAAGATCCAAATGAGTGTGCTAAGGCTCAAGGGTCAGCACAAGATTCAAGAAAAGCAACAGTAGTTTTCCGACATAATTGCGAGTCATGTTGCCCGCAGCAAAGCGCAACTACTGAACGAAAGAAAGCAAAGAGCACACTACAAAGTCCAGCGTCTACAAGCTAATGAATATAATTAGGGTGTATAATATCTAAGGATAATCCCTAACTTAATCCTATTATCGCAGCAAGACGTCATCTTCTCGTCCCGCCAATGCTCTTCACGGTGACTATTTAACGTTTCTAGTGTTGGAAGAGAGACGAGCATTGGAGAAAATGATTTTGCACAAATCAAAAGAATATTGAGGAAAGAAATTAGATGCTAGGATGGGTAAGAAACAAAGGAATTATATTACTAACATTTTTGCCAAACTTTTTATAGTTTGAAAATATTCTTTGCAACTCAAAATCCTAACAACGTCCATTGCTTCGGCTTTAACCTACGGTCAGTATGGCTCTGATACCAACGCTGTGGGGACCCCGAATCGGACCCGTTCCAGATCAAGCGATTGCAAAAAAGGCACAACCCTTAACGAGAGACGAGTACGATCCCGAGTGCCCGGATATGCGTCTCATGTTAGCTCCCAAGGATCAGTGGCTAACATGCACATATCCAACACAACATTGCATTCACATCCATACACAATCGTAAAAAAAGAATAATAGAATCAATTACAACATCATTTAAATAGAACCTTTTAGTACAAGGTTGCATAAGAGGGCCGATCGGCCAAATCTAAACAACACAATTAAATCGCAGCGGAAGATAAACTTAAATAAAAGGGAATAACCGAGTTGGCATGCCCACAATCCCACAAGCAACCAACTGGAGTTAAAGCCGTTGCACCGTCGTTCTCACTGAACAAATAGACACCGTTAGAGTACAAAGTTGTACTCATGAGACTTTCAAAAGAAATAAAGATGCATGTAAGTATCAAAGGAAGGCTACTACACTAGTCGGTTTTTTCAGTAAAGCAAGTTTTGCATATAGATAAAAGATTCTAACTTGCCATTTGTAAAACAATTAGAAAACATTTTATGATAGTAAGTAATGATCAACAAAGGTATAATTCCAAGTATAATCAACCCACGAACATCCCATTCGTGGCACAACTCAATCTCAACAAATTTAACGCGAACAACGCGTTCAAGAATACATTTCAGATTTGAACAAACTAACATAAGGACATAACATTTCCAACCATAACCCAAACTAAATTTTCCAAAAGACTAACTGTGCCTGCTTTCCCACAAGTGTTGTCCATAACCTAGGACGAGGCTATTCGAATAGATTTAGTTACTCTGCAGAGTTGTACAGCTTTACCCACACGATATGAATACCTTATACTGTCGCCATGCACTCTTCCGAAGGAGTGTGACTGAGATATCATAACGAGGCCGTTACAATGTCATGTCCTAACTATCAAACCACCCGAGGAACAGAATCCGATAGCAGACTAAGCGCCTCGCACCACAGGTGAACCCCGTTGTGTAAGTAAGTCCCTATCCAACAAGAGACCCTTAAGGGCAAGTAAGGCAAAAATGTAATATGCCCCCACGAGATTGACAAAAGAACAATTAAATACATAACAATAACAATTGTCAATCCCATTGTGTTTTGATAGCTAACACACAACAAATTATTAAGCCAAGCCTTCGCCATTATCCCGGCGTGTGGTTGCACGTAATACTTGGTTCATCACACCACAGACCGGTCCTTAAACACTCAGAAGGGGCTACACAATTCCATAATAACAACAACAATAGTAATTCATGATCACCCTACACCCGTCCAAGTTAAGAACATAAACCCATGCCCAACATGTCCACAAACCTCAGATGCGAAGATCTGGATACATCCCTCAAATCCAACATAATCCAATCCATAAAATCCTCAAATTTCATTAGGATTCAATTCAATTCACTGGCCGATGGACTAGCTCCATCAACCGCTCTCGGCTACGACTACTAGCATGACTAAGCATCGTTCTACAAACTAGTAAATAATCCCATATAACATATAACCTTAGTTATTCAAGGTAAAAGGGTAATCAACATTCAAAGGAGGGCTAATGCAGAAATTAGGAATTTAACTACTTCTACCCATAAATATACATTTCAAATAGCATGCAATTGCGATAATAAAACTCACACAAAACATTTAAAAACCACTGGGAGCAATATGATCAGGAGGAGGGTGCTCGCACCTTTGCTGTACCACTTGTTCAATCTCAGGTTAATCACATATTGATCTCACGAATATAACGGTATCGTCGAAAACCTAATCGAAAGACGATATTGCAATAAACACCAAATAAGCCAAAAATTCAAAATACTCCAAAATGCATGAAATTTACACAGTGGGTAGGTCATAATTTTATATGAATTTAGGTGAAAGAATTATTCCATTTGGATTTAGTATGTGAAAGTTATGGTGGTTTGAATCTCAAATTTCTGGAAAAATCAAATTTAAATAGGATCTGTTACTGTTCATCTGAATTAAATTCTTTGGTGAAAATTTGCATAACAGTGGTGGGGATAAGGATTGAATGGTTGGAAATATAATAAAAAGTTATGTTCAATAAAAATTAAATCACCCCATTTGGAGTTCAAATGAATTTTCTATGAATTTTTGAAGTTAATTCAATTTCTAGTGTAAAAATAATTCTTTTCTGAATTTTTCTAATGCATTTAATACTTTTATACTCATTCTAACCAATGGGACCTACATATTTTCTTTTCTTTTCCATTTAATTCCTCAACATCTACCGACAAATCTAGTCTTCTCATAATCATTTATTTAACCGATTCTCCGGTGTTGAATCCAATCACATACATAACACTTTCCGATCATATTCTCATATCTTGATCTAAATCCCGTACTAACCTCCACTAAGGCATAATCAAGGTAGTCAATCCAACAAATAACTCCCGGACTCATAAACTTTCATCTACACAATCCATCCGGTGGCTATACGAAATCTACCAAGTGATAAGCATATGACCAAGACTAAATCTATCAATCATTATTCGATCTACTGTATAAGCTAATACGAACCATCTAGCTCTACTAGTTTCGCCTTGGCAAATCACATTCCCATACACCCAATTTTCCGACGATCGAGGTTTAATTGACTAACCGACACTTAATGAGCTTTACAATATAAATTCACATCCGATATTTAAAAGCTCACTAATCAATCAACTCATATCTACATCACCGAAATAGCCATGTATGACATCTACCAATCCAATCACATACGTGCCTCTACGATCAACTAATTACTCATTAATCTACTAATCCAATTGAGGGAATGATTCCATCAACTCAATCGGCTCAAATGACTTAACTACTAATCACAAAGCAATCCAATCATTTATCCGCACTCAAATAATCTATTGCTACCTTCTACCAATTCTAGCATATATGAGTCACAAAGCTATTACTAAAATCATCCGATCATTTTGCTCATGATTAATTAACTCACCCAATTCAATCTCTATTTTTTTCATTGAATAACATCACAAGAGCTATCCACCAAATAATAATTTATAAACCGCTTATACGTTCTATCTCCGAAAATCACTAATCCAACGTGAGGGAGAATCTCCAATTAATGTGTTATCCAAAGATTACCACTAACTTCCATGCAACTTCAAAATACTATCGTCCGATCAAATAATCCAATCATACATTTAATCTAGTATCTACCGATCAATAATAAACGCATTTCGTCACAATAATTTAATTATTCGCATTAACAATATTTCATCACATAATCATACCTACGCACAAATAAGATATAACCGGAGAGTTACACTGGTTTTAAGGTACCAATTTATTTTACCATTAAACATGCATAAATAGATGTTATGCCCACGACTAATATGCAACATGCACGACTAATATCATAGTACGGTAACAAAAATAACACTAAAGATTTTTACCACGGCACTAGGTGTGCAAATCGTCACCGGGCGTCGTCTTCTCGGCTCCACGTCCGCCGTAGCTGTCGCCGAACTCGTCTGCGTCCATGTCCGGCTCCTCGATCCACGTCCGTCATCCTAGTGCCGCCGCATGCGCCACGCCGTCGCGTCGACACCGCCCCGCCTCGCTCGCTCTCGACGCTGTCGTCTTCGGTGCTCAACTCGACTGCGGTCTTCCTCGCCTTGTTGCCGCCACGCCCTTGGCCGTGCCCTCGCCATCGAGCCAGGCAGCGTGCATGCATGGCTCCAGCTGCATGCACCGCCGCTTGGTCTCGTCGGCTCCACCATCTCGGTGCCGCTGTGCCGCTGCGTGCCTCCGCTGTCCGTTCCTCCTCTCTTTCTCCTGTTGACTGGCCACCGGTGAGCCGTTGTCGACGCCGCTGCAGCGTAGCACCTCGGCCTCGCGTCGCCGGGCTGCAGTGAGACTCCACCGTCTCGGCCGCTTCGCCTCTGCGTCACCTTGTCGCTGCCGGGCTGCGCGCTGCCGCTTCGCCGGCCGACAGCCAATGTAGCGCCCCTGCATGCATGCATGCATGCACGCATGGACTCGCTGCGCCACCATTCGGGCGCTTGCCGGCTGCCGCATGTCGCCTCCACCGCCCAACTCTTCTTTGCCTCCCTCTCTGCCGCTGCATGCCTGCATGCATGCCGCCGGCTGCTTCGCCTCAGCGCCGCACCGCTACCCGCTGCTCCGACGATGCAGCGCCTCGGCCTCATCCATGGTGCCGCGACGCCGTGCTCATGACACCGACCTAGTCGGGAGCTCCTCCATGCCGAGCTGCTGCCTGGCCACCTCCGTGCTTCCTGCTGCTGCTCCTTCATGCCCAAGCCAACACTACTTCTTCCATCATAGAACAGGAACACTAGCTCAAGCTCACTCCCTAACCGAACAGCTTGTGCCAACGCGAATAGCTCAAAAGGCTGTGCATGTGAAAACTAATTGGATGAGTGGAGAGCTTGTGCGATGAGGATTGCAATGTTGTGACATGCATTGGATGATTTGTGGTCTTTGGTGGAGTTTGGAAGGAGAGATGTTGTATTAGTCTTGAGCTCATGGGGAAGAAGAAATGGCTACTTGGTGTGGGAAGAAGAAAATGGCGTGAAGAAGGATGAAGTGGGGTGTAGCGATGTAGGCCTTTAGGCTTTGGTGTTGGGAGAATAAAAAGTGACAGTGAGCAACAAGGGCTTCGATGGGAGAAAAAGCAATGGCAGGGGATGGTGCTCTGTTGGAAAAATGGGTTGGCAGTGTACACTATTGAGTAGAGTTGGTGACTGAAAAAGGAAATGGCTGCATGTGCCCTGTTCGGCTGGGAAGAAATGGTGTTGGGGTGTTGGAGGGGCTCTCGGGTGAACAAACTAGTGGAGAAAATGTGTGGCTGTGAGTGATAGAAGGAGAAAAGCAATGAGGAGATGGTGCTTCAGCTGGGACCATGACTCCATGAGTGGCAGTGAGTTGCTTTGTTTGGCTGTGTACAAAAATGAAATGGCAATGAGTTGCTCTTCTTGAGAAGTGATATGGCAGTAGATGCTTTGGGAAAAGAAGAAGATGGCAGTGTAAATACATGATGGAATGGCTGTGGAGCATTCAGATGGGAGAGAGAAAAGCAACTCGGTTGGTCAAAACAATAGGGAGAATAGTGGAGTTAAAAGCATTGTATTTCTCCCTCATTTTTCCAACTTGCCTGTATGACCTTGCATGTGGGAACCGCTTGCGGAAATGAAATGCTTGCGTGACGACGAATGCAATGATATAACATGCATTGTCAGATTCTTAATTTTTGGTGGTGATTACAAGGAGAGAAGTTGGGGAAGAGAATGGACACGCAGGCGTCTCGCCTGCGTTCGGTCGGACTGAAAAAGAGCGGCGGTACAAATGCATGCATCATGATTTTTGAAATGCATTCTAAAACATATATATATATATATATATATATATATATATATATATATTTTAAATGCAGTCTTTCAAGCAGTTCGATTGAACTACAAGGCAACCCTTTTAATTAATTCAATTTGATTTTTTTATTAAAAAAAACAATCTTTTTACTTAAACACGTAAAAAAAATCTTAAAATACAGTCAAAAAATTATTAGATGACCAAATTAATTATTAATATCTTGATTACGAAAATCGGGTGTTACAAACCTACCCCCTTAAAAAGAATCTCGTCCCGAGATTTAGAGAGAAAGAGTAGAGGCGAGAAAGTCTTAGTCGCTTTGTTAAAACCCAAATCTCTTCCCATAAACCAAACGACTCGATCTTCAAAAAATACCGCTATTATCCCAACAATTTTTTTTGGCAACCTCTAATTGTTGTTCATCCAATTGAAATTCACTGATCAAATTTAGTATATAGTAAGCACACTCCAATCTATCATTCCACAATTTATACATTAACCACCGAAATCGCTTGCTTTATAAAATTCTATCATAGGGGATTTCCAGTATAACTCTCAAATTATGAGCACTAAAGAACCATATTTTAATGTCTATAATCCACCAATTGACATATATTTGCAATCATCCATCAATTATTTGTTGTTTTCAGCAATTGTCCTCACAACAATTCAAATTCCTAAAAGAGGGTTACTATGCAAGATCAAATTGCATTTTCAGGCAATGTCTATATATTTCTGCACCTCAATCATTTTGTTAGCATGATCAATCCACTTGCAATAACCAATCCACCAAATACACTAATTAATCTGTCAAGGTCTAATCCACTCATCCCTACTCTAGGATCAATTGACCTCTAAAATCAACATAATTTCCCTAGGTTATATATATACCTCCTTTATCCATAGTCAACTCCGACCAAAAAAAAAATCAAATTATCAAAAAGATCATCCACCCAAGGTGAATCCAACAATAATCCAAATAATCCGAGTTACTAACATTGTCCCAATCAAGTTATGCACAATGATCTCAGTTCACATCAATAAGATTAACTCGGCGACTTCCAAAATCTAATTATGCTCAAGTATTTAGCTAATTCCAACCGCCACCTTTAACCATCCCTAAATGATCCAATTATATCATCCCTGGGACCACTATTCCCAAAGAGATAAATCTCACATTCAATCCTCATAGTCATCCACTACACGACTACTCAATCACCTTGTCATTCCTCACCTCTAAAAGTATTATGATCCGGTTATATACCCAAATACAACTCCACAAATCTCAAATTATCAACATAAGTATCCACCAAAATTTATAATATCATCAAAGTTTCGAATTGTAACTTTATCACCTTAGACCAAAATCCGACTAACGATCTTATCGACATATTATTAACTAAGGCATGTTAAAAAAACATAAATCCCCAAATGAACCCACAAAATTATTTATTCGAGCTTAAACACGTATTCCATGAGTTCCACTGCATATCCCCAACATAAATCCAATATAACCCACGAGCAAGCTTACATCACACTATAATAGTTCTATTTATACTCATATCTCAACATCATATGGTAACGCTTACCAAAACCCACAATTGATCCCACAAAGGTTAAGGTCTTAGGGTACCGACATCAAATTGACTCATCTAAGATCATATTCGGGAACAATGAGTAATAAACCAATTTCTCGATTATCAAACATCACTTTGACCATGCAAAACCACCAACCTCAACCTAACATAGAGGATATAATCAAAGAAAAAAAAAATAGCGGTTATTCAATCATATACTTCTCTTTACCAATTCTGCTATTAATCTCTTAATTAACGTGCGACTTCCATTCAAGAGATTAGAGGGAAAAGCATAAGATAGGGGAAACAACAGGGGTAAGGTCCTTAATTTAATTTAGACATTTTATGCTTTAAAAACACAAGAACCAACTCAAAATAAATGAAAAAGCATGCAGTAGGGACAGCACATAATTTATTTTTAACATAAGGCTAGGTTTTAGTATGTTTGCGAAATACAACGCCCGAAGGCAAGCCGGCAAGCACACCAAACATAAATAGCAACTTACAACCAGCACATTACACCGTCTACATGCATGATCAAATTGTAAGAACCAAGATGCCTAACACATAATTTGAGGTATCTTCTACCCCCCTTAAACATTTTGGTGCCTAAAAGATGCGGCGAGATAAGAATGAGCACAAGGTGAGTAAATAGGCAACGGGTATGCAATTTAATCCTAGCATGTATGCACACATGTAACATTCAAAATCAAGATCCAAATGAGTGTGCTAAGGCTCAAGGGTCAGCACAAGATTCAAGAAAAGCAACCGTAGTTTTCCGACATAATTGCGAGTCATGTTGCCCGCAGGCAAAGCGCAACTACTCGGAACGAAAGAAAGCAAAAGAGCACACTACAAAGTCCAGCGTCTACAAGCTAATGAATATAATTAGGGTGTATAATATCTAAGGATAATCCCTAACTTAATCCTATTATCGCAGCAAGACGTCATCTTCTCGTCCTTCCGCCAATGCTCTTCACCAGTGACTATTTAACGTTTCTAGTATTGGAAGAGAGACGAGCATTGGAGAAAATGATTTTGCACAAATCAAAAGAATAATGAGGTAAGCAATTAGATGCTAGGATGGGTAAGAAACAAAGGAATTATATTACTAACATTTTTGTCAAACTTTTGATAGTTTGAAAATATTCTTTGCAACTCGAAATCCTAACAACGTCCATTGCTACGGCTTTAACCTACAGTCAGTATGGCTCTGATACCAACGCTGTGGGGACCCCGAATCGGACCCGTTCCAGATCAAGCGATTGCACAGAAGGCACAACCCTTAACGAGAGACGAGTACGATCCCGAGTGCCCGGATATGTGTCTCATGTTAGCTCCCAAGGATCAGTGGCTAACATGCACATATCCAACACAACATTGCATTCACATCCATACACAATCGTACAAAAGAATAACAGAATCAATTACAACATCATTTAAATAGAACCTTTTAGTACAAGGTTGCATAAGAGGGCCGATCGGCCAAATCTAAACAACACAATTAAATCGCAGCGGAAGATAAACTTAAATAAAAAGGGAATAACCGAGTTGGCATGCCCACAATCCCACAAGCAACCAACTGGAGTTAAAGCCGTTGCACCCGTCGTTCTCACCTGAACAAATAGACACTGTTAGAGTACAAAGTTGTACTCGCGAGACTTTCAAAAGAAATAAAGATGCATGTAAGTATCAAAGGAAGGCTACTACACTAGTCAGTTTTCAGCGTAAAGCAAGTTTTGCATATAGATAAAAGATTCTAACTTGCCATTTGTAAAACAATTAGAAAACATTTTATGATAGTAAGTAATGATCAACAAAGGTATAATTCCAAGTATAATCAACCCACGAACATCCCATTCGTGGCACAACTCAATCCTCAACAAATTTAACGCGCGAACAACGCGTTCAAGAATACATTTCAGATTTGAACAAACTAACATAAGGACATAACATTTCCAACCATAACCCAAACTAAATTTTCCAAAAGACTAACTGTGCCTGCTTTCCCACAAGTGTTGTCCATAACCTAGGACGAGGCTATTCGAATAGATTTAGTTACTCTGCAGAGTTGTACAGCTTTACCCACACGATATGAATACCTTATATGCCGCCATGCACTCTTAGAAGGAGTGTGATGAGATATCATAACGAGGCCGTTACAATGTCATGTCCTAACTATCAAACCACCCGAGGAACAGAATCCGATAGCAGACTAAGCGCCTCGCACCACAGGTGAACCCCGTTGTGTAAGTAAGTCCCTATCCAACAAGAGACCCTTAAGGGCAAGTAAGGCAAAAATGTAATATGCCCCCACGAGATTGACAAAAGAACAATTAAATACATAACAATAACAATTATCAATCCCATTGTGTTTTGATAGCTAACACACAACAAATTATTAAGCCAAGCCTTCGCCATTATCCCGGCGTGTGGTTGCACGTAATACTTGGTTCATCACACCACAGACCGGTCCTTAAACACTCAGACGGGGCTACACAATTCCATAATAACAACAACAATAGTAATTCATGATCACCCTACACCCGTCCAAGTTAAGAACATAAAACCCATGCCCAACATGTCCACAAACCTCAGATGCGAAGATCTGGATACATCCCTCAAATCCAACATAATCCAATCCATAAAATCCTCAAATTTCATTAGGATTCAATTCAATTCACTGGCCGATGGACTAGCTCCATCAACCGCTCTCGGCTACGACTACTAGCATGACTAAGCATCGTTCTACAAACTAGTAAATAATCCCATATAACATATAACCTTAGTTATTCAAGGTAAAAGGGTAATCAACATTCAAAGGAGGGCTAATGCAGAAATTAGGAATTTAACTACTTCTACCCATAAATATACATTTCAAATAGCATGCAATTGCGATAATAAAACTCACACAAAACATTTAAAACCACTGGAGCAATATGATCGGGAGGAGGGTGCTCGCACCTTTGCTGTACCACTTGTTCAATCTCAGGTTAATCACATATTGATCTCACGAATATAACGGTATCGTCGAAAACCTAATCGAAAGACGATATTGCAATAAACACCAAATAAGCCAAAAATTCAAAATACTCCAAAATGCATGAAATTTACACAGTGGGTAGGTCATAATTTTATATGAATTTAGGTGAAAGAATTATTCCATTTGGATTTAGTATGTGAAAGTTATGGTGGTTTGAATCTCAAATTTCTGGAAAAATCAAATTTAAATAGGATCTGTTACTGTTCATCTGAATTAAATTCTTTGGTGAAAATTTGCATAACAGTGGTGGGGATAAGGATTGAATGGTTGGAAATATAATAAAAAGTTATGTTCAATAAAAATTAAATCACCCCATTTGGAGTTCAAATGAATTTTCTATGAATTTTTGAAGTTAATTCAATTTCTAGTGTAAAAATAATTCTTTTCTGAATTTTTCTAATGCATTTAATACTTTTATACTCATTCTAACCTAGCCTTTGCCATTACCAATGGGACCTACATATTTTCTTTTCTTTTCCATTTAATTCCTCAACATCTACCGACAAATCTAGTCTTCTCATAATCATTTATTTAACCGATTCTCCGGTGTTGAATCCTATCACATACATAACACTTTCCGATCATATTCTCATATCTTGATCTAAATCCCGTACTAACCTCCACTAAGGCATAATCAAGGTAGTCAATCCAACAAATAACTCCCGGACTCATAAACTTTCATCTACACAATCCATCCAGGTGGTCATCTGAAATCTACCAAGTGATAAGCATATGACCAAGACTAAATCTATCAATCATTCTTCGATCTACTGTATAAGCTAATACGAACCATCTAGCTCTACTAGTTTCGCCTTGGCAAATCACATTCCCATACACCCAATTTTCCGACGATCGAGGTTTAATTGACTAACCGACACTTAATGAGCTTTACAATATAAATTCACATCCGATATTTAAAAGCTCACTAATCAATCAACTCATATCTACATCACCGAAATAGCCATGTATGACATCTACCAATCCAATCACATACGCGCCTCTACGATCAACTAATTACTCATTAATCTACTAATCCAATTGAGGGAATGATTCCATCAACTCAATCGGCCCAAATGACTTAACTACTAATCACAAAGCAACCCAATCATTTATCCGCACTCAAATAATCTATTGCTACCTTCTACCAATTCTAGCATATATGAGTCACAAAGCTATTACTAAAATCATCCGATCATTTTGCTCATGATTAATTAACTCACCCAATTCAATCTCTATTTTTTTCATTGAATAACATCACAAGAGCTACATCACAAGAGCCGCTTGGTCTCGTCGGCTCCACCATCTCGGTGCCGCTGTGCCGCTGCGTGCCTCCATTGTCGTTCCTCCTCTCTTTCTCCCGTTGGTTGCCACCGGTGAGCCGTTGTCGGCCTTGCGCAGCGTAGTACCTCGGCCTCGCGTCGGCGGGCTGCAGTGAGACTCCACCGTCTCGGCGCCGCCTCTGCCTCACCTTGTCTGCGGGCTGCGCGCGGCTGCCGCTTCAGCGGCCGACGCCAATGTAGCGCCCTGCATGCATGCATGCATGCACGCATGGACTCGCTGCGCCACCATTCTTGCGTTGCACGTATCATCCGCATCTGCCTCCACCGCCAGCTCTTCTTTGCCTCCTCTCTCGCGTGCATGCTCGCATGCATGCCGCCGCCGCTGCCGCAGCCGCACCGCTGCCCGCTGCTCCGACGATGCAGCGCCTCGGCCTCATCCATGGTGCCGCGACGCCGTGCTCATGACACCGACCTAGTCGGGAGCTCCTCCATGCCGAGCTGCTGCCCGGCCACCTCCGTGCTTCCTGCTGCTGCTCCTTCATGCCCAAGCCAACGCTACTTCTTCCTCCACAGAACAGGAACACTAGCCCAAGCTCACTCCCTAACCGAACAGCTTGTGCCAACGCGAATAGCTCAAAAGGCTGTGCATGTGAAAACTAATTGGATGAGTGGAGAGCTTGTGCGATGAGGATTGCAATGTTGTGACATGCATTGGATGATTTGTGGTCTTTGGTGGAGTTTGGAAGGAGAGATGTTGTATTAGTCTTGAGCTCATGGGGAAGAAGAAATGGCTACTTGGTGTGGGAAGAAGAAAATGGCGTGAAGAAGGATGAAGTGGCTGTGTAGCAGTGTAGGCCTTTAGGCTTTGGTGTTGGGAGAATAAAAGTGTGATGAGCAACAAGGGCTTCGATGGGAGAAAAAGCAATGGCGAGGATGGTGCTCTGTTGGAAAAATGGGTTGGCGGTGTACACTATTGAGTAGAGTTGGTGATTGAAAAGGAAATGGTGCATGTGCCTGTTAGTTTGGGAAGAAATGGTGTTGGGGTGTTGGAGGGCTCTCGGGTGAACAAACTAGTGGAGAAAATGTGTGGTTGTGAGTGATAGAAGGAGAAAAGCAATGAGAGATGGTGCTTGGTGGGACCATGACTCTATGAGTGGCGGTGAGTTGCTTTGTTTGGTGTGTACAAAATGAAATGGCAATGAGTTGCTCTTCTTGAGAAGTGATATGGCAGTAGATGCTTTGGGAAAAGAAGATGATAGCAGTGTAAATACATGATGGAATGGCTGTGGAGCATTCAGATGGGAGAGAGAAAAGCAACTCGGCTGGTCAAAACAATAGGGAGAAACGGTGGAGTTAAAAGCATTGTATTTCTCCTCATTTTTCCAACTTGCCTGTATGACCTTGCATGTGGGAACCGCTTGCGGAAATGAAATGCTTGCGTGACGACGAATGCAATGATATAACATGCGTTGTCTGATTTTTAATTTTTGGTGGTGATTACGAGGAGAGAAGTTGGGGAAGAGAATGGACACGCAAGCGTCTTGCCTGCGTTCGGTCGGACTGAAAAAGAGCAGCGGTACAAATGCATGCATCATGATTTTTGAAATGCATTCTAAAACAAAAATATATATATATATATATATATATATATATATATATATATATATATATATATATATATATATATATATATTTTAAATGCAGTCTTTCAAGCAGTTCGATTGAACTACAATGCAACCCTTTTAATTAATTCAATTTGATTTTTTTAAAAAAAACAATCTTTTTACTTAAACACGTAAAAAAAATCTTAAAATACAGTCAAAAATTTCTTAGATGACCAAATTAATTATTAATATCTTGATTCTGAAAATCAAGGTGTTACATGATCCCAAGTGCAACGGTGATAAGGAAGATGTTGGGGAACATGTACTCTGGAGCTGGTAATGTGATGATGATGGTGGAAGTTCAGGGCAAAGTAGATGCTCTGAAACAGGGGGAGAAGAATGTTCAAGAATATGCCAGTGAGCTGCAGCAGTTGTGGGTAGATTTGGATCAATATGATCCACTGCAGCTGACGTGTGCTAGTGATATTGAGCTTGGTAAGGCATGGCTGCAATGTAGGAGGGTCACTCACTTCTTGAAAGGTTTGAATGCTGAGTTTGAGAGCAGGACGGCTTCAATATGTCATCAGGTGATATTGCCAACTATAGAGGAGGCTATTTCAGCTATGGTTGTCGAGGAAACTCGACAGAGAGTGATGGTGGGTAACAACCTTGTAAGGTCAGCGTACGCCATAGCTAATGACAGGGAGTGTTACAACTGTAAGCAAATAGGACATCTGAGTTGGGCGTGTCCTCTCTCACGAACTGAAGGTCGCGAGGGTGATTGGAATTGCCATGATGCGAGATGCGGCAACTGAAACTTTGCAAGGAGGACTGAGTGTTATAAGTGTGGGGCATCTCGCCCTAGTAGAGGTGGTGGTGGGAATAATAGATCTGCTGAAGGAGGTCAAGGTGGAGGTAGAGGAAGAGGAAGAGGTGGCCCCAGGGTCAATGCAGCCATGATAGAAAGGAGAATACTGCACAGTCAGAGAAGTGGCAGAAGGGAGAAGAGGATTGGGACTAGAGTCAAGCGTAATGGGCTATGATAGTGGTAAAGGTGGTGGAGGCCGAGACTGGGTGTGTGTGGGCAGAGTTGTGGAGGCCGGGGGTGGCTGGGGGCATGAGGGTAGAGGAAGATGAGGTTGAGGTCGGGATAACTGGTAGATGGTGGAGATGGATTTGGTGACGTCCTTGGTAGTATTGGTGGTTAGCACCTTTTTTGATGGTATTGGTTATGGAGTCGATTGATAGTAGGTTTTACTATATTCTAGTAATGGTATTGCATTTTGTAACAAGATGGTCATGATTGTTTTCTCATGTCCATCTTGAGGGGGAGTGTTGAAGATATTAGAGATTAAGAAAGAGTCTAGAGTTTAGGTAATAGTCCAAATTGTATACGAGTCGGTCTGTAATATTTAGCACTATAAATAAAGGGTGTGGGGCTCTCCAATGGACACACACAATAATCCCAAAATTCTACAGTAACATACCCAGGGGGCATAATGAAAGTATGGTAGACTACTACTACTCAGTGGCATCACATCAACTTCGTCTTCGACAAAGAAGAAAAGTATTACTGTAACCTTCCCAACTCTGGAGCTTTCTTTTCTTGATCAAAACTCGAAACTCTGTGCAGCTAACTAAGATGTTCTTGTTGTATTTTGAGGGCAAATATGTAATTTCTCATTTGAGAAAAGAAGGATTATAATAGGAAAAGATAAGAAGATGGGCCCTCTTGTCATTGGGATGGGAGAGGAGATAAGGTTTGGGGATGGAATCCTCAATCGGCAGGAGATGGATTCGATGCCTGCTAGTCTTTTGGCCTGCCCGCGGGCGAGATGGGTAACACTGTCATGGCGGGCGGCTCGAACGCGCTTCGCACGGGCGGTTGGCGAAAGCATCTCTCCTTCCTCTCCTCTAAAGGTTCGATCCAGAAGTTTTTCCTTGAACCCCGAGAAATATAGTGAGTTCCCATTTTTGGTGAGTGCTTTTTCTCCTGATTTGATCTCTTGATTTTGGGGATTCTGGACCTTCGAGCTGTCGTGTGTGACTTAGTGCCGACGGTGGTGAGCTCTGATCCTCTCAGTGTGTGCATCCGGTCGGTTCCTTGCGCTATCTCCTCACTGTTTGTGCTATGCTTGGAACTCAGTGATTTGTGCACTCGGGTGGCGCGGATTTGGTCCTCTGTGTTTTGATCTTGGGGGAGGAAGGTGACCTTCGATTTGATTGCTGATTGGTGTTCTTGGGAGTAATCGGCCAGTGCTTCTCGATTGTCTTGTGCGGCATTATCCCTGATCGTCAACTTCGTATTTTGGTGTGTCCCGAAGTACGAAGATAGACTCTGTATCTCCGACGACCTCGCCTCTCCCCACGGCACAGTGGGGCGTTAGGTTTTCTGGGACAACGTCCTTGTGGCGTGCCTAGTCTACTGATCTACTTTGTGGTTTTGATTACCATTGGCTTGTGAGTATTTCTGCATTCTGAATTGCTAAGTATATCTTTGTAAATATATGTGCTATGCTAGTTCCTTTTAATCTGTGATAGATTTGATCTTTGAGACTAGCTCTGAGAGATATTGCAAAGACCTAAGTGGGTTCAATTTATGCTCTGTGATGATAGTTGTCTAATACTGAATTTAATTTGATGATTTAGGTCATACTTGAGCTCTATTGTGTTAGTTGTTCTTGTCTTTTGATCATCTGTCATTACATTTGCTCGTGTTATAACTAGTTGTTACTTCATTACGGTTATATTAGTGTCCGACAATTCAGATTGTCTATTATCGGATAGTCATTTGGCCTTAGTGCAGGATCTGTGACCTTACTTTTAGTTTATTCTAAAGGTAGTCAAGTTACATTGGATATCCGAGTTTTTCTCTCTCTTGATGCTTAAGAAAAATCCATATAGAGCTCAAAATTTGGAACTAAATTATTAAGTTCAATTAATGAAGAGTATAGACAATTGAGTTGAGATGGCAAATGCTTGTTCTTTTGCAACCCTCCTTATGAGAGCTCACATTATCATCAATCATCTGTGCTTTATGCTGCTTTATGATGGTTTCCTGATGTTAATGTTGAGCATAATATTGTCTTTAGATGACTTGATATAATTTCATAAATACATGTTATTGTGGTCATTTATTACATGCGGGTATTATGCGTTATCGCTGGTATTGTTTGCTAGGTATAATTATGAAAGTTTGCTAAAACTGCATTTGATACAACAATCTAGAAAACCTAGTATTGAAGAAATGGCTTCATCGTCAGATGTCGTTAAGCTGGAAGTGTTTGATGGTGCCAACTTCAAACGTTAGCGGGCTAAAACTAAGTTATGGCTGACTGACCTCAGATTTTTCTAGGTCGTCTCATATCCTCCGATGTTCCCTGTGGAAACCGCTGAAATGACGCGGTGGGAGGATGCAAACAATTCAGCCCTAGCTAGGTTGTTAGCAGCCTTATCGAACTAGCTGTTCGACGTGTATGTCAATTTCACTAATGCCAAACAACTCTGGGACGAACTGGATGAGAAGTATTCCGAAGGGGGTAATGGTAATGAGTCCTTTATTACTACTGTATACTTGAACTACAAGATGGTAGAGGGACGATCGGTGATGGAGCAACTCCATGAGCTTCAACTCCATGTATGTGGTCTTAATCAGTACGACTGTCTCCTACCTGAGAGTTTTCAAGTTAATATCATTTTGGCTAAGTTACCGCCCTCGTGGCGTGACTTTGTGACCACCCGACGACATACAAAGGAGCACTTAACACTCAATGAGCTATCAGTAGCTATCAATATCGAAGAGCGGGCAAGTGTCAGTGACAGCAAAGGTAGGCTCAAGTCCAAGCTCATCTAGTGGAGATCAAGAGTGCTGGTGGCTCTGGAAATTAGAAATTCAAGAATCAACCTAAAATCAAGCTTCAAGGAAAGAATATGAAGAAGAAAGAGGAGGAGGACATTGTCTGCTTTGTGTGCGGAGTGGCTGGCCATAAAGCTAACCATTGCCGCAATCCTAAAGGCAAGGGTCCTTCTCCAGCTCAGCATAAGGGCCGAAAGGCCGAGGTGAATGTCGTTTTGGATAACACCAGTTCTGAAGGGTATGTACCTACAGCCTTTATGACAAGTCCATCGATTGATTGGTAGATTGATACAGGTGCTACTAGACATATTTGTGCCGATTGATCATGTTTCTCTTCTTTTTAGGGTGAAGATGATGGATCTGTCCTAATGGGGAACAGAGCCACTGCTATAGTATGTGGGATTGGACAGGTTTGTTTGAAGCTTACTTCAGGAAAAACACTCATTCTGAGAGACATACTGTATGTGCCGACAATGACTCGCAATCGTATTAGCGGGTTGATGCTTTGCAGGCAAGGAATAAAGCTTGTTTTTGAGTCTAATAAGGTCGTGTTGACCAAATTTAGTACTTTTGTGGGCAAAGGTTATGATAGCGGAGGCATGTTCCGCTTATCTATTCTTGATTCGAATAATGTAAACATTTTTTATGTTTCGCATTGCAATAAATTACATTACGTTTGGTATTCACATTTATGTCATGTTAACTTTGAAGCTATTGTGTGGTTAAGCAAAATGGATTTAATTCCTAGCTATAATTATGAGAAGGATTCAAAGTGCGAAGTGTGTGTGTGCAAGCTAAGCAACCCCGAAAATATTTTCATAGCGTTGAAGGGCGAAGCACTTCTCCACTTGAGCTAATCCATTATGATCTTTGTGAGATGAATGAAATATTAACTAAATGTGGAAAAAGATATTTCTTAACTCTCATAGATGATGCAACTAAGTATTGTTATATTTATTTAATTAAGTCAAAAGATGAAGCACTAGAATACTTTAAAATCTTTAAAGCCGAAGTTGAAAATCAACTAGAAAAGAAAATCAAACGGTTAATGTCGGACCGAAGCGGTGAATACGTCTCGTTTGAATTCTCTCAATTCTGTGAAGAAAGTGGAATAATTCATGAAGTTACTCCACCATACTCACCCTAATCTAACGGAATAGCCGAAAGAAAGAACCGAACTCTATGTGACTTGGCTAATACCATGTTACAAAGTTCAGGTATGTCGAACTATTGGTGGGGTGAAGCAGTTTTCACAAGTAATTATGTAATAAATAGGGTGCCACCTCGCAATCAGGAGGAAACACCTAATGAAGGATGGAAGGGGAGACAACCAAACTTGTCCTTTCTTCGGACCTGGGGATGCCTTGCAAAAGTGCATGTGCCATTACCGAAGAAAAGAAAGCTCAGTCCAAAGACTATTGATTGTGTTTTTCTAGGGTATGCTTCTAATAGCACGTCTTATAGATTTTTAGTGGTCAAATTCAAGGTAAGTGACATCGCTACGAATATAGTGATGGAATCCCGTGATGCGACATTCTTTGAGCATATGTTTCCTATGAGACCAAATGAAGTCATTGATCTTACTGGTTCAAGTGAACGCTCTATTCTTTCTAGGGTGGATAACACTTCTCCAGAATTGGAGTTGAGGAGGAGTAAGAGGCGGAGGACTGGAAAGTCTTTAGGCGATGACTATGTCACCTATGTCATGGATGATAAACCACGAACCCTTTTAGAGGCATACACATCTCCAGATGTGGATTACTGGAAGGCAGCAGTCCGTAGTGAGATGGATTCCATCATAGCTAACGGAACGTGGGAGGTTACGGACCTCCCATATGGATTCAAGCCAGTCGGCTGCAAATGGATCTTTAAAAGGAAGCGTAGACCTGATGGTACTATAGAAAAGTACAAGGCCCATTTAGTGGCTAAGGGTTTCACGTAAAAAGAAGGTGAAGACTATTTTGATACATACTCTCTTGTGGCTCGCTTACCCACAATTCGGGTGCTTTTAGCACAAGCTGTCGCATATAAACTCCAAGTACATCAAATGAATGTAAAGACCACTTTCCTAAATGGAGAGTTGGATGAGGAGATTTATATGCAACAGCCCGATGGTTTTGTGGTTGAAGGGCAACAGAGGAAAGTATGTCATTTGATTAAATCCTTGTATAGCCTAAAGCAAGCTCCCAAGCAATGACACGAGAAATTTAATAGTACTATGAGCTTGGTCAGCTTTTGTGTGAACGAAGCTGATAAATGTGTCTACTATCGGTTTAGTGGGGGCGAAGGTGTCATTCTATGTCTTTGCGTAGATGACATATTGCTTTTTGGGACCAACATAGATGCAATCAATAGAACAAAGTCTTTTCTCTCTCAGAATTTTGATATCAAAGATCTGGGTGAAGCTGATGTGATCTTAAACAATAAGCTTATAAAGGGTGAGAATGGGATTACTCTTTCACAATCCCATTATGTGGAGAAGGTCCTAACCAGATTTGGATTTATGGACTGTAAATTAGCAGCCACACCCTATGATCCAAATTCCAAGCTTCATAAAAACACTGGATATGGAAAAGACCAGCTTAAATATTCTCAAATTATAGGATCTTTAATGTATTTAACTAGTGCAACGAGGCCTGACATCTCATATGTTGTAAGCAGATTGAGTCGTTATACGTCCAATCCAGGAGATGATTATTGGATAGCACTAGAGAGGGTACTTAGGTACCTGAAGGGGTCCTCTAACTTGGGACTGCATTATTCTAGCCATCCAACAGTCTTGGAAGGATTCAGTGATTCTAACTGGATCAGTGACTCTAACTGGATCAGTGACTCGGATGACATGAAGGCTACGAGTGGCTATATATTCACTCTAGCAGGTGGAGCTGTTTCGTGGAAGTCTTCTAAATAGACTATCCTTACACGGTCCACTATAGAGGTTAAGCTGGTAGCTCTAGACTCAGCGGCTGTAGAGGCAAAATGGATTAGAGAACTCCTTTCTGACCTACTTGTGTTGGAAAAGCCAATTCCAGCCGTATTAACCTACTGCGACAACCAAATCGTTTTGGTTAAGGCGAAGAGTAGGAAGGACAACATGAAGTCCTCAAAACATATAAAGAGACGACTTAAGTCGGTAAGGCATGTCAGAGAGACAGGTGTTATTTCTGTAGAATACATCCAGTCTGAAAGAAACTTGGCAGATCCTTTCACCAAAGGATTGCGGAAGGCCATCCTTGCAGCATCAAAGGGAATGGGGCTCATACATGTGTAAAGGCTCACATTGGTGGTAACCTATCCTAGGAGATCGGAGATCCCGTGAACTAGGCTCTAGGACAACAAACTGTGTCAGATTATAGAGCACATCTAAATGGTCCCATTAGCTGCAGTGCTCTTTTCTATAAGTAAGGTTGAGCAATAGCTCTTAATGAATTCAAAACCTTTATGGTAACGGGAATTGTCCTACAGGATTCCCTAAAGAATTCACCTACTTGAGTATGATTGTGAGGCCGCAATCAAAGAAAGATAAGGGTCTACTTGAGTATGATCGTGAGGTCGCGATCAAAGAAAGATAAGGGTATACTTTCTTAAGTACTCATGAGCTAGATACGGGGACATAACCGTAACGTCCCAACCCGAGAGGGAAAAGGGCAAACCACCCAGTACAGAATGTAACTTGGGCAGAAATTCTCACACCAAGGCATTGGATCAAGGCGTAGTTCTCCTTTGTCTGTGCAGAGTCGTAGCCCTTGTTGCATGGCGCCGTCTGTGGGGAAGAAGGCGCGAATTTCTGGAAGAAATTCTTTGCTCATCAAATCTTTGTCCATTTCTCACTTGTAATCACTCATGCGGTTATGGCAGGAAGTTAGGACAAGGAGAACTGGTTCGACCTGGCGGACTACTCCAACCTCGACATGGACGCATGTATCTGCACCATGCATGAAAACGGAATGTCATCATCATCCTCCTCCTCCGCCGGCTCGCCCATCGCAGATATCAGCGAAATCGACTAGATGGATGAGGATATACCGCTACGACCAGTGGCGGTTTCAGAGGAAGTGCTTCTGACCAGTTCAGAATACCCAAAGACCTCTGCAAGCTTGGTCTTTTCGATCGACGAAAAAGATGACAAAAATTCAACACCGCAACTTGAGAATCAATGTACCCTTGATGCGATCATGGTTGACAGGTACTCATCGACGTCTTTTGGCAATTCCAGGAGCCAACCGACATCTGGTAACAGTGTTAATGAAACCCCCACTAGTCATAGACCAAGTGGGGATGACAAGGCTCAATATACGATTGGCAATCCGCCGGATCAGGTTGAGACCATCACGAAAACCTCAGGAAGTACTAATTACCGACCACTCTCCATCGTGGAAGCTTCTTGCAGACACACTGAAAGGCTCTCCATCAGTTACAATGGAAGCTCATCAAAAGATCACTGCTGGAGGCACAAGGTCAATGTGATCGGAGATACGGATCAAAATGCTGTGTACGGTCCTTCATACGTTGCCTCGTCACCACATAATGATGGAGATGATACGAGCGGTCAAGCACCAAATGCCAGAGGTAACAGAGCTGATGGACGTCCGTCAGTTGATTTGCCTGGTTCTACCCCAGCCCATGTAAGGGACTAGGCAAGACCAACCAGGAGGTGGGGGGGAAGTTCGGGCGATCAGACACCTTCTTTTGGCAGAAATCCTCAGAGACCTTCGGTAACGGTACAAAACCTGCAGCGAGTTCAAGATATTTTAAATACTTCTGACCCTATTTTAGCAGAGACTCCGGGTTTTGTCCAACTTGTAGGTCAGGTATCAGAAATTATCCAACAGACTATAGAGCGCACGGAAGCATACCGGGAACGAAGGCATTCGCAAAGTCAGACCATGACTTCATCCTAGCATTCCTCCCACAGCAGAGGGCAGCATGGTTGTGTTGAAGACTAGTTGATAGCAAGACCACCTCGACGATTCCGACCAAGGAGTCATGAGCGGAGAAGGCTATTTCAAGAAACCTCACCTTCACTTCGTCGAGGGGAGCAATCGCTTGGACCTGATGATCTTCGACATCATCTGAGCACCGGCAATCCTATTAACGTCCACGACCGAATCGGGACACTGGAGCACCGGCAATCCAATTTAGGAAACTGGTCTCTAACCGATAATAATCCGGCACCTTTTCAAAGAAGGCGCCATGAATCGATCACAGGTTGTCGAACCTTCTCCGCAGGGCTTCAGGCTATGCGTTGGCCAAATAGGTTTCGACCGGCCAATTTGGATAAGTTCAATGGGACTCAAAATCCTTTAGAATTTCTTCAGATATACACCACCGCCATCAGAGCTGCTGGTGGTGATGAAAATATAATGGCAAACTATCTTCCTATGGTACTAGAAGGATCAGCCCGGTCGTGGTTACTCAACCTACTGGTCGGATCAGTATACACTTGGGAGCAATTTTGTGACCTTCTGATTGCAAATTTCTAGGGTACGTATGACCGCCCTGGGAAGGAGGACGATCTCCACCGAATCCGCCAAAAATCCAATGAGACTCTCCGGCGGTATATCAAAAGATTTAGCTAGGTTCGTAATTCAATACCAGAAATCGTAGAATCTTCTGTCATTCAAGCCTTCAAAGCAGGGCTAAGAAATCGTAGGTTCACAGAGGATTTAGCAATACATCATCCGCGAACAACCATCGAGCTCTTTAATATGGCCGACAAGTACGCAACCGCCAACGAAGCGGTTGAGTGGAACGAGGCCATTGATCGAAAAGATAAAATCTCTCAACCTGGCTTGGATAAGACAGAAAAGAAGCAAAGGAAGGCTCTCAAGAAAAAGAGACATCGCAAACCCGACGATAAGGAGGTTCTCGCGGTTCCTAAAAAATTTACCAAGGGTAAGAAAGATTATGTCGGTCGTGGCAAGGCAAGGGAGGCTCCGACCGATGAATACAAGAAAAGCAAGAAATGGTATCCACTTCACCAGTAAGCAGGATATGACTTACACAACTGTCATGCCTGGCAAAAGAAGCTGAAAGATTATTATGCAGGTAAAGGTCCACTCCCCTCGATACAGGAACTCGGAGAGACAAGCTCCAAGAAGGACAAAGACGGTGATGAAGAAATGGAGTACCAAGAGCCTCCTCGAGGCTCCTCGAGGCTGGGTTTATTCGTGAGGTCGACCACCCGGAGTGGCTCGCCAATCCTGTAATGGTTAGAAAAGCCAATGGAAAATGGCGAATGTGTATTGACTTTACAGATCTTAATAAAGCTTGTCCGAAGGATGACTTCCCCTTCCTCGCATTGATCAACTTGTAGAATCTACTTCCGGGAGTGAGCTGTTAAGTTTTTTAGATGCTTACTTAGGGTACCACCAGATTAACATGAGTAAAAAAGATGAAGAGAAAACTTCCTTCATCACTCCATATGGCACTTATTGTTATGTAAAGATACCATTTGATCTCAAAAATGCCGGTGCAACATTCCAAAGGTTGATGCATAAAACTTTTAGTCCACAGATAGGTCAGAATCTAGAAGCCTACGTGGATGATTTGGTCGTAAAGAGCGTCCATGTTGGCGATCACATTCCGGATTTATATGAGACTTTCAATAACTTAAGACACCACAACCTTAAGTTAAATCTAGAGAAGTGTGTGTTCGAAGTTTCTTCTGGTAAGCTTCTTGGATTCCTGGTTTCGGTCAGAGGCATTGAAGCAAACCCAGGAAAAATCTCAGCCATCGATCAGATGCGCCCTCCGACCACAAAGAAGGAAGTTCAAAAACTAACCAGCAGCATGGCAACGCTAAGTCGTTTCATAGCACGATTAGGTGAAAAAGGATTACCTATCTTTAAGTTTCTCCGAAAACATGAAAGTTTCGAATGGAATAAAGAGGCAAACGACGCCTTCGAAGAACTTAAAAAGTACCTTACGAGTGCCCCAATCTTAGTTTCTCCAAGATCGGGAGAGACATTGCTGATTTATGTGGCTGCAACGCCACAAACAGTCAGTAGTGTGCTGGTCGTAGAACGTGACAACGTCCAACGACCAATTTATTACGTAAGTGAAGTCTTACATGGACCAAAAGAGAGGTATCCACTGGTACAAAAATTGTTGTATGGTCTCCTTATGGCTTCAAGGAAACTAAGGTATTATTTTTAGGCTCACAAAGTGGTCGTACCAACTGGGTATCCCCTTGGTGAAGTCCTTGGAAATAGGAAGTCATCAGGACGAATAGCAAAATGGGCGGTTGAGCTTGGGGCGTTTGACCTCTATTTCATCTCAAGAACAACAATCAAGTCCCAGGCAATAGCAGAATTCATTGCCGAATGGAAAAACCCTAAACCCACCCAAGGGCCTAAGTACGAACACCACGACGAGTGAACAATGTACTTTGACGGTTCCTTGATGCTCAAAGGCTCGGGGGCTGGAGTCGTTTTGATTTTCCCTACAGGCGAACACCTAAAATACGCCATTCATTTAAACTTTTCTACTACTAATAATGTGGCAGAGTATGAAGGTTTGCTGGCAGGCTTCGAGTGGCTCGTTCGCTCGGGATTCACAGATTACTAGTGAAAGATTATTCTCAACTAGTAGCAAATCAAGTAGGGAAAGAGTATCAGTGCTCTAGTACCAAGATGTCATCATATCTGGCGGAAGTACGGAAACTCAAAAAGCATTTATTCGGTTTTCAGATCCAACATATTCCTAAAAAGGAAAACTTTCTAGCAGACCAGTTGGCACGAATGGCCTCGTAACAGCCCAAATTTTCATTCTCAGTAAAAATTAAAAGTTTATTTATGTTTGTGGAATTTTTCTGAAATTTTAAAAGCTTTGTATAAATATTTTAAAGCCAAAACAAATTTATTTACAAAATTAAAAGCCAACATAAAGTTAGAAATAATTTTATTAAGTCCAGAATGAGTATGGGAATTTCTGTGAATTTTTCCATATTTTTTAGAATTATTTTGCTATTTTCTAAAGCCTAAATGAATTTTCAGAATTAAAACAAATAGAAAAGCAAAAGAAAAATCAAAAACCCTGTTTGGGCCGAAACCCAAAGGCTCCGGCCCAAACTTCCTCCATGTGTGCAGTGTGCCCTTGCAACCACCGCGCACCTCTCTCCCCTCTCTCTTCCACCGTCCGATTTAGATCGGACGGCTGCCAAAACCCCCACGCGTTCTCTCTCAATCTCTCTCGCTATCGGCCGTTAGATCTCAGGTCAACGGCCAGATCGTAATACTCATTCGGGAGGTCCGAATGTATCAGCTATGTGAGCCGTGCGATCTCAATCTAACGGTCAGATCACACACCGTACCCCTTCGCGTCACAACTAACAATTGTGACCGTTGGATTAAAATCCAACGGCCCGCACTCATCGTCTTCCCCGCGCCGTCTCCCTTCTTCTTTGCGCAAGCGCGCCCGAGAACTCCAGCATGACCGAGTCGTGCGAGCTCCGAATTCCCCGCTTTTCTAACTCCCTCTCCTCACGTGGTTGTGCGCAACGGCATCGCCACCTCGCGCCGCCCCCACTCCTCCCTCAATCCCCTCACCTCGTGCACGTTTTCGCCGAAACCGCCGCCGCACCCGAAACCGCCGCGCACGATCTCCACTACCTCCACGCCGCTCCAGAGCTCCCCGGCGCCTATAAAAGGGAGCCCCGTGAGCCCCTTCTCCTCCTCCATCTTCTCCCCGCACTCACTCTCCCTCTCTCGCTCTAGCGACGCCGGAATCGCCCGATCAAGCTTCTCCGCCGCGGCCGACTTCTTCTCCGATTCCGACGCCTCCGTTGGAGATTCGTCCTCTCGTCACCACCTTCGGCATCGCGGCGCCCCATGAACCGGTGCACACCACCTCGTCGCCGGAGGACCTCGGGAGCACTGACTTCATCGTCACCCGTACCACGCCGCCGCCAAACCTCCCCGCCGACGACCATAAGGCCTCGCCCCGCCGCCCCGAGGTAGCGCATCAGGAACCCCGTAACCCCCTCTCTCTGTTGGTACCATCCGACCTCGCGGAGGCCGTAGCGCCGGCGAGGTAATCACCGAGCCGTCGCCGGCATTAGGCCGACGTGGCATCGCCACTGTGGCGCCACCTGAGCGCCACCTCAGTAACACGGCCCGCGTGGCGCCGTGTCAGCACCCACGCACACACACATGTGGCACGGTCCACCGTGCCAGTTCTTCCAAAGCTCGGTGGGCTTGTTTCACCGTGAGCCGGCCCACTGACACATGGGGCCCGCTTGTCAGAAAACATTTTAAATTCATTTTAATTCCGAAATACTATAGCTGATGTAATCATTGCGCAATAAATAGCTTTTTCAGTAGAAAAATAATTCGAAAAAATCAATTAAATTTCAGATTTAGTTTTAAACTTCTAAAATTCATAACTTTTGCATACGAACTCCAAATTGGGTGATTCAAATTGCAAAATTTATATAAAATTATAATATAGCTAACTAAACCAAAATATTTCAATTTGGAGTTAATTTGAACTATGTTTTTGAATTTATTTTGAATTTGAATATTGAATTTGTCGTATTTTCGCGTATAGAATTCGACGACTCCGGAGAGTTCGATCAAACTGAAGATTTAGAATTCCAAGACATCGAACAAGGCAAGTTACACCATTGACCATATTGCCCCAGATATTTTAAGTTATTTTCTTTTTAAATTCTTTATCGCATGCATATGTTGTTATAAATATTTTAATATCTGTTTTATATATAGTTAATTCCATGTGTTATTGTATGGCCAATTTGAATGTTGTATCGACTACCTTGATACCATAGGCAAGATATTACCAAAATTAAATATATGCATAGCCAAGCTTAGTTCACATTCTGAGAATTTGGGAGGGTTTACACCAAATTTCTATAAATTTATTTCAAACTTGATATTGTGGTATTGTCTTACCACATGGGTTTATAAATGGAGTTTCATTCAAAATAAAATCAAAAATGGGTTTGGACTTGGGCGAAATGGTGAATGGTGGAGTGCGAGTTTATGCAGGATTGATCTGAGTTAAGATTAAGGCCCATGGTTTGTAGGAATGGCCTTAAGTCAATTGAGGACCGGTCTTTGAGCAGCTTATTGCTATGCCAAAACGTACTACCACATGTCTGTATGGGCAGCATTTGGCTAACTAATTTGTGATGTTCTAGTATATTTATGTCATGTGATTATGTGGGTGTCGGTTAGGCGTTTTATTCCCACTTGGCGCAGAGGGGCTTACGGAGGGCGGTTAGTCAAAGGCGAATCCTTAGCGGGCATGAGTATATTAGGGCGAGCATTGTAAAGGCCTCATGGTAATTGCTCGATCACACGTCTACGGAAGCGTGAATTGGCGACATAACGAGTATGTCACCTCGTGTGGGTAAAGTTGTACCAACTCTGCGAGTAGAAACTATTCGAATAGCGCGTCATGATCATGGACATGCTAGCGGGGCCACTTAAAGTTAAATTGTTTTTAGTTTTTAAATGCTTTATTAAATGTTGAGGATGGTTAATCCTTATGAAAATTTAGTGGGAAGCCAAGTGTTAGGAGGGGATCCTTCACTTTATCATTGGAGGTTATCCACATTATATCATTGTCATTTTAAAATATGATTTTATCCATAGTATAAAATTTCCTTAGAAACTACTATGCCTATTCAAACTAAAAATGTTGTTTATGCGAAACAACCCCTGCCATACTCACTTGTTTCCTTATGCATGCATTTAAATTCAATATTGGGTGTGACTTGCGAGCACGGAAGTTGTGCTCATCCTTCTTTGAATAAATCTTATTCGGAGAAAAGCTACTACGACGGTGAGGATCCGGACGAGTAGGCCTTTTGACCAGACGATTGCACATGGCGCATCGTGTAGCTCCCACTATTATTATGTTTCATTGTGTTTATCATTTGACATTTGATATTATTGTTGGACTCACTTGTATTAAACAATTATTTAATTAATGTCATTTACGCTTTCGTGATATGAATGTGATATCCTTTTGGTAAGACTGTGTATACTGGAAATCCTGGACCAGTGTTTGAACACAGAGAATTCGGGATCCTTCGTTCCCGGGTTCGACAGGCCTCCACCAGGACATCCGTCCCGCCCGGAGTTTTTCTCGAGCAACTCAATTCACCCTCGGTGGTTGAGCCTTCCAAGGACATAGATGTTCACAAGGAGATCACACACCTCGATTTTGCGAACATGGATGCTCCACAGGTCGATGATGGTTGGCACCATTGTCGGGACCCAAAAATACAATTCTGGACCCTCTGTGTATACTGCACTAGTCCAGGATCACGCTAGTGCACACAGTGGTAACATCGATGAAATATCATTTCCATATACAAAGATGACTAATAAATAGGCAAATAACAATAAATATCGAGTAAAGACCTTAAGGTGAAGCTTACAATTAATGCCTCGAGGCGAATAGCTCAAGAAGGCTGCGAAGCAAGCAGAATAACCGGTGAAGCCCATCCATATGCCCACGGGCAATGGTACAAGTCTTGCGACCTAATTCTTCGATCCTTGAAGTAGAACTTGTTGTGACGATTCCTCCATTTACGTAGGTTTGGGCGCAAGTTTTACAACAAGCGTGAGTACACTGGCCGTACTCGCAAGTCATACCACGAGAATGCAATGTATAGATGCGGGCTTATTCCAAAGGAAATGGCTTACGTGGTTATTTTGCATAAATGCAACATTTGCAATTGAATACAAGTAATAGATTGAAAGCATAATTCAAAACAAATAGACAATATTAATTTATGATTGTTTTCACAAAGACACATAGCCTAATCAAATTCTTTCACACGACCATATGACTTAAATCACCATTGTCCCTTCCCAAAGGTTTTATGAAAATCTACCCCTCGTGTGAAATCCCGAGCATTGTCCATGACCGAGGACGCGGCTATTCGAATAGATTGTTTAACACTCTGCAGAGGTTGTACACTTTACCCACGATATAACGGTGTGCGCATGCGATCATAACAAAACAGTTCGGCAACCGTCTCAACATTGGCGTTCTTATTCACACAGTCCCATATCACAAAGCTTAACCTATCACACGAACCCCAATGTTGAAACTCCGTAACCTACTAAGTTAGGCTGTCACGGACATGTGGTGCGTACAGTATAGCTCGATTCAATGGCGCACAAAGTTAAGTCCTTAATTGACCAAGGCAAGACTTCGGTCTTTCTAACTAAACCACATAGATAAATCCCAATCACAAAGCCACGGTTCACACAGTATCCACCACTTGCCTCGGTCCAAATCCTTTACCACCCGGTTGGTTTTAGTGCAACACATGCCATCACGAAGTAATAACACATAGCACACGAGTTTTACACAAAGTTCCATAGTCACTTAGTCAAATTTATAATTGCAACTTCGTGATGATGATGACTCGTTGCATGGCTAAGCAATCTACTCGTACTAACCAACCACGTTGGTAATACCATAGCACCAACTAAATATGAACCAATCTAGGGTGACAAAAGATTATGACATACAATGGACAATGTGGATATAACAAATTGGATTTTTAGCTAAACCCAAAGCGATTAAATAATTACTTAAAGTAAATGCAATAATTTAAATCAAAGTAATTTTAAAAGCGGGATTCAATATGATCAAAGGTATAACTTGTCTTGCTATAGCAATGGTGATCTTATTTTATCTTCAATCTTCTACTTGCTTGATCTTGACTCCTTGGACGATTAGGGACTTGGCGTCTAACGAGAAAGAAAGCGCAAAACAAACTAAATTCAAAAAGACAAATCAAATAAACTCCAAATTGAAATTGAATGGCACTGGAAGGTAGATATTGAATTTAGATGAATTTAGAAACTTGAATGGGTTCAATCGGAATTCGGATGAAGAAGATATGGCTTTTGGAAGATTGGAATTCACATGAAATGATGAAAAAGCTCTACGGAATATTCTCAGAATATTCTATTCCGAAAATATTTAGAAAAAGAATGAGTATATGATAGGTGGGACCGATTGATATTTATGGATTTCTAGAATTAAAATAATTCCAGAAATAAGGTAGAGAGAGTGACAAGCGGGACCAATAAGATAAAAGGATTTTCAAGAATTAAATTAATTCCCGAAAATAGGATTAAGGATTGACATGTGGGCCACTGGTCTATGGACCAGGTCCACAGAGATATACTAGTCCACGGTGGACCAAGCTCATAAACAAGGTTTGACTAAGGTTGACTGACATACGGGGCCCGCATGTAAGTGAGATAAATAATCTAGGATTTTAATGTGGGTGGATGACATGTGGGGTCAACATGTAAATGAGATAGATATATATGTATGGATGGCAAATGGTCCACATGGAGATGAGAGATAGAAATTTATTTCCTTGCATGACATATGGGGTCCAACGTCATAGAGAAGGGAAGAATATATGGGGCTTAAATTAATTAGATGGAAAGGAAGGACAGAGAGGAAGCAAAAGGCATGCAGAAGACACAAGAAGCGGCGAGCTTGATCGGCCAAATCATGATAGCATGGGCGGCATCGGCATGGCATTGATTTGATAGTTAAGCAATTTGGACCTGCATGTAGAGAGGTAGTAGGAGAACTAACAAAGCAACGGAGAACTAGTACTCAGCGGATAGCAGCAGAACTACCGGGCTTCACGTAGCAAGCACGAGACCAAAAGCTACGGAGGATGGAGCTTTGGCGATTGATTTTGGCGCGAGAGATGGCAAGGCAAAATAATAGAGCATAGAAATCAATTGAGATATGTATGAAAAAGAGAGAGCAATTAGCGATGAGAATGGAGACAAAAGCAACACACAAGAAGGACGCATACGAAGCAGAAGCGGTTCTGTGCAAGGTGGTGGCGATCTTTGTGATGGTAGAACAAAGATTAGAACATGGATTAATAGGAGAAAGAAATCCAAAGGAAGCCATGGAACCCAACACACACGTCTTGGACACACACATGAGCGTAAGCAGCGAGAGAGATGAAACGCTTCTGATGAATATGTATGAGCGATTGCCGCGGTGGCCGGCGGCGGGGCGGCAGTAGGCGGCGGCGCAAAGCGGAAAGAAGAAGCGAGCGAGCGGACGCGATGGCGCGGTCGGATTTTGGAAAAACTCACCGAGAAGCGGCGAACGCGAAGAACACGGTTGGGCTCTAATGGCGACGGTGCTCGGTGATCTTGGCGAAGTGGATGGAACCATGGCGTAGAAGGCGGCGGCGAAGCCAACGCCATGACGGTTCGCCAACGGGCGTCGGACGGCGCGATTCGCGAGAAGACTTTTGGTTGGGCTCAGTTTTCGGAGATTGCGGCGAAAATAGATCGGTTTGGAGAAACCAATTCGGGGATTGGAAGAGGATCAACACGGACGCGTGGCGCAAGCGGCTCGCTTTTATATGCCGTAGAGGAAGATATGGAAATTAGAAATTTTCAGTTGGAAGCGAACACGATACGAGCTCTGCGTTCTGGAAGATGAACAGTGATTCGTGCATTACTGTAGCACACGGGCAGGAGAGAAAAATTGATTTTCGGAATTAAAAGAAATCCCGAAAATCAAGGAGACCAAATAAAATAGCAAACAAATTCGGAAAAATCTCAGAAAATACCCAAAAATTCCTTGAAAGACAAGGAATCCAAATAACACAAATTTTTATTTAATTAATGTTTATATTAGTCAAATTAAATATTTTTAATTTAGGAAAATTCCAATTAAGCTTTATTAATTCAAATAAAATTGGTGAAATTTTCCAGGGACCTAAACTACTCAAAAGATTTTTGAAAAACCAAATTTTGGGACGTTACAAACCTCCCCCCTTAAAGGAATCTCGTCCCCGAGATTCAGGCTGGCTATAGAATAGGATAAGGAACTCAGCCTTCGGGTTCACTTCTTACTTTCAAATTGCTTTGACTTTGACAGAATCGCTCTTCTGACCACTTACAGAACAACGTCTTGCTTCTTGCTAAACTTCTCGCTTCACTGAAAACTTGACAAACTGGTTGTTGGCTGGAAGGCATATTGAAACTCGATTGCTTCTAAGAGGGCTGCTTGATCGGTGCTTGAAGGCATACGAAGAGGAGAAATCTTGCTGGCGATGACAACTCGGGTTGGAAAACTATCTCTTCTTCCGCGGAATCTGAACTAAGCGACACATATCATCAACTCGTCATACAATTCTTAGCACGAGAACTGTGGTATTCGAAGATAGACATGGTGCGAAGGTGAAAATCTGTATAGTGCTGTGTAGCTTTCCTTTTTGAACACTTGCTACTTAAATTCCATTTAGGATTAAGGACCCTTGGTCTTACGCTTCATGATTAATGCAACATCCACATACTTTGTAATTTGATGCGCTCCTAGGTGAGCGATGACTTCTGTGATCAATCACTCGAACTTCAGAGGGTGACAACTCTGACTGCGACATCCGGGTTGTAGAGAAACTCTACACATAACACTTACTTGCTCGACTTGGTACTCGAGTTAAGGCACAACTCATTTGTTTCTTTCAATCATCCAGTTGATTCGGGCGATTCACAATCTTGGCTGAAATGATCACCCAAGCATCATGTAGACTACGCCGCTAACACAAGATAAATTGGGATCCTTGGTGCGACACTAACTTCTCGACATGTCGTGCAATTTGACCATCTCTGTAGATCTGACACTGTACCCATGCTGACGATTGTCATATTTGTCGTATGCAACCTCTGTCGTATACCACTCTGCTGGCGTCTCAAACTAGGTGATATTGGCGGGAATGAAGCGACAAATTTACGTCAAATGATCAACAATCACCCTTCAAGAAATTATATCCGATTGGGTCTGGGAGATCCCATATCCGAATTCTCGAGGATAGAAGTACTCGACTAGCCCCAACATTTTGGCTGATTTTCTGACATACCAAACACATGGTAACCCATTCTGCGATATTTCGTTTTATTTTGGATCATCACAATGCAACTTTGAGATCTTCGTACACCTTGGTACCTTCAAGGAAAATAGAATGCTTGTACTCAAATGTTGGTTTGAGCATCAACTACTGGAGTTCCTTCTAATAAGATATGCAAATATACTCATTGATCCATGGATCATTGTTTTGCCTTCAAGTGGGTTCTCACTCTTTCCTTGGCTTTACGTGAGGACGGATCACTTAACATTCTGTCACCTCACCGATTTCTAGCATCGGTCGAACTCTAGGGTTCAACAGATATCCTTGCAAGCGACTCAAGATCCAAACTCGAATTTCACGGGTAACTTTAGTCGATCGATCAGATCCTTGTGGTAGCTCTTACATTTCAAAGTATCGCCATTTGTCTGTTGAGTGCAGTGCGAGGCGGATTCCAACCTCACGGTTCTCAATCCAATAACCATCTTTGTTGCTCCACGGTAGCAACTTGAATTATGACTAAGATAATTCACCACGAAACTTCTTAACACCCAAATTCTTGGTCATTAGTGATAAAAGCTATCAAGGCTCTTTACGGTATCGGTAATATGAACACCGAAGTTGTGATTAATCTCTCTGAAATTCTCACAAATTCGGTTCACCTTTTGATGCAGGTGGCTGGCCCTTTTACAACGATGAGGGGTCTTAGCTATCCTGAAACGGTGATCTCACTGGTCTTCAACTAACACTGTCTCCAAACGATTGCTTCACTGGTATTCAACTGACACTTGCTAAGTTGATGGGTTTGATTTGCCACTGCCTTTATCTGATAAAATCACCTGATCCGCTCTATCATTTTTGCAAACTCGTTTAACAACTTTTATCATAATTCATCTCTGACGTAATTCCTTCTGGAATTGGCAAATCCTGGGTACCAAGTCAAAGACAGACTTAACTTCTAATACAGTTGCATGCTGTATAGATCACTTGCAATGACAATTGCATACTCCTTTACGGATACTCACATTATCCAATGATTAGATTCTTCAATCATTTACTATTGTCTCGCTGCTATGCAAAATGATGAGTTGGAATTCAACATCACATTACATAGTTACGGCTCTACGGCCTTCAATCAACATGACTCAATGTTTGATTACTCAACTTGTAAAGCGGACTCTTGAAATGTATCCAATGATTTAATATCCACAATTTCTTTTTCTCCGTAACTTGCATGCAAAGGAAAAGTTACGATGATTCTGTGATTTTACTGCTACTAACAGAGACATGACACTGCATGATCTGGTATCATCAATCTAGACTTTCTTAGTAACATCATCATTCAAACGTCTCTTCTTTGGTAGCCGTTGGACACACGGATCGATGCGTTACCACCTCTGGGAGTTAAAATCTTGGTCGAGGCGACTTCTAGCATTTCGCATATTGGGTGAGTGGTGGTTCTTACGAGGACAGCGGCTAATGTAGTGACCTTTTCCATGAGAGTTGTAGCATAGACATGTCGAATCTTGCGATTTTTACGCGAAACTATGGCGAGCGATTATTCAGTGTTCTTCAACCTTCAAGAAGGATAGTCGCTTTGTAGGGCATCTCTTGGTATAGTGGTCTTGCTTACCACACTTGAAACACACTAGTGACGAGACTGGCTTGTTTCTCTTTTGAGGTGGGTCGAGGTCAATATTACCTTTTGTAATTCTTTAGTTGACATATCTTGTCTCGACAATGGTTTGCCTTCTCTTGCTAATGTTACGTGATGGCTCAAAGTTTTCTACGACGTTGCATTGCAAAAGTCAACACGGAATACATAGGGCATCGCTCGGACAATGATCATCGCTTTCACACAAGAAACATGTGATCTTACTCATAGGACATTTTCCAACGGAATGGTTTCGCCATAAGCTGGAACAATTGATATTGTGTTCATCGGCACTATGGCCTATTTCTCCAGTGGGTACATGCACAATCTTCGACTTATCGGTTGGCGACACTTCAACCGACAACGGCTAGATTTGGTGTAGGATATCGAAATAGCGAGTTTTCTTGATCACTTATGCTTTATATCGCATCTTTGTTGCACGAGCGATGGTGAACTACGCCCAAGTGATGGTGTGCTCGTCTTGATGGGCGGTCTGAAATTTTCCCACCAATCTAATGCAACTCCTTCTAAATGATGAGTAGCATAGAAAACTTTCATTATCATTGCATTGCACTGTGACTAACTTTTCTTCTATTGTGCGAATCCAAGATTCGCATCATTGAGTACAGTTGATCCTTCAAAGCAGGCGTCTTGGTCCTAAGAACTTTGCAAACTTGGCGAAGGTGTGTCTTTGGGATGGCAACGAGTTGTGCACCATTGCAAACATTACTAATGTCAAACGATCGCATTGTTCTTGGCATGAGTTGATTAGGTGGCGAAGCGGCTCGGGTTACGATGTGTCACTACTATGCGGAGATTGTTGTTGGTCATCGTGCCTGCAAATCGACCTTCGGCGGCGATCGATGACTTGCTTGATTATTCTAATTCATCAAATTGACTAAGGTAGCGGTGGTGCGATCCTACCAGTCACCATGTTGTTCATGTTTTGCATCATCGCGTTCATGGATTGAGTGCGAGCTACCAAGAATTGTTCCATGTTGGATCGCTACTCTTGAGTGCGACAACTATCCACTTTGGGATTGGCGAGTGCAGTGGTACAGGTGTCTCAAGATTCCGACAAGGTGGCTTCCTTGGGGTTCTCCATCTGTTGGTGACCGGGGCTAATAGATGCAAGGGAAAAGCATAAGGTAAGGAAGAGAATCTACTAAGGGGCGAGTTTAACCCAAAGAACACCAAGGAACACACAAATAGCGGAAAGCTATTAAGAAGCATAAAACTCACAGCCAAACTACATGAAGAAGGAAAACAAAGATCTAATCGTCTAGTCGATTAAACTCTAACAACAGGCGACTTGGCTCAACACGGAGGAGGAACCTACAACGATTTATCCTATATGGTTGATGCAGAAGAAAACTCGATCGAGCACGGTCTTCATCAAGCGTTGATTGCTTGCGATCCTTCGAGGCGAAGCTTGGAGAAAGATGGGCGACGTACAACTTCTTCTTAGTCTTGAATTCTTGTGGCGCACTTGTCTTGAACACTTGGGGAGATGTCGATCGTTGTTGTTGGTTGCATGGTCTTCAAGCGATTGCTCAAAACGCTCTTGGGCATCCACCAAGGCATTTGACATGGATAACGATGACTATAGAAGTTATGAGAGGAGAGAGTCAATTTAATACTCAAAATGGTGAGGACGAATATAGATGAGAAAGGAATAGAATGGAAGAGTATAGAAGCTAGACAAGATGAGAATAGTACATCATTAAATTTTTCCATTTGTAAAATAAGTTTTGAACTTTTCCTTACAACGGCAATTCTAACTAAGGTGACGACCTACGGTCGATATGGCTCGATACCACCTCCGCCGGGACCCAAAATACAGTGCGGACCCTCTGTATCTGCACTAGTCGAGGATCACGCTAGTGCACAGTGGTAACATCGATGAAATATCATTTCCATATACAAAGATGACTAATAAATAGGCAAATAACAATAAATATCGAGTAAAGACCTTAGGGTGAAGCACAATTAATGCCTCGAAGGCGAATAGCTCAAGAAGGCTGCGGCGGGCGAAGCAGAATAACTCGGTGAAGCCCATCCATATGCCCACAGGCAATGGTGGGTCGCGACCTAATTCTTCTCGATCCTTGAAGTAGAACTTGTTGACCGACGATTCCTCCATTTACGTAGGTTTGGGCGCAAGTTTTACAACAAGCGTGAGTACACAACCGATACTGCAAGTCATACCACAGAATGCAATGTATAGATGCGGAGCTTATTCCAAAGGAAATGGCTTCTGTGGTTATTTTGCATAAATGCAACATTTGCAATTGAATACAAGTAATAGATTGAAAGCATAATTCAAAACAAATAGACAATATTAATTTAATAGTTGTTTTCACAAAGACACATAGCCTAATCAAATTCTTTCACACAGCCATATGACTTAAATCACACAGCTGTCCCTTCCCAAAGGTTTTATGAAAATCTACCCCTCGTGTGAAATCCCCGAGCATTGTCCATGACCGAGGACGCGGCTATTCGAATAGATTGTTTAACACTCTGCAGAGGTTGTACACTTTACCCACACGATATAACCGGTGTGGCGCCGATCATAACAAAGCAGTTCGGCAACCGTCTCAACATTGGCGTTCTTATTCACACAGTCCCATATCACAAAGCTTAACCTATCCACGAACCCCAATGTTGAAACTCAGTAACCTACTAAGTTAGGCTGTCACGGACATGTGGTAAATGCAAAGTATAGCTCGATTCAATGGCGCACAAAGTTAAGTCCTTAATTGACCAAGGCAAGACTTCCGATCTTTCTAACTAAACCACATAGATAAATCCCAATCACAAAGCCACCAGTTCACACGGTATCCACCACTTGCCTCGGTCCAAATCCTTTACCACCCGATTGGTTTTAGTGCAACACATGCCATCACGTAATAACACATAGCACACAGTTTTACACAAGTTCCATAGTCACTTAGTCAAATTTATAATTGCAACTCGGGTGATGATGATGACTCGTTGCATGGCTAAGCAATCTACTCGTACTAACCAACCCACGTTGGTAATACCATAGCACCAACTAAATATGAACCAATCTAGGGTGACAAAAGATTATGACATACAATGGACAATGTGGATATAACAAATTGGATTTTAGCTAAACCCAAAAGCGATTAAATAATTACTTAAAGTAAATGCAATAATTTAAATCAAAGTAATTTTAAAAGCTGGGATTCAATATGATCAAAGGTATAACTTGCCTTGCTATAGCAATGGTGATCTTATTTTATCTTCAATCTTCTACTTGCTTGATCTTGACTCCTTGGACGATTAGGGACTTGTCTAACGAGAAAGAAAGCGCAAAACAAACTAAATTCAAAAGACAAATCAAATAAACTCCAAATTGACATTGAATGGCACTGGAAGGTAGATATTGAATTTAGATGAATTTAGAAACTTGAATGGGTTCAATCGGAATTCGGATGAAGAAGATATGGCTTTTGGAAGATTGGAATTCACATGAAATGATGAAAAAGCTCTACGGAATATTCTCAGAATATTCTATTCCGAAAATATTTAGAAAAAGAATGAGTATATGATAGGTGGGACCGATTGATATTTATGGATTTCTAGAATTAAAATAATTCCAGAAATAAGGTAGAGAGAGTGACAAGCGGGACCAATAAGATAAAAGGATTTTCAAGAATTAAATTAATTCCCGAAAATAGGATTAAGGATTGACATGTGGGCCATCGGGTCTATGGACCAGTCCACAGAGATATACTAGTCCACGGTGGACCAAGCTCATAAACAAGGTTTGACTAAGGTTGGTGACATACGGGGCCGCATGTAAGTGAGATAAATAATCTAGGATTTTAATGTGGGTGGATGACATGTGGGGTCAACATGTAAATGAGATAGATATATATGTATGGATGGCAAATGGTCCACATGGAGATGAGAGATAGAAATTTATTTCCTTGCATGACATATGGGGTCCAACGTCATAGAGAGAAGGGAAGAATATATGGGGCTTAAATTAATTAGATGGAAAGGAAGGACAGAGAGGAAGCAAAAGCTGTAACCGAAGACACAAGAGCAGCAGGCTTGATCGGCCAAATCATGATAGCATGGAGCGGCATCAGCATGGCATTGATTTGATAGTTAAGCAATTTGGACCTGCATGTAGAGAGGTAGTAGGAGAACTAACAAAGCAACGGAGAACTAGTACTCAACAGATAGCAACAGAACTACCAGGCTTCACGTAGCAAGCACAGAGACCAAAAGCTACAGAGGATGGAGCTTTGGCCGATTGATTTTTGGCGCCAGAGATGGCAAGGCAAAATAATAGAGCATAGAAATCAATTGAGATATGTATGAAAAAGAGAGAGAGCAATTAGCAGTAGAGAATGGAGACAAAAGCAACACACAAAGAAGGAACGCACAGAACAGAGAAGCCGGTTCCTGTGCAAGGTGGTGGCTTGATGCTGTGATGGTAGAACAAAGATTAGAACATGGATTAATAGGGAGAAAGAAATCCAAAGGAAGCCATGGAACCCAACACACACGTACTGGACACACACATGAGCGTAAGCAGCGAGAGATGATGGCGCTACGGTGAATATGTATGAACGATTGCACGCGCGGTGGCCCGCGGCCGGAGGCGGCGTGCGGCGGCGCCAAAGCGGAAAGGAAGCGACGAGCCGGACGCGATGGCGCGGTCGGATTTTGGAAAAACTCACCGAGGAAGCGGCGAACGCGAAGAACACGGTTGGGCTCTAATGGCGGCGGTGCTCGGCGATCTTGAGCGAAGTGGATGGAACCATGGCGTAGAGGCGGCGGCGAAGCCAACGCGCGACGGTTGACCAACGGACGTCGGACGAAGCGCGATTCGCCGGAGAAGACTTTTGGTTGGAGCTCGTTTTACGGAGATTGCGGCGAAAATAGATGGGTTTGGAGAAACCAATTGGGGATTGGAAGAGGATTAATACGGACGCGTGGGGCAAGCGGCTCGCTTTTATATGCACCGTAGAGGAAGATATGGAAATTAGAAATTTTCAGTTGGAAACGAACAAGATACGAGCTCTCTGCGTTCTGGAAGATGAACAGTGATTCGCGCATTAGTGTAGCACGTGGGCAGGAGAGAGAAAAACTGATTTTCGGAATTAAAAGAAATCCCGAAAATCAAGGAGACCAAATAAAATAGCAAACAAATTCGGAAAAATCTCAGAAAATACCCAAAAATTCCTTGAAAGATGAGGAATCCAAATAACACAAATTTTTATTTAATTAATGTTTATATTAGTCAAATTAAATATTTTTAATTTAGGAAAATTCCAATTAAGCTTTATTAATTCAAATAAAATTGGTGAAATTTTCCAGGGACCTAAACTACTCAAAAGATTTTTGAAAAACCAAATTTTGGGACGTTACAACCATCACGATCATGGTAGAGATTGGATGACATCGATCTACAATTATCTTTAGGATGACCTCATTCCAGAAGATGATGTAGAGACTGATCGTATAGCACGAAAAGCCAAATCATACACTCTTATTGAAAGTACCTTGTATAAATGAGGATCTCACGGAGTGTTGATGAGATGCATATCTCATCCGGATGACATTAAGTTGCTAACCAAAATTCATAGAGGAGTCTATGGAGTGCATCATTCCTACAGAACGCTTGTCGGTAAAGCCTTCAGACAAGGATACTACTGGCCAACTGCCCTTCATGATGCAAAAGAGCTCGTGACGAAGTGCATACAATGTCAATTTCATAGCCGATAAGTACATCAGCTGTTCCAATCTTTGCAAACAATTCCTCTTTCTTGGCCTTTTGCATCCTAGGGACTAGACATTTTGGAACCTTTCCCAAGAGTACCCAGGGGCTTTGAATTCCTAGGGACTACGGATATTGTCTATTCAGATCTCACAGTTAATAGGGGCTACTGGTGAGTGGACCTAATTATCTGTGAGGAAGTCGTAGTTATGTTAGTCGTGGAAGGACTCACGACCATGAGGTAGTCGTAGAAAAGCTTACGACTGGTTGCTGGTCGTAGAAAAACTTACGACCGGGAGGTAATCGTAGAAGAACTTACGATTACGTGGTAGTCGTAGGAAGATTTACGACTATGGGGGTGGTCGTAAAAGGACTTACGACTACCTAATTGTCTTCCCCCTTAATACTTAAAGGGGTGTATAACGTCATATTTACCCATATTTCACAATTACAAATAAATAGTAAAATAAGGATTATTAGATCCTCGTCATCTAGTCCCCCAGCTTCAAGTGAAAATAACTTATTTGGGTAAGGGGTCGTAGATGATCTTGAAATCACGTGGTGGTTGTAGGAGAGGGTCGAAGGAAAAACTCTTCAACACATGTTTCATTAGACCAGAAATATACTTGATCGATGCAATTTGTTGAAAATCTCACGAGTACAAGATAGTCGTATAAAATCTTACGACTACGAAGCAATCGTGGTATGACAATCGGAAGTAAAGATTTTTTGAGTGGTATTTCTTTTGACCAGAAATATACTTGGCCAAGAAGGTAATTTCGTTTGAGGTGTAAAGAGTGCCTTGGGTTTCTCGAACGGCGTTTCATTTCACGCATGTGGCCATAAATTGTACCGCGGGGGTGACTTTAGGGTTCTTACCTTTTCTCAACTTACCCTAACTGCTCATCACGTTCTCGTCTCCTCCATCGCTGGTGATATCGTGTGCTTTCTTGAAGCTTTTCCCAAATCCAAATCTTCTTTTCGCGAGATAAAATGGCCAAGATAGTCTCTGAGTGGGCTAAGTCAGAAATGGACACGGCAAAGATGAATGCCTTGGTCGCCGCCGAGAAGATTCCTGAGAAGGTGCTCGTGAAGTGGATTTCGGCCATTGGACAACATTGGCCGTCGGGAGAGGATGGTCAAATTCCCGTCTTCCAGACGTACTGTGAGTGTGGCCTCTGATTGCCTGCTCATCCCTTCCTCACTCTCGTACTCGAACACTTTGGGGGTGGAGTTAGTGAACCTAGGTCCTAATTCCATCACAATGTTAAGTGTTTTTGTGTACTTGTGTGAGGCGTACCTGAGAATTCCAGCGGACCTCCAGCTTTTTCAGTACTACTACGGGATGGCTCGTCAAGTCGGAATTGCTGGAAGTTGCGGTCTAAAGCTCCACGACAGAAAGTCGATGGAGTATATTCAGATGTTCACCCGGTCCTCGTGGCCAGGGTGGAAGAAGAAATGGTTCTACTGGGAGGTCACCAAGGAAGATAGCCTCTCGTTCATCGGGAACGCCGTCGAGAGGATTTCTTCCTGGGACTCGACTCCCAAGAATCTTGACCAGATCACCCCCTATATTCAAGCTATCAAAGACTTGATGGCGTGGGGCTTACCGGATGGCATGTGGTGAAGGACTTCATCACACGCGCGCATCAGTCCCCTGAAGAAACGAGTTCCTCCTATGTGGAGGTACTCGAGGAAAGAAGACCCGACCAGGGATTACAAGGAGGGTAAGTGGAATGCTCACTTTTTGGGTTTAGCCTTGGTTAACCTTGATCTGGTCTGTTGATTGTGCTATTTGTTCGTATAGACCTTCCACAGGCGGAGATTGACGCTTGCGTCAGGCTTATCTGTGAGAAGAGTCCATCCAGCATAGCAGCTCCCCAAATTCTCACGGCTTTGACCGCGGAGGAAAAGGTGGAGCGCCTAAAGGTAATCGAGAGTTGACTTTGTCTTTAGGCTCTTATAGTCGTAAGGAGATTCACGACAAAAAGGTTTGTCGTAGGATACCTGTCGACCATAGGCTGGTCGTAGAAAAACTTACGACCAGTTAGTAGTCGTAGAAGAACTTACGGTTATAGGCTGATCATAGAAAAACTTACGACCGGTTAGTGGTCGTAGAAAAACTTACGATCATCTTCTTTTTCTGATCTTCAACAGAAAGTAGGCATGGAAAACCGCCAAGACGATGGGGAAGCCGAATTGGTGGTCATCAGGGCGACAGCACAAGCGGAACCTGTAACATCCCAAGTATTTGGCTTGTGTTTCAAATGTAAGAAAATGTGTAGAAATTAAAAAAATTTCTTACATCTTGTATTTCCTGTATGTTCTGAAAAATTCTTGTAAAGGAATTATGGAAATACAAAGTCACAAGTCATTTTGACCTAAACCCTGCCCTTCAAAAACTTTCCTATCAAATCTTGTGATCATTCTCTGGAAATATTTTTCCTAAATTCTAGGGATGGTGTGTGACCCCTCTGAAAAATTTCACAATTTTTAGAAATAGTTTGAATATATTTGGAGGTCAGTCAAACTAGTTTGACTGTTAGTCAAACCCTAGCTCAGCACCTTACAAAATTTTTGGAGGAAAATTCACTGAATGAAAACCTCTAAAAAAAATTGTACAAGGTAAAGATCTAAGTTAGCAAGCTCCTGTGAAAATTTCAGAATTTTTGGAGTTAGTTTGCTACCTCAAATAATTCCCCAAAGATCTCTGTTCTAATTTTAAACCTAGGCTGAGTTAGACTCGGGCTCGAGTCAGACTCGGGCTCGACCATTTGACTCGGTAAAACCTAGTCACCAGAGCCGCACTCGGGCGCGGTCGTTTGTGCGCATGTGTGAGCCGTTGGATTTCAATCCAACGCTCCAGACCTCCCCTTCCGCTTCGGACCTCCGGAGGTTTTGAGTGATCCTGGCCATCCATCTCAGATCTAACCGCCCATGACTTCCGCTTCTGTTCTTCTTCTTCCTCCTCGTGCCGTACCAGCGTGCGCCATGGCAGAGGGCAGCAGTCTGCTGTCTTTTCCCTGCGCGTCACCCTCAACCACTCGCTGACCTAGCATTAATTGCGGTCAACCCTTTCGTACTCAAAGTCCTTATTTCAACTGCTCCCATCGCTTCTAGTCCTAGCGTGGCTGAGCTGAACTCTAGCTCACCGTGGAGCTCCCTTCCGCTTGTGACCGTTGTTCACCGGCTATATAAAGTCTCGAGCTCCTCCTCGCACTCCTTTACAACATCCTCTAACTCCCTCTTTGTGTTGTGCGCAAACCATCGAGAACCTCCCTTCCACCATTTCTGAACCTCGAAGCCCTCCGTCGTCGATGGTGCTCCAGTGGTTCTTTTGACCGACATTGTACTTCCTTTTGGACCTCTGGGCGTCGCAAGTTTTTCCCCTAACTCCGTTTTGGGTCACCTTCGCAGGTTTTGCCCAAATTGGAGTTGGCGCGGTTTGCGATCGTAGTAGGTCCTCTTCATCCTCAGCTCCGGTAATCACCTTCTCTGGTCAATTCCTCGCTCCTGGACCATCTCTAGGTCATCGCGAAACTATCCTTACCATTCTTTTTGCTTCTTGTCGCTCAGGAGCTCTTATCGTCGTTGTCTTCCTCGTCTCCGGCGTCGGTCTCCGTCGCCAGGACTCCTCCATTTTCCCTCGGACCTCCTCTGTGCCCTGGTAACTTCGCAATAACCCCATAGAGCTCGGGCACCCGTTAGATTAGATCGTGGCAAAGCTTTTAGCAGTTTTCGGTTTTTGCCGAAACTGCTCCTCCACCCCTCTCCGTCTCGTCGGCGTTTTAGGCTAGCTCCACCGTCGAGAGTGCCCTCGTTTTGTTCGCAATAGTATTGTGCACATTTTGGCACCTTTGGTTCGCGTCGTTGTGGCCGTGGTCGCTCTGTACTGTTGTGGTAAGTTTTGACAAGTTCAGGACCTCCTAGGGTTCATCGTAGCCATTAAAGACCTCCTTGGAATAGATTTGGATTGTAGATCTCCCTCGGTAAAACCTTAGTGCCAGGACCTTTCCCCCCAGTTAGATCCTGACCGTTGAGGACCTCCCTGGTTTTAATCTTAGCCGCTAGGATCACTCCTGTGCGAAAAGACCACCCCATGGTCGTTTTTGTAAAAACCACCATCGGGACCTCTTTTGGGGTCCTCCTTGCAAAAGACCACCCCTGGTCTTTTACAAAGAAAACCTCAGTACCTCCCCCCTTCGTAGATCTAAACCTTTAGGACCACCCCCGGGAAGATCTGGACCATTTAGGACCTCTCCGTTGAGATCCTAGCCGTCCAGGACCTCCCCTCTATTAAGCGCTTATCCGTAAGGACCTCCTCGTGGAGATCTTGACCTTTTAGGACCTCCTAGTGAAGACCTGAGCCGTTAAGACCTCCCTCTGTTAAGACTTAATCTTTGCGGGCCTCCCTAGTGAGATCTTGACCGTTAAGACCTCCCTCGGTGAGATCTTAGCCGTTCAGGACCTCCCTCTCTTTAGATCCTATCGCCTAGGACCTCCCCCGCGTTAATCTGGACCGTCCAGGACCTCCCCTTGGAGATCTGGGTCGTCCAGGACCTCCTCTTATAGATCTTTTGCTTTAGGACCTCCCCTCTGTAATATCCCAAAATTTATTCGAATAATTATTCGAGAGAGAATAATTAAATTAGAGAGGAGAACCAATCAGAAAAGTGTTTTAACAGGAGATTAGAGGGGGTTTTATGCATAATTTGAACAACCTGGGCTTTGGGCTTCCGGCCCACAGCATTTAGGCCCAAGGGGGAAGGGTAGCTAGTCATATAAGGAGGAGAGGGGGCAACCCTAGGGTTGCTACAGTAGCACGGCTACAGTACAGTCGCTATGCTACAGTACCATGCCATGCTACAGTGCTCTCTCACCCCTAGATTTCGCTACCGGCAAAGAAGGAGGAAGGGAGAAGCCTCCTCAGGTGCTGTCGGCCAAGGAAGAGAAAGGGAGAAGAAGGTGAGGGGAGGATACCATCTTCGTGGAGAGGGTTCGCTGGTGGGTGCACATCGTGCCCGGCAATCGATTCTTCAAGGGTAACCTCGTTTTCCCCTCGTTTAGATGCTTTAGCACTTAATTGTTCTATGTCGGTAATTCTGTCGCCTAAGGGCAGATCATGTTAGAGGGACGTTTTGATATAGTTAAGAGCGGATTCAGTCTCGGACGTCTCCTAGGAAGTTATAGAGGACGTCAATAGCTTTCAATGAAGTGCTAGAACGTAATTTTTGAACCTCTGTAGCAAAAGTTATGAATTTAATGGTGCGGCTGTTCTGCAACCCTGTCAGTTTCTGGACAGGTTTTATTAATCTGACATTTGCAATCAGTTAAATAGAGAATTAGAGGATCTCAGTATAACGAAAGTTGTAGATAATTGTCGTAGCTTTCAGGGAAGCACAAGAACGCGAAATTTGGATAAACGAGCGGAAAGTTATGATAGTTTTAGTGCTCTGTCCAGAAAGTCTGACGTGAAATCGATGTTTTGTTAATCAGCTTAAAAGTGATTTTAGATGGCCGAATCAGTGAGGCTCACCAGCTAGGTTTAGTTGGGAAATTTGATTACCTTTCAATGAAGTTCAAGAACACCTAATTTGGACCACTGTACGGAAAGATATGAATTTTAGAACTTGACTGTTTACAGAGGGCAGTCCAGTACTTAGGAAAGTGGGGTCGGGATCGCGTTGCAATCTGCTTCTTGATGTGTTCGCTTATATAATTCATGTTTTTTGTTGCCGTGGTCTTAGTTTATATTCTTAATGTATTAGGTGGGGGATTGGTACCGGAGGCAGCACCGTCTTCACGTCCTCAATTCTCACACGGTTAAGGCAAGTGCATTGTTTGATTCGTGGTTGTGATTGATTGGTCATGTTTGTGTGCTTTTTCGATATGTGATAGCATAGTGAGATTGTTGGCATGATGTTGGTTTAAGATTGGTGGATGCTTCAAATATGTCTATGCTCTATTGTCGTATGATATTATCGTCTTGTGGTAATTTGATGATGATTAAATGATGAGCATGTGCATATTGAGTTCATGTTGAGGCTTGGTCACGTGGTGACCGGTATATCTTCCTTGAGATCCCGTCATGAATGTGACGGGCCGAGATCCCCACACTCGTGGAGTGTGGGCTTGAGGTCCCCATTACTTGCGGAGTAATGGGCAATTGGTCCCTGTGCTTGCGAGCACAGGCATGGGTATGCGGCGACGGTTGCATACTTTGTATTTTCGGTAAAATGCACAAAGAAAGATAAAGAGAAAGGATCCTTGAGCATTGCATTTGTATGTGAGATGTTTTATTGTTGCACTTCTATCTATGGATGTTGTTGTTGTAACTTTTACTTTGTACTTACTGAGTCTGTGGACTCACTCTTGCTTTTATTGTTGTTTTAGGTACCCGAGCCAAGAACGACATGCATGGGGGGAAGTAGTCTGATAGTCACACACATGCCACATGAACTAAATAAAGTTCAATGATCTTCATATCGTATTTTTTTAGTAATTGGGCAAGATGCTCAAAGGTTTATTATGTCTTGTCTCTTGCAGTGGTTTAAGTGTAACAATGATGTGTAGTGGAACTTTATACCTCATTGGGTTGCTAGTTACTTAGCATGTCTTTGATTATCTTTGATGTCTCTGGATGATAGTTTAGTTAATTTATGAATTATTCAGTATGTTGGAACCTCCGTGTAATTAACTTTACAAGGGAGGTTCACTAAATTACTAAAATTGCCTTGATTAGAATTATTAGGGTCTGTCTTGTAGCATTCCAGGCTCATGGCGGGCTGGGGTGTTACACCCTCAGTTCTGGACCGTTAGATCTAGATCTAACGGGCTAGACCTCCTCGGCGCGTTTAGAGTTCTAATTGTTCCGATACTTTTGTGTCGTTCCTTTCTAGATCTACGGCTCAGATCCCGTAAACATTCGAACCTTCGAACAGGGCTCTCGCCAGGAGCCGTTCATCTTTAGATCTACGGCCCACCTTTGTCGGATCGTTCGGACCGCCGAACACCTCCTCCGCTGTGGGCCGTTGGATCTAAATCCAACGGTAGATACCTTGTTAGGGCGCGCGCGTGCGCTGTGTTGCGGAGTGCGTGGGCCGTTGGATTCCATATCTGCGGCCCACATCTGTCCACGTCTTTTCTTCTTTTTATGAGTTTGACTAAATTCCAGTAAGCCTTTAGTTGTTAACTGAAAAAGGTATTAAACTTTGAAATTTCATAACTAATTCATTTTAACTCCTTTTTAGTTGATTCTTGTTGGGTTAAATTTTTGTTCAACTAAAATTTAATCTAAAAATATGTTTAGGTGCTGATCTGTAGAAAAAAATGGTATAAACTGTATAAACTTGTTTTAACATAAAATGTCATCTAGAAATTCATTAAAACTTGAAAAATACATTAGTAATTCTTTGTAGCTCCAAAATGAATAAACTAAAATTTGTATAAATCCTCTGTTAATGTACTTTAATATGGACTAGGTATTTTTCATACCCTTGCCTCTGAAAAATGCAACCCACTAGTTTCATGACTTAGAAAAATCATAAGTAATTCAGTTTAACTCCAAATGAAGTGAATCCAACTTTGTTGTTCTTAGAATGCCATATTCTACCTACCATAAAAATTTTAGGTTCTAGATCATTCTGCAAAATTGTGCCATGAACAGGAACTGAAATTAATTTAATTTGAATTTTCAGGCTGAGAGAAATTGTTTAGGACATAACTTTTGCATGTTTAGTCCAAATGAAATGATTCTTATTCCTAAATTCATTTAAAATCATATCCTTGCTGCTGTGTAAATTTCATGGGATTTGGATGACTTTGGCTTTTGAGTTTCTTTCGGTGTTCTTCGTTCTTATTGGATTTTCGCGTTTTTGCGTTAGGTTCCGAAGAAACTGTTGAACCCGAGTCTGATCCTTTGCAGCAAGAGCACTACCAGCAAGGCAAGCAGATGTAGCATCATTTGATCATATTTCTCCTATTATTTTTAATTTTTAATATGTTGTTTGCAAATTCTACGTATGCATTGTTATCTTATTTTAAAGTATTGTCGATTAGTTGACCCACTAGATGCATTACCTGTAGGTAAATGTTATTCCTCTACTACTGAGCCTAGGATTATCTTGTTGTGATTTAGGGTAAATGTTATTCCTCTACTACTGGCTCAAACCAACCTAAACCCACTGTTCCGACTCGAGCCCGACATGCCAACTTGGCTCCACCTAACCACCTAATTGCACCAGCGCATGCAAATCGTCCGATCCAAGCTCAACGGTCCAGATCTCGTGATCATTTGGACAGCCCGAATGGCCCATCTAATCCTAACCGTCCATTCAAGATCTTGTGGCCCAGATGAAGCCGACCCGACCACTTGGTCCAGCCGCACCAACTCGCTCGCACCCGTTCGCTCCCAGTCGCTGTAGGTGGGCCGCCCTACGCGCAATCATCTTCTTCCTCGGGCCGGCTCGCGCGCAGGCGACGCGCTCCACGCGGCGTCTCCGCTCTGCGCGCCCCGTGAATGCAAACTAGCGCCGTTCACCCACCGCCCTCGCCGACCAGCCCTGGAGCACCGCACTCTCACGCCGCTCCTTTCCTCCGTCCTCTGGCTCGGATAAAATCACCGCATTGCCTCCGCTCTCCCTCGCTTGTCTTCCCGGCCGTGGAAGAGGGGGAAATCTTTGTCGCTGCTCTCTTCGGTAAGCCCGGCCGACATCGCCTCCGTTCAACTCTCCGTGGCTCACCATTTCCATTTTATCTAACCCGAGATCTGTGGGGACCCCGGGGTTATCTCCTTAAGACCGAGACTAATCAAGATCTTAGGGACATAACTCGGGACCTCCGGTAAATGGATTCCAACTTAACTCAGTCTCAGTGAGAGGCTCAACTCGAATCTAGAGCCCCGACGATCATGCGCGCTGCTCCTCTGCAAGCACTACATGATTGTCGGTTCTCCAATAAGTCAAGCACGACACTTAGCAAGTTAAATGGGAATCCAAGAACAGCGGGTATGACCTATATTGGCTCCCATGATCAGTGACCAATATAATCATACCCTCATTACAACGTTGGTCACATCCATACAACCATCATACATAAATAGTACAAAAGTTACAACACAGTTCTAAGTGTACAATTACATAAGGGCCGATCGCCAAATTTAACAAGTTTAAAGCGAAGCGAGTAAATAAACCAAAAGACCAACAAGTGGTATGCCCACCACCCATCGGCAACCGATCGGGAGTTAGAAGATAGCATACTACTCGTCGGTGTCACTTAAATCGACACCGGCAAACTCATCAACCTCAGTATCGTCCTCACCTGTAAAAGCCAACAAACATCTGGCTGAGTACCAAAGAGTACTCGCAAGTCTTACACAAATAAAAATAGTTATGCATAAGGTCATTCAAAGGAAGGCTCATATTGGCTTAGTTTTGCGAAAGAGACGCAACAATGTACAACCTACACATACTAGTTTTCCAAGTGCCATTTCAAAATCAGATTTGAAGTAGAAGTAAAGCATGTGAATAAGTAATGAACTAAGTAACAAATAAAACATACAAATAACAAAGTGGCTGCCCACTTTGATACAACAACAAGCATGAACATCCCATTCATGCTAAATACCGAGTTATAACCACAATTTTAATTTCAAGTCTAACAATAGTAACTCCCGAACTCAAGCGGTTGTCCATAACTGTGGACACGGCTATTCGAATAGATTATACCCTGTAGGGGTGTACTACTTTACCCACACGACTCGACTAGCCCGTAAGCCTCCGGATAATGGCACACTTCCTTTGGTATCTTTGGCGGGAGAATCGAGATGATCGTTTTCAGCAAGAAAACCCTATTGCGCTAAGTCCCCCATGTGAGATGTTTCCGGTCTTAGTACAAGTAGCATATAGCACTTGCTAAGGGGCTCACATGTTATATTGGAAATACCGATGTAATGAAAAGGTAATTGGTGCTCCTTGCACACTATAGAACATTGACATCGATTCCTAAGGACAAATGATCAAACACAAATGCCCCTACACCACCATGAGACTTAACACAATAGAACCTTCCCCTACTTAATCGCATGCAGCACCCATATACTGCATATGGTTGCACGAAAGTACTTGAATCAACGACGTTACCAAAGTTCGGTCCTTAATTGTCCAGACAAGTCCAACCACATACCCAATTCTCGTGCATAAAGCACCATCACTAACCAACACTTGTCCAGACCAAAAGCTCATTTAAAATGACAAAATTTAACTTGTAAAACAGGTACGAAGATCTGAAACAAAAGTATATAATGAGGGTTGTGTTTATCCCATAATTGTCGGGTTATTCCCGACAACCAACTACCGGTTCTAGACTTGCATGGCTAAGCAAACTCGAACAATATAACTTCACACCTCCTATCATAACATTTCAGCAATGGAATAATTCATGGATAGCCACAATGACAACATAATAGGATGTGTCTAACTATTCATCACAAAAATAGCGACATTATCAAAATAGCATGCAAGCAATTATCATTGCATCTATCCTAACAAAATTGGGATCAAATATGATGCAAAAAGAAAGTTCAAAGGATGCTTGCCTTGCAGGTAGCTAAGTTGTTCGCTCTCAGTTGCGTAGGAGTCGATATCAATAAGCTCGGTATCTAGATCAATACAATACCGAATAAACAACGAGAAATACCTCAAAAATCAAAATGCTCAAAAATGCATGATTTTTCTACAGTAGCTAAATCATGATTTTAGATGATTTTTGGTGAAAGAATTATTTCATTTTGATTTAGTATGTGAAAGTTATGGTGGTTTGAATTTCAGATTTCAATATGCCTTTACATTAAGCAATTTAATTATGAGGTGAAATTTTGTAGAGCAGTGGTAGATACAAGGGTTACATGAATAAATGGACAATATTATCACAAGTTCAAAACAGTTGAGTTTGCTCCAATTGGAGTTTTCCTGATTTAGTTATTGATTTATAAAGTTATCAGCATTAATAATGCAAAAATAATGTCTTTCAAGATCATCTTCCTCAAACTATATTTTCTGTGACAGAGGTAAGTTTGAGACCATTTTTATAATTAACTTCATTTGAAAAGTAAATTACCAAAACTGGTTTCACTGTTTTTGGAGTTTCCAAAAATTACTTATGACTTTTTGAAGTTATCAGCCCTTTTCTTTTGTAAAAATAATAGTGTTAATAGCCCATTTTCCAAATTAATACTCTCTGTTACAGAGACAAGGTTAAAACCAATTTTAATAGAAAGTTCATTAAATATGAAAATTAACTGAAGTGGTTTCATTTAATTTGGAGTTGCTTTGAATTAGATATGGATTTTTGAAGTTACAACAATTTTCAGTGTGAATATAATTCGTTTTCCAGATTTTCTAAAAGAACTCAATACTTTTCTCACTCACCTACAACTAGCCACAGGGGTTGACGAGTGGGGTCGGGGTCAAGGGTTTTGACCCGGTCAACAAGGACTCGTCTCGGCCGCAACTAACTGGAGACGTAAATCGAAGAATATGTCTTCTAAACGAAGAGACGTAAAACTCGTTCTAAGCATGCTAGGGATACGTGTTCCTTTTAGCGAAAACGTATTCTACAAACTACGCATCCACTTAACAGGTCTTGCGGGCCCACATGTAATAGAGACTACACGCATTAACGCAGCACTAAGCAATGATTGACGCTAATTAAACCGAGATTTAGTTAATTAACCTAGCTACTGTTTTCGGACGGAAAACGACAACAGAGCCGCGCGCTCCCGCGAGCTTTGCCGGTGGCTCGCCGGCGCGGTGATCCACGGCCGCGTGATCCAAGGGCATGTATGGGAGCACAATAGATGTGCGCTTCTACTGGCACCGACAGCGACCTCTACGGCGGCCCATAGCGGCGGCGCAACGCCAGTGAGCGGCGTGGCTTTCGGCTACTGGTGCATGCGACGGCACGGTGCAACTTTGAACCAAACAAAGCGTGCTTAAGCTAAAAGAGGGGTCACTGGGGCTTACCAAAGTGGTAGAGGGGCCGGAGGTGCTTGGTAACGGCTCAACACCGATAATGGTGTCGGAGGCACGTCGGTTCACGAGGAGAAGGAAACCTGGTGGTGGAGAGTACGAAGAAGTGGTCACAGTTGCTTCAGTGGAACCTAGAGAGAGTGTCCAAGCAAGGAATTTGAAATCAACTCACCTGATTGACAAATGACCGTAAGAAGGGTTGTCAGCCAACAGAAGGGGAAAAATCCAAATTCCAACGATCCTGTGACGAGATGACCAAAATTGATAGAGGGGTTTTAGATGTCATACTCTGGGACATAATATGACGCGCAAGATCTGGAGAGAGTCTCACCGGAAAGAAGAATGACACAAAGATGTCTTGGGGTGCGCGCTCTGGAAGGCAGCGAGAGCTCGGTCCTACCCCAGATCCTACAAGCAATGACAAAGGCTCAAATGAGCGAAAATGGAAAAGGCATGGAAAGTAGGGGCCAAGGGACAAGACGGCGCGGAATTTACCCGAGAAGAGAGCAAGAACAACTTCTTCTCCCTCGGCCACCGAGAGGGAGAATGGCCGAAAAAGGGAGTGGTGCGAAGGGTAATATGCTTGGGGGATGACGGAGGTGGGCACGGCGTTGAGTGGAGACGCTCAGGGATAGGTCGCAGAGGGCGGTGGAGTCACGGGGGTGATGGAGGCAGCTCAGAGCTCGCGCGGCGCGTGGCGCCCTCATTCTGTGGCTCGCCTGCCCGAGGTGGAAGAAAGGCCTGACCAGCGGGGCCCGCAGGTCAGCGGCAGAAGAGTGAGGGAGGTGCGGTGTGGCTCGGGCCGTTTGATTAAAAGTGGACGGTCAGGATGTCGTGGCCGTTAGAAGTTGTCCGAACAACCTACTCCGCTTGAGCCCTTCGATCACGATCCGACGGCACGCGAGTGAGTGCAGTTAGGCGGTTGGGTGAAGCCAAGATGGTGCGTCGGACTCGAGCCAGGGTCGAGTCGGTGCAACAGTAACGAGCCCGAGTTTGATTTCAGTTTGACCACGGCTAAACAAGTTTGACCGAGGCTTTAACTATAGAAATAAAATTCTAAAAATTCTAAAATAATTCAAGGGTGTTCCTGGGATGACCTAGTATTTATAAAAATTATTGAACACCACTTTTCATATTAAAATTTGTGACATTTAAATTCAAACATGTTGTATGTCTATGTATGTTGTTTGAATTTTAATTAGGTTCAAACTAGTCCCAAAAATTTTGGAAAAATTATATTAATTCATGATAATTAATGTAGTATTTAAATAAATTGGTTCTAGATGATGATCACAACTTTGTATCACTGATTTGAAGTGAAATGTGAATTTTGATGTGTATGTTCACCTCAAATTAGATTTTCCAAGTACAATATAATATGGAAATGTTTTGAAATCAATAATGCATGCTAATGAAATACACATTAATCCATTTTAATTGTTGGGGCTGTGACAAGATCCTTTTTCCTCTTGTAGCACTTGGAACACGAACGCGCCGTCGCTGCCTCCGGAGCGCGCCCGAGCATCGTCACCACATCTTTTCGGAATCCGGTGAGCTCCTTGCCGCGCCACCTCGTCTGGGAGATTTCCCTCTTCGCGCTGAGTTCATTTACCAAGTTAATCTCCCTCTCGTGCAGCCTCGAGGGAGATTGGTATCTTCTTCTCCAACCGCGGTACCTCGCCGCCACCGAGCATTTCGTCAGCTCTTGCGAGCCCCGCACCGGTTATTCGTACCCGGAGGACCACCGTGGCTTACTCATCCTTCTCCATCGTTCCACTGAAGCTCTCCGCCACCTAGCTGCCGCCTCCACGACGCCCTCGTCGTGCCGCCGCCGGCTCCTGCCGCCAGCCCAACTCCGGTCACCTCCGCTCCCTCCGAGCACTCCGGTAAGACCCAATCTTCTCCCTATAGCTCATGCTCCCACTAATTCCTCCCTTAACCCTCTCAGGCGCTGCCGCGCCTTGTCACCCCCACGGCCAACCGCCGCTCATCTTGGTCGCACCACCATGGTGCCACCCGAGCCCTAACGCCGCCACCCCTAGCTCTAGTAGCCTCCGGTAAACTCGTTTTGGTGGTCCTCTCCACCTCGCTGCCGCTCCTTCTCCGGCGACGATCCAGGACCCGAGCCACGGCCACATCCCCTGTACACAGACCTCCCTGTTTTTTTTTTCACCTCTGTGTTCATCTCCCTCTGAGAATTAGGGACCCCTAGTGAAGGCAACTGAATACAATTTGTTATTAGATCTTTTGATTAACTATTAGTTTACTCAAACCTATTTAGCATATGGATTAACATTTCCAATGAGAAAAAGGTGTTGAAAGCACATCTGAAAGGAGGTGTTGATGTTCTGTTAAAGGTTGTCTGAATAGGTGACCTGAAAATGCTCAGTTTTGTCAATAGGTGTTGGCCTGGTTACTACATTAGATAGAAATGTTTCTTTTTCAAATCATTTAGTTGTCAAACAAATGGTTAAGACTAGTAACCTAATCTGAAGACAATTGTGAATGGTTGATTTAGTGGAAAGGTTTAGTGTCTAGCTGTAAAAGTTATTTGGATGAACTGTTAAGTAGAGAAAAGAAGTTGGTTTGGAAACAAATTGCATTGCCGGTAAAGTAAATTACTAGACCAAGCCAGTGATCTGTTAAGCCATTGTTGTGTATGTCATTTGAGTCACCCATTGACAAAGCTAATCTGGAGTTTGAGGTCTAAGAGAATTTTGGCTAGTAGAGTTTCAGTTCTAAGAGATGTCTTGTTAAAGGTTATATACTCAGTTTTCTGGAGAAATCAGATTTTGTCAGAAGGCTTAGGTAATGGCTAATTCTAGTAGTTAAAAGCCTTTCCCTTTACTGTTTTCAGTTGGTCTTTAGCAGTCGGTAGTTTTCCAAATTAGAATGTTATTCTATTGCTAGATGATCATAGGAGAGAAGGTGTTATTCTGGCAGTAGGAGATGGCCTTGCTCAATCTTGTAGTTGGAGATATTGGATTCAATTAGACAATTAAACACTTAAGCTAACAAAGAAGTAGTCATATCCTTTTTGTGCTTGTGGGCAGAGAAGGAGGTAGAGGACGGTGTTGTAGTTAATAGAGAGTAGTTACACACCAATTTCAGAACTGAGTGTTTTAGGTTTGAATTTTGGCTAGGTGAAGTAATCAGTAAATTTCCACCTAAGGGTATAATGAACTAGTTCTTTCAGTAGATAAGTCAAAGATCAGTTAGTGAACCCCTTTAACTAGCCTTTCGCTTTCTATCCTAGAGAGCAGTAAATGGGAGTAACAACTTAAGGAGATTTCAAGTTTACAAACCATGTGATGATAGTAAGTCCAGTAACTGAATATAATTAACAATACTTAGTAGTAATCTTTCTCAGCCTAATGAACACATAAACATATAATGATTGTTTTTTTTTCTTCGGAATCGCAGTGTTCAGCTTGCAACAACTGATTCAAATAGGGCAAGGATTAAAGTAGGAGGCAAGATAGGAAAACAGTACCCTAGTAGCAGTGGGTTAGAACCTTATCAAATGCTAAAGTAAATGGATTAGAGAATATAATTGTTAGCCTTTAGCATCTTATCTTTAAGGTTAAAAGTGAATCCTGAGTCTACAATCGAATTAGTGGTTAGCAAGCAACATTAGACCTTGCCATAGATATGATAATAGCAATAGAGGCGCTAAGTCAATGAGATAGTTTATAAAAAGAATGGTTTAAACTTCAAAAATTCATAACTAATTCATATGAACTCCAAAGGAGAAGAATCTAATTGGGTTGTTCATAAAATATTATTCTCTAGCTAACCATGTAAATTTTATCTCCACTAATGTCCTACAAATTTTTCCCAAATAATTAATTTCTATGAACAGTAACCAATTCTAATTAAATTGGATTTTCTAGAAATCTGAAATTCAAATTGCTATAACTTTCACATACTAAATCCAAATGGAATAATTCTTTCACCTAAATTCATATAAAATCATAATCTACCTACTGTATAAATTTCATACATTTTTTAGCATGTTGAATTTCTGGCTTTATTTGATATTTATTACAATATCGTCTTTCGTTAGGTTTTCGACGATAACGATATATTCGTGAGATTACTATGAGTATAACCTGAGATTGAACAAGTGGTACCAGCAAAGGTGCGAGCACCCTCCTCTTGATCATATTGCTCCCAGTGGTTTTAATGTTTTGTGTGAGTTTTATTATCGCAATTGCTTGCTATTTTGAAATATATGTTTATGGGTAGAAGTAGTTAAATTCCTAATTGCTGCATTAGCCCTCCTTTGAATGTTGATTACCCTTTTACCTTGAACGACTAAGGTTATATGTTATATGGGTTTATTTACTAGTTTGTAGAACGATGCTTAGCCATGATATTAGTCTTAGCCGAGAGCGGTTGATGGAGCTAGTCCATCGGCCAGTGAATTGAATTGAATACTAATGAAATTTGAGGATTTTATGGATTGGATTATGTCGGATTTGAGAGTTGTATCCAGATCTTCGTGATCGAGGTTTGTGGACATGTGGGCATGTGTTTTATGTTCTTAACTTGGACGGGTGTAGGGTGATCATGAAATATTGTTGTTGTTGTTATTATGCAATTGTGTAGCCCCGTCTGGGTGTTTAAGGACCAGTCTGTGGTGTGATGAACCAAGTCTTACGTGCAACCACACGCCGGGATAATGGCGAAGGCTTGGCTTAATAATTTGTTGTGTGTTAGCTATCAAAACACAATGGGATTGACAATTGTTATTGTTATGTATTTAATTGTTCTTTTGTCAATCTCGTGGGGGCATATTAAATTTTTGCCTTACTTGCCCTTAAGGGTCTCTTGTTGGATAGGGACTTACTTACACAACGGGTACACCCATGGCGCCGATAAGCGACTTTCGACCATGGTGTTGTTTCCTCGGGTGGTTTGATAGTTAGGGCATAACATTGTAACGGTCTCGTTATGATATCTTAGTCACACTCCTTCGGAAGAGTGCATGGCGACAGTATAAGGTATTCATATCGTGTGGGTAAAGCTGTACAACTCTGCAGAGAACTAAATCTATTCGAATAGCCTCGTCCTAGGTTATGGACAACACTTGTGGGAAAGCAGGCACAGTTAGCTTTTGGGAACTTAAGTTTGGGTTGTGGTTGGGAATGTTATGTCTTTATGTTAGTTTGTTCAAATTTGAAATGATTTCATGCATGCGTAGTTCGCGCGTTAAATTTGTTGAGGAATGAATTGTGCCACGAATGGGATGTTCGTGTGTTGATTATACTTGGAGATTATACCATTGCTGATCATTACTTACTATCATAAAATATTTTCTAAATGTTTTACAAATGGCAATTTGAATCTATATTGTTTATCTAAATGAAAAACTTGCTTTATGCCAAAAATTGACTAGTTTAGTAGCCTTCCTTTGATACTTACATGCATCCTTATTTCTTTTGAAAGTCTCGCGAGTACAACTTTGTACTCTAACAGTGTCTATTTGTTCAGGTCAGAACAACGGGTGCAACGGCTTTAACTCCAGTTGGTTGCTTGTGGGATTGTGGGCATGCCAACTCGGTTATTCCCTTTTTATTCAAGTTTTTCTTCCGCTGCGATTTAATTGTGTTGTTTGGATTTGGCCGATCGGCCCTCTTATGCAACCTTGTACTAAAAGGTTCTATTTAAATGATGTTGTAATTGATTCTATTATTCTTTTGTACGATTGTGTATGGATGTGAATGCAATGTTGTGTTGGATATGTGCATGTTAGCCACTGATCCTTGGGAGCTAACATGAGACGCATATCCGGCACTCGGATCGTACTCGCTCTCGTTAAGGGTTGTGCCTTCAGGCAATCGCTGATCCGAACGGTCCGATTCGGGTCCCACAGCGTTGGTATCAGAGCCATACTGACTGTAGGTTAAAGCCGTAGCAATGGACGTTATTAGGATTTTGATTTGCAAGGAATATTTTCAAACTATCAAAAGTTTGGCAAAAATGTTAGTAATATAATTCCTTTCTTTCTTACCCATCCGAGTATCTAATTCTTACCTCACTATTCTTTTTTATTTGTGCAAAAATCTCTTTTCTCCAATGCTCGTCTCTCTTCCAACACTAGAAACGTTAAATAGTCACCGGTGATAAGCAATAATGGAAGAACAAGAAGACGATGCCTTGCTGCGATTTTAGGAATAAACTAGGGTTTATTCTTAGATTATGTACCTCCTAAGGATACTACGTAGCTTCTAGACGCTGGATTTTGTGAAGATCATTTGCTCTCGTTGTTCCAAGTAGTTGTGTATCGCCTACGGGCGGGTTGTATCGCAACTATGTCAGAAAACTAACTATGTTTTCAATTGTATTTTGTGCTATCCACTTGGACTATAGCACCGCATTTCATTTTGCATAATTGTGTTTTCATTGTGCATTCATGCTAGGTTAAGTCATCCCTGCTACCATTTGCTTACCCTATGCTTCTCCCTCTCATCTCTTTAGCGAAAGTCACATGTTAATTAAGAGATTAATAGCGGAATTGGTAAAGAGAAGGATGTGATTGAGTAACCTCCTTTTTGTCTTTATCTAGATCCTTTATGTTAGGTTGATAATTGGTGGACTTGCATGATCAAAGTGATGTTTGATAATCTAGAATTGGATTATTACTTTTAGTCCCCGAATATGATCTTAGATGAGTCAATTTGATGTTGGTACCCTAAGACATTAACCTTTGTGGGATCAATTGTGGGTTTTGGTAAGCGTTACCATATGAGGTTGAGATATGAGTATAAATAGAACTATTATATTGCAATGTAAGCTTGCCTGCGGATGATATTGGATTCATGTTGGAGGATGTGTAGGTGGAACTCATGGAATACACGTATAGAATTGAATGAATAAATGTTGTGAGTTCACTTGTGGATTTAAATTTTTGGTATGTCTCAGTCTTTATGTCGATAAGATCGTTAGTCGGATTTTGGTCTAAGGTGATAATGTTACAATTCGAAACTATGATGATATGATAAATTTTGGTGGATACTTATGTTGATAATTTGAGATTTGTGGAGTTGTATTTGGGTATATAACCGGATCATAATACTTTAGAGGTGAGGAATGATAAGGTGATTGAATAGTCGTGTAGTGGATGACTATGAGGATTGAATGTGAGATTTATCTCTTTGGGAATAGTTATCCCAAGGATGATTTAACTGGATCATTTAGGGATGATCAAAGGTGGCGGTTGGAATTGGCTAATACTTGAGTATAAGTAGATTATAGAAGATGTCGAGTTAATCTTGTTGAATTGTACTAAGATTATTGTGCATAACTTGATCGGGACAAAGTTAGTAACTCGAATTATTTGGATAATAGTTGGATTCACCTTGGGTGGATGGTCTTTTGATAATTTGATTTACTTACGTTGGAGTTGACTATGGATAAAGGAGGTGTATCTTTAACTTAGGATAATTATGTCGATTTTGGAGGTCAATTGATCCTAAAGTAGGGATGAGTGGATTAGACCTTAAGAGATTAATTAGTGTATTCGGTGATTGGTTATTGCAAGTGGATTGATCATGCTAACAAAAGGATTGAGGAGCAGAAATATATAGACATTGCTTGAAGATGCATTTTGATCTTGCATAGATATACCCTCTACTAGGAATTGAAATTGTTGAGAGGACAATTGCTGAAAACAACAAAGAATTGATGGATGGTTGCTAATATATGTCAATTTGCGGATTATAGACATTGAAATACGATACTTTTGGGTGCTCATGATTTGAGAGTTATACTGAAGGTACCCTATGATAGAATTTTATAAAGCAAGTGTAATGGAATATGTGCAATATAGTGGTTGCTTATGATTATTAGTGTTCCCGAGAATGCGATCGATTTTGGAGTTAAACCATGGTTTATATTGCTAGATTGGATCAATAGTTGTTTGTACTCACTTGAATTGTTCAAATTTGGAAGGAAGTCTTTGTCCCTATTAGAATCAAATCAAACCTAGAAATTTAGGGTGGTTTGGAAGATTGCATCAAAGCAAGCGATTTTGGTGGTTAATGTATCAATTGTGGGACAATAGATTGGAGCATGCTTGCTATAGATTGAATTTGATCGATGGACTTTAATTGGATGAACGGTGATTAGAAGTTGCCAAACCGAAAGTGTTGAGATAGTAGTGGTTTTGGTTCAATGTCGAGACGTTCGATCTTTGGAAAGAAGATTGGATTTTAACAAAGCGACCAAGGTGTTTTGTGGTTCAGAAAGAGATTAGTCGTGCCAATTGATGCGAAGCTTAAAGAAGTAATTCTTCATGAAGCCCTTAACTCTCTTTTCTCCATCACTCCGAAAGAGGCTCCGGACGGCTCAATCTCATCAAAAGTCTTATGCCAACCATCGTCGTCGTGATTTGAGCATTGAGGTGGATGATCATGTTTACCTTGAGGTCTCACTAATGAAAGGAATGCAACGCTTTCTAGTCAAAAGCAAGTTGGCACCTCGCTACATCGGTCCTTTCTGAATTCTAGCGAAGCAAGGATTGGTGGCCTATCAGTTGGAGTTGCCACCATCACTTTCAGATGTGCACAGTGTATTCCATGTATCTCAACTGAAGAAGTGTCTTCGAGTTCCTACCGAAGCGACCAATTTAGAAGACCTCGATTTGCAACCCGATCTTTCTTATCGGGAGCACCCGATTCGCATTCTTGAAGAAATGGAGCGCAAGACAAGGGATCACAACATCAAATTCTTGAAGGTTCAGTGGAGCAACCATACTGAAGATGAAGCAACATGGGAGCGTGAAGATCAAATGCGAGTTGACTATCCTGAAATTTTTCCTTCTACTTGAAGTGTCTTCGAATCAAGAAAGGAAATGTTAAACAAAGCAATGGGAAGGAAAATGTAATAGAAATTCCTTGTAACCTTGTTAGGATATCTTAGCACTATCTTTGAAGGAAATCAAGACCTCAGTTCTTGTATCTTCTTTTAGAACCCTTCTGTCCTACTTCTACCGATTCGGGGTCCCCACAGACTTAGTCGATAACTTTGATCACACAAACTTATTATGACTTTATGTTTCATCCTTGTGCTATGTTTAATTGTGAAAACTAAAAATGAAAACAAAATAATTTGGACTTGGGCACAATGGTATGTTGGTGTGCTTTTGGGTGTGACTAGAATGGTGCCCGAGTCAACAAGGACCGAATATCTTTTTACACTAAACCAAGCATTATTGCGTGCTAACCACACTAGAGGGTATGGGACCTCTCTTGACTTAGTACTTTGCCGTGTGTTAGCTAAGGGTCGCAGGAGGTCGCAGGAGGGATGGTGTTGGGAGCATTGTATTTGTCTGAAAGCTTTACCGTGAGGCTTGTTATCTTTCGGCTTTACAATGTAAGCGTATGGGTTTCTATCCATACGAACGGCTCATAGTTGATACACAATATTGGAAACGTCTCGTAGGACTTAGCCGTGCAGGCATACCTTTGGAAGTGTGCTAATCTTGTGGCTTAAAGGCGGTCTGAAGTGTGGGTACATTGGTACACCCCTGCAGGGTTTGATCTATTCAAATAGCCTCGTCCTAGGTTATGGACATGCTTGGCAAGGTCTTTCAAGAGTTAGACTACAACCTTTTAACTAAAACTTGATGGGTGGTACGAATCAGGAATTCGTGCTATGTTGTGGTGGCTATTGGGTTAGTCACCTCCAGGTTGTTACTCATGATATTTATTGTATCTCGCTGCTATTTCAATGATTAAAAACTGCTTTGTCAAATTGCCTTCAATCTATTACATTATTGCAAATGAAAATTGCTTTATGCGTCCAAATAACCATACAACCATCTCCTTTGTTACAACTTTCATGTAGCTATGTATAGGCTTGCTACTCGTAAGTCTTGCGAGTATATTATTATACTCACCTGCATTGCTTGTTGTGTGTAGAGGAGGAAGTGGATCCCTATGGGATCGACTTCTGTGAGTTTTGTGACGGTGGCTGCGACTAGCTTGGCGGTCCGGTCGGTTGCCTTGTGTGTTGTATGGCTAACCGGTTGGTTTTTGTTTATAGCCATCTTATGGTGCTTTTGCTTCCGCTGTTAATATTACTTTGATGTCATTTGGCTGGTCGGCTCTTTTGTAATACTCTATATATTGTATGTCTTTTGCTAGACTTGTTATTGTGAATTGTATGGAAATGATGCTTGATTTTGTAAGGATGTATGTGTGCTACAATTCTGGGAAGCACATGTCCATCGAGGCACGATATATTTTGTTTGTGATGCTAGGGTCAAAGGAAGACTAAGCATTACAAGCTAAATACACCGGGGTCTCACAGAACCAACAAAAACTACTCCTCCAACCAAAAGGCGTTGACTCGTAAAAGTCGGCGATAAAGGTGGCACGAGTTCAACTCCTTCAGCTCCCTTTGCTCAATTCGCTGCAAACATGGAGGCTGCGACGAGGGAAAGAGCAGAGGAAGCTGCTATTGCCCTTAAACGCAAAGCCCCCAGGACCAAGATACCCTTCTATTATGATGACAAAACTTTCGTAGTTTTTGCTTCTAGTGGCTTTATAAAGTAGCTAGAAAAGGAGAACTGGAAAAGCTTTATGTCTTTTGTGAAGAGAACTGCTTCTTTGGCAGAGCCTGAGGTCGCGGGGAGTGGTGCTCTTCAGGTGGTCAAGATAAGTCTCGGCCAATCTGAGAGTCAGGAGAGTTACCAAGCGGTGACTCCTGTTCCTTTGACTAATTCTCGACCAATAGCGGTTGAGAAGAAGTCGAAGAAACCTTCTGTTGGGAAGGTTGCTCCTAAGTTTCGAGTTAGGACCAACGCGCAGAGGTATGTGAAAAATAGAAGTGTAAGAACAATATTTACCCTTTGCTTTGCACGAATTAACTTGCTCTCCATCTTGTGTTCTTAGCCCAACTACTTCGACCCCCATGGATGCTTTTGTTGAGAAGACCGCCGCCACTTCTTCAGTCAATGAAGGTGTGACAGTGGTCGTAGTTGAAGGTCTAACTACAATTCTCATGGCGGAAGAAGTCGTTGCCGCTGAAGTTGCTACGACTACCGAAGCAGTCGTAGAAATGGAAGTGGAGACGAGCGAGGCCGTAATGGGGACACCAAGAGAAGGTGGTGGTCAGAGCTCCGACCACAGCGCCGGTAAGGAGATTGTCGAGGATGCTCCTTCCGGTCCTCCAGGCGGTGCTACCATCACAAAGTAAGAAGAAGAAGAGTAGTTCAACTTATGCTCTGACTTCTTCGGCCCTACTTCTATCGTAGGATCTTTTGCCTACAGATCTCACGACCGAGTTCCACACCCCAACAGCATTCCCAATTGTGGGGATGTCTTCGATAACGATCGCCTTGAAGGGGTATGGTGGAAACGAGTCGAGGATAGTCTCCATGTTTGCTTGGTCAAGCATGAATGTAAGTATCCGTCGATACCTATAATTATGGTTTTGTCTTTGCTTCTCATTTCCTTTCTTTCCTACAGAGAGCCGTGGAACAAGTTACTACGGTTTGCAAGTACAACCGGCAACTTACCAAGTTACAGCAGGAAAAAGCAGTACTCTGCGAGCAAGCAGAGAGGTGGTGAGTAACCGAAACTCATAATCGTTTTGTGTTTCGACTACTTATTTGGTACTTAGGGGAGTTGTCGTAGAAAAACTTATGACTTGGTACTGGTCGTAGAAAAGCTTACGACCAGGGGTGATTGTAGAAGAGCTTACGATCACACGTTTAGTCATAGAAAGTCCTACGACTACTCGTTTCTGTATTCATGTCCACTGTTAACTTTTTCAGGTTTAAGAGTGACGAAAAGACCTTGGCTGATTCGCTCGACTTCGAAAAAGCCGAGACGAAAAAGCTAAGGGATGAGGTCACCAACCTTTTGAAGAAGCTTCAGGAGGCAAACTCTGTGACTCAAGAGTTGCAGAAAAAATAAATAGTACGTTTTTTGAGGTTACGACTGCTTATTATCTTGATCTTCACCTTCCTGACTTCTTATTCTTTTTTAGAAAAATAGGCCGAGACCAAGGCCCTCCAAACCCAAGTGGGGATTCTTCAAACCGAGGTTCATGAAAAAACCTTGGTTGTCCATGAGATTTCCCGCATCACAAAGGACAAGGATCTAGAAATTGAGAGACTAGATTCTCAATTAGCAGGTAAGTAATCCTTTACCTGCTAGTAAGTTGCTTTTCCTTCTCGTAGAATTATTTTATTTGACTAATTTTACTCTTTTTTTCAGATCGATTAGTCGAAATAAAACAACTCCATGAGGCTTCGACTTGCACCCAGGAGGAGATGAAGTCGATGAAGGTAAATCTTCCAGACAACATTTCGCTTTTGAATAATGTGCTCGGTGGGCTACATGCTGAAAAAGTCACACCTCATGACGATACGATAGTTGCTCACACGAGTGCCATTGGGGAGTAAGTCGGTACCTTACACGAGTTGGTGACTACTCTGAAGACCAACCAGAATGAGTCGATAAGGGAAGCAGTCAAAGGAGTTGTAAACTTTGTTTTAGCAAAGCTTAAGGCCCGTGACCCTAACCTTAATCCTCACTTGGTTGAGGCCGATTTCGACTACACTGAAACCGAGGAAGAACGGCTGATCAAGGACATGCAGTCGTTTGGCGAGAAGGTTGCGGAGGAGATGCAGATAGAATCTCCTTCGCCAGAGTAGTTTGTAACATGGTGCGTTAAAGACAAGTTTTTTCTTGTGATGTATAAATATATGATCTTTCTTTTTTCCTGCAAATCATCTCGTAGAGTAGTTACTAACTCGTAAGATAATAAGGGGAAAAAATTAGAGCAGGTATTCGTGATCCCTCCTCCCTCTTTCATTTTTCATGCAAATAATCTTGTATAGTAGTTAGGAACTCGTAAGATAATAAATTGAAAAAAGAAACTAAGACTAAGAATTGAAGTCATGTTTATAACTTTATCTTAGCCCCCGACTATTTGCTTAGTTTATTGGAATAAACTAAGGAAATAGTAAAGAAAGGGTTTCTGAAAATAGAGAGGTTTGTTCGACTTATAGCTTTCGCTTCTCGATTATCTTGCACTAGTTGAAAGAGTGGGAACAGATCGTCACTAGGAAGTTCCCTCTAGTGGGCAGGACCACATGCAGAAAGGAAAGGCTTCGACTAGGTGGTGTTACCATCGTCAACCAGTTTAATCAAATCAATAACGATAACTTGAGTAAAACAAACATCTAGAGGACCTTAGCAAATTCGTTCGACCTTTCTCAATATACTCGATAAGTTTGTCCTGGTAGAAAAAGTAGAAAATAGGACGACGCTAGGAAGTTCCTTCTAGTCGGCAGGACCACGTGCAGAGAGGAGAAGCTTCGACTAGGTGTGTTTCTTCCTCCGACCAGTTAGAACCGATCAAGTTTACCAAAAGTAGTCGAACAAATCTCAAAAGTGCACTCTTCTTAGAGTATTTTTCAAAATAAATAAATAAACTAAGGTGATATGAATTTGCCTAAAAAACCTTTTGATCATTCTTCCGAGCTCAAAACACTTTGTACTGGCAGCAAAAGTTAGGAACAAGGCGATACTAGGAAGCTCCTTCTAGCGGGCAGGACCACATGCAGAGAGGAGAGACTTCGACCAGTTGTTGTGTCCTTTCTTCGACTAGAAATGAGCGTATGAAGAATGGTCAAAAACTTTATAAAAGAAAAATTCAAAGAAAGACAACAAAGATAGAAAGAACCTGATGCTTTATTGTCGTGGAGGTTTGTTACACATAGAACTTGCGTAACTGGTCAATGTTCCAAGAATTTGAGAGAACACGGCCATCCTCCATTGCAAGTCGTACTGAACCTGGACGCGTAACTTCGACCACAGTGTAAGGACCTTCCCACTTGGGGGAAAGTTTATTCCGATTTGACTGGGATTGGATAAGTCTCAACACCAAGTCACCTACAGCAAGACTGCGAGATTGGACCTTACGATCGTAGTATTTGTGCAGGGCTTGATGGTAGACTGCTGAACGGATTAATGCTTGGTTCCTCCTTTCTTCGAGCAGGTTGATGTCGTCTGCTCGAAGTTGTTCTTGTTCGGAGTCTTGGAAATTCTCGACCCTTGCTGACCTGATCTTTAGTTCTAGCGGAAGCATGGCTTCTGCACCAAAAACTAGAAAGAAAGGTGTTTCTCCTGTTGCCCGACTAGTAGTCGTACGGATGGCCCATAATACCGAGGGTAATTCTTGTACCCAAGTCCCCGGGCGCTTGACAAGATGGTCAAAGACTCGAGTTTTGATTCCCTTCATTATTTGGCCATTCACTCTTTCTACTGCCCCATTGCTTTGAGGGTGGGCGACTAAAGCGTAACACAACTTGGTACCCAACTCGTCGCAAAATTTCTGAAATTTTACGCTCGAAAATTGCTTACCATTATCTGTGATGATTCGACTAGGTACCCCAAATCGGGTTATCACGTATCTCATCATGAACCTTTTAGCCGCTTCCGTTGTTATCCTAGTTACAGGTTTAGCTTCTATTCATTTTGTGAACGTGTCAATGACTACAAAAAGGAATTCGAATCCACCTGGAGCTCTGGGTAACGGTCCTAGAATATCGAGACCCCAGGTTGCAAAAGGCCAAGATAGAGGGATTGTTTGTAACACTTGAGCTAGTTGGTGTATTTGCCTGCTATAAAACTGGTATTGCACACATTTTTTGACCAGTTCCTTAGCATCGTAGAGGGTTGTTGGCCAATAAAAACCTTGTCGAAAGGCTTTACCGACCAATATTCTGTAAGAAGTATGAGTTCCACAAATGCCTCCATGTATATCATGAAGGATCTTTAATCCTTCGCTCTGTGGGATGCATCGCATGAGCACCCCTTGTGTGCCTTTTTTGTAGAGAACACCTTCGACAAAAGTATACATTTTGGCCTTTCGGGATAATCGATCTGCCTTGAGATTGTTTTTAGGTACAGAACCTGTCTGAAGGTACTCGTAGATGGGAGTCATCCAGGTATCCTCGTACTCTAGGGAGACTGTTTCGATAGGAGGTGTCTCTAGTTCTTCGACTAGTGACGGTTTCTGGAGTTGCTCCAGAAAAACTCCTTTTGGTACTATGGATCGGGAAGAAGCTATACGAGCAAGTTGGTCTGCGAGAAAGTTATCCTTTCGAGAAATAAATTGTACCTCAAAGCCCAAAAAAAAGCTTTTCTAACTTTCGAACTTCTGATAAGTACCGAGACATTGTTGGATTATATCACTGGTACTCTTTTCCGACTTGATTCATGACCAGTTGAGAGTCTACTCTCACGAGTAGTTGATTTAATCGAGCGCTTTTCGCGTTCGTATGCCACTAGCAAACCTTCGATTCGCCATGTTGTTAGTGGCCGAAAGTTTAATTGTATGACTTACTTTAAGGTCTCTTGGTGAGGAGATTCCAGACTACTCACCCGAGCCACTTATAGTAAGTGACCGTCAAAGTACATCGCCCACGGTCGTCGGGAATCATATCGGGATCTCAGCATGTGTTCAGATTTGTTCATTCAAATGACAAAGTCCGCCAAGATCCGGATTTAATGGTCGTCGACACGAATAGATGTCGAACTCCCAAGTTCGACTAACCATTTAGCCATGCGTCCCGCTGCTTCCCTATTCTGGAGGATCGCTCCCAAGGGAAACTCAGACGTCACAGCTAGTTTGTGCTCCTGAAAATAATACCTTGCCGCCGATGGGTACAAAGAAGAATTTGTGCCGCTAAGCTGCAGCGCAGCTTAGCCTTTGCCGCCGACGCGGCGCATTAGGTGCTAGGAGGGGGCCAAAAATGGAATTCTGATGCTCAGGGGGCTAGTTTAGGAATTACAGTGCACTACGGGGCCAATACAGTCCAAAACTCTGTTCCTTAGGCTCGTGCAAAACTTCGCTAACGTAGTAAACCGGTCGTTGTACGTTTTCACGTTCTACGACCAGTACTACGCTTACTGCATGTGGCGTGGTAGCTAGATAAATTAAGAGTGTCTCTCCTGGTTTCAGAGAAATCAGAACAGGAGCACTCGTAAGATATCTCTTGACTTCCTCGAAGGTTGTGTTAGCCTCTTCTGTCCATTCGAAACCCTCGTGCTTCCTTAGAAGTTTGAAAAAAGGCAGTCCTTTTTCTCCCAGTCGTGCGATGAAATGACTTAATGCCGCCATGCACCCTATGAGTTTATGATCTTCTTTTTTCGTGGTCGGAGGGCGCATCTGTATGATGGCCTTTATCTTTTCAGGATTTGCTTCGATTCCTTATGCAGAAACCAGGAATCCAAGCAATTTTCCTGAAGAGTCTCCGAACACACACTTCTCAGGATTGAGTTTCAAGTGGTGTTTTCTGAGGTTGTCGAATGTTTCTCGCAAGTCTGCGATATGATTAAGTCGTTTGCTGCTTTTTACGACTAGGTCATCAACATAGGCTTTCAAGTTTCGGCCTAGTTGAGGTGCGAAAGTTGTTTGCATCAAACGCTGAAAAGAAGCTCCGGCGTTCTTTAAACCAAATGACATTTTGACATAGCAAAATATTCCAAATGGTGTAATGAACGCGGTCTTTTTTTCATCTTCTCGACACATATTGATCTGGTGGTAACCAGAATATGCATCTAGAAAGCTTAACATTTCACATCCTGCGGTAGAGTCAACCAACTAATTGATACGAGGTAAAGGGAAATCATCTTTTGGACAAGCTTTATTAAGATCAGTAAAGTCTACGCACATACGTCATTTGCCGTTCGACTCCTAACCATTACAGGGTTAGCCAACCACTCTGGGTGGTTGACTTCTCTTATGAAGCCTGCTTTAAGCAACTTGTTCAATTCTGATCTAATAGCATCTCGTCGATCAGGGGCAAATCTCCGTAACTTCTGTTTTATGGGTACTTTATCAGGCCGTAAGGCTAGCCTGTGCTTGATCACTTCCCTGGGGATCCGGGCATGTCGGATGCTTGCCACACGAAGACATCTGCGTTAGCTCGGAGGAAAGTGATGAGGGCGTCTTCCTATTTGGTGTCGGAAGAATCTCCGATGTGAACAGTCTCCGAGGGCTCCTCCGCGTCCAGAGGAACCTCCTTGACTTGATCGTTCGGTTTTGGTGCAGCTTTAGGCTTCGACTTGCTAGTCGAAGGCTGACTTTCGTCTCAAGTTGGTATTTGTCCAACCATCTCGAGGAACCGATGGTCACAGGACTGCACCATCTTCTTGTCACAATGAATTGTGATCACTCCTTTGGTACCTAGCATCTTAAGACATTGACTCGTGAACAGTATGTTTAACGAGCTCCCACCATCAACCAGAACTCGATTTACACGACAGTTGTTGATGGTGGGTTCAACCACAATCGGAAATCGACCTGGTCTAGTCGAAGGGATCGGGCAGTCACCTTTCTCAAAAGTGACGGTGACCTCTAACCACTTTGGAAATTTATTGACAAGGGGAGAGTCGATTGTGTTTACCTCACGTTCGACAGCCTTAAGCTGTCGCCTTGACTCATATGCTGATGATCCTCCATAGATGTGATCGATGGTGTGTTGTGGATCCTGAAACGGCATCTCCTCCTCATCATTCGACTCCATGCGTCCACTTGTTTGTCCTACCTGTTCGAGAGTAGGAAGTGGCCCTTTGCTAGAGTAATAATCTTTGAGTTTTCGCAGAAAGACTCGGCAGTTACGAAGGTCATGCCCTGCTTTTTTATGAAAAGGACACCACCTGGGTTTGTCGCTCTTCCGATCTTGGCGCTTACCTTTGCCTCGATCAGAAGTTTGTTTGGGGTTACGTGGCTCTTTGTCGCTTACGGCCAAGACCTCCTTAGAACCAGTGGCTGAAGATTTGTGTCTTTTGGCCTTGTTCTTGGATTTCTTAGCCTTTTTATCCTTTTTCTTTCCACCTTCGCCTACCTATTGAGGGGTATTGTCCTCGCGGTCGATAGTGTTGTTCCATTCAACTGCCTCAGCAGCAGTCGCATACCTATCAGCCATCTCAAAGAGTTCGGCGACAGTGGCAAGAGGATTTAAAGCTACATCCTCCGTTCTTCTTCTACTGCGGACTCCCTGCTTGAAAGCCCTAATCACAGATGAGTCAGAAACTTCCAGAATTGAGTTATGAACCTGACTGAAGCGCCTGATGAACCGACGTAGAGTCTTATGATCGTTTTGTCTTATCCGGTGCAAGTCGTCCTCCTTCCTAGGGCGGTTGTATATACCCTGAAAATTCGCCAGCAGAAGGTCACAGAGGTGCTGCCACGAGTAGATTGACTCGAATGGCTGATTTAAAAGGCATGATCGAGCAGATCCTTCAAGCACAGTTGGAAGGTAATTTGCCATCACATGCTCTCCTCCTCCTGCTGCTCGGATAGCAGTCATGTAAATCTGGAGGAATTCTATGGGATTTTTGGTTCCATCGAATTTCTCCATGATCGCTGGTCGAAAACGAGGTGGCCAGCGAACTGCTCGGAGGTCAGGGGAGAATGCCAGACACCCCGAGATAACTTCTTGGTACCTTCTTTGTAAGAAAGAAGGGTTAATGTCGCCGGGAGATCGGACTCGACGATACCCAATCACAGGTGGGTTAGACCGATGGTAGGCCTCAGTTTTACAAGGGAAATGCTCCTCGTATTCTGGTTGCTGCCGCAGACTTTGTCCCCGAAGTGGTGAAAGATTACCTCCTCTGGGGGTTTTTCGAAATCCAGGTGTTCGACGAGCCTTTCTCAAGTCAGGAGAACGACGTGATCGGTGATCATGTTGACCTCCATTTGAGGAGTCGTTCGAGTGGCTAGCAGAAGATGGAGTCGTACTACTACGACTTCCAAGTTGATGTCGACAAGGACGCTCGTGGTTTGCCATCGTGTTACGAAGCCTTTGTGTGATCTCTTCAGCAAACAGATCGTATCCTGGTGCTCGAGCGAGCTCAGGGGTTGGATTCTCAAGCAAGTCGTTAATGTGCTGGAGCTCCTGAGCCACTTTCGACTGAAAATAAGCGCGCCTGGGAAGATTTTTCTGAGTCGCTATTTTTCTTTGTCGAGTTGCTCCAGAATCTCCCATTTCGGACCTCGAGTTGGTTTGAATGAAGTGCAAGAATGTTGAGAATGTCCCGCACGTTCATCAAAGTGTTTGTCTCGTTCGTCAGTAGCGGTGCTCTTGCCATCGCCACGAGGGGGCATAGTGTGTGCTCGTCGGGGAGCATCGTCATTCCTGCCTCCGGGACAATGATTCTTATCAGAGGGAATGACGAAGACCTCCCGTTGATGACCTCCACTTGCGCTCGAGGCCTCCTCGCTTGAGTAGTCGAGAGACACCATCTGGCGACTTGGAGTAAACCTCTCCAGGTAGGGGAACTCCGAGTTATAACCATCTTCGTCTGTAGGTGTGTCCTGCGATGGGATGGTCGTACTTGTAGGAAAAGCATGTTTGATTCCCTCCTCTGCGGGATTATCCGGAGAAAGAGGATCATCAAATGCCGATGAAGCTCTGGAATGATGGCTTCCAGAACTTGTCTTGCCAAGTCGAACTACCTTAAGGGGACTCGAACACTCGGAGGAAAAACTCTTGTTGTGTTTTGAGTCCGTCTTAGGCCTTCCCTGTTCATGGTCGTGTTGACCCTTGCCCTATGAGGAAACTGGTCCCTTAATTGGGCGTACCGTTGTGGGGGATAAGGATCCCTCCTCAACTCCGGCGGTGGTGCAATCTTCGAGATTTGATAGAAGACCTCTAGAGGCGGTAATATCGTCAGATGATTCGATACTCGGTTCGTAATCGAAGCTGGCATCCATGTCGACGTCTGCGTAATCGGCCAAGTCGAACCAGTTCTCCTCGTTCTACTCTCCTGCCATGGAAGCATCAAAGAGAAAAGAAAGAACTGTTGACAAGGAATTACCAAAAGATCCCCACGGTCGACGCCAACTGTCGGTGTTTTAGAACCGATCTTACGTAAAGATTGTTTGATTCAGGGGTCTCCACAATTGATCACGCAGACAAACAAGATACAGGGATTTTTATACAAGTTCAGGACTTCTTCAAAGAGAATAATAACCCTACTCATGTGTGTATTGTATTGGGTATATTCTAGTTACAATCAGCGAAATAGACTTGCGCTAAAACTCCTACTGATTGTACTGCTCAAAAGTCTCCTCCCCTTTTTCTTATCTGAAAGACGCCCTTTTATAGTACGTGGAGAGGTTGTCGTTCCAAGCTAGGAGGTGCCCCATTATTTTGTAATAATGAGAGTAATCACCGGAGTAGTAACCTCCCCACGTTGCCTGACAGTTACCAATCAGAGATAATGGAGAGTTAACTGCAGTTATTTCGGAGAATAACTACGGATATTGTCTGTTCAGATCTCACAGTTAATAGGGGCACTGGTAAGTGGACCTAATTATCTGTGAGGAGTCGTAGTTATGTTAGTCGTGGAAGGATTCACGACCATGAGGTAGTCGTAGAAAAGCTTACGACTGGTTGCTGGTCGTAGAAAAACTTACGACCGGGAGGTAATCGTAGAAGAACTTACGATTACATGATAGTCGTAGGAAGACTTACGACTATGGGGGTGGTCGTAAAAGGACTTACGACTACCTAATTGTCTTCCCCCTTAATACTTAAAGGGGTATATAACGTCATATTTACCCATATTTCACAATTATGAATAAATAGTAAAATAAGGATTATTAGATCCTCGTCACTGTTCTACTCTTGTTTGGCTACTGGTCGGGACACGGAAAGCCTTCTAGTCGAAGTCTCTCCTCTCTACAGATGGTCCTGCCCACTGAAAGGACTTCCTAGCGACGGTCCTTTTCTTACGATCCTCGCTGCCAGTCGGACTTGAGCATGAGCACGTTTCGCAAAATATTTTTCATATCTTCAATTCTTAGAATTCATTACGACCAGTTTCGAATAATTCATATAAGCAAGGATACTTATTGTTTTCATTTTTGCATACTTTCTTATCATCAAAGTAAGTCTTGTTATGTCTTCCAACCATATATGGTATTTCATGATAATTCGATTATGGAAAAGATCTAAACTAGTCGAAATCATATACTGGTTCCGATCAATTGATTTCTTAGTGTTCACTAGATTATTTTTTACAAATATTATCAGCAAATATACCATGGTCGTAGTTATTACCCATTTTCTTGGTCTACTGCTTTTTTAGTAACGTTCATCTACTAATATAAGTAGTCGGGGGCTAGGAAATATATGAGTATTTAATGACATTGATAGGACAAAATAAGAACTTCATTGATGATAAAAGGTAAGTTTTATTTACAAAGTCTAAATATTGCATCCATCTACTTGTTAGAACCACCAGATTGGTCGCTGCGTGACGGAGAGCCAACTTCCATTTTCTCCGCAACTTTGTCTCCGAGAGGCCTTACTTCCTCGAGAAACTTGGTTACTTCATCACCTGTGCAATCGAAGTCTTCTTCAACAGCTCCAAAGTGAATAGAGGGGTCGGAAGCCTTCAATTTTGCTAAGGCAACACTCACTCTAGTCACGATAGCTTCTTTCATTGTCTTGGCATAGTTCTCTCGAAAGGTTTTCATTACATTCTTGAGGTCTTCGAGTTGATGGCCAAGAAAATTGATCTTCTCGGTAGGATCTCTTAAAATGGGCAATTGCCTTCCCGACCCCAGGTCGAAAAGCATCTTGTTCAGAGCCTTGACTTTGTCGTCAAGATTCCGATCAAGTTCAGCCCCTTGGCCACGCTCAAACTCAAGAGCTTTTTCTGCTCTTTTAAGTGCTTGAGTTTTCTCTGCACGAGTGGATAAAGAAGTTAACATATACGTTAAATTGAAGACATGGTATACTAGTCAAGTCTACGACCAGTTACCTTTGATTTTCTTCTCGCAAGAGTCGAAAACCTCTTTTTGCCTGGTCATCGCGTGCACGATCGACTGGTCTTTGTTCTGATTTTCTTCTTTAAGCTTTATTATCATGACTTCTTTAGCCATGATCTCTTCTTTAATTTTCTCCAAATCTATCAAATACAATAAAGAGAGAAGATTGATTTACAAAAGAGGAACAAGATAACAAAGTGTAAGAAGACAAGTTAAAGAGAAAAGTTCTTACTTTTCAATTCGGAGTGTTTCTGCTCCAGGATTTTTATTCATTGGGTCAGCCCTCCGACCACAGCGTAATTTTCGACCATATGCTACAAAAGTAAGTTCCTTTCCTTATTAAGTTTTCAGCAAACTTTAGAGGAAGAGCTATGAAAGTGGTCGTAAAATACTCACCTAAATTGCCACATCATTATAATCGGCAAAAATCATATCTAGAGCCATCTCGATTTGACGATCCGATATCTTTCCTCAGACCTCGTCAAGTTCCTTATCCTTGATAAATCAGGGAGTAAAAGGGAACTTGTTAGCCTAAGAAGTGTTACAATAGGAGGTGAAACCTGTTGAGGATCTCCGGCGATGACTACCTCCGTAGACGGAGTGAGAATCACTAGTGGATCCTGAGCAGATGTTGGCCCTAATACCTTCTTGGGGGCTTCCTTAGCCATCTCGTTCTCAGCGGCTTTAACCTGAGGAACATTCTTGTCGGGAACCTCCATGACCACTTCATCCTCAGAAACTGTTTCCTGAGGAGTGTTTTGGTCGGAAATGACTGGAACACCAGAAGACCTTTACAAGAAGGAAGCAAGAAAATTCAAGGTTCCAATATATCAAAAATATCCAAGGAATGTATTTATATGACTTCTTCGTTTATACATACCTGGTCGATTTCTTTGTTTTAACCATATAGAGCATAGGAGTAAAATCCATTGCATTGGCCTTCCTTTTCTTTTCAACCAATTTCACCGATTCTGAACAGGCAGGGTTGGTTGGATCCCTCACATCCACTGATCGAAAATCAGAAGCAATATTCTCGACTAGTTGGTCGAGAATAAGATTCTTAGACGTCAGATCAGTAAGTGTAGATTCATCGACCTCCAAAATAGTAGTTTCAGTAGCAACTAGCAGGTCCTTAGCGACCTTACTGGAGTGCACGACAACTGCCTAAATAAACCATCAGAGTTAGTTAGGCGATGAAATTTATTCATCACAAATATACATTCATGTTTGGTTACCTACCTCTGTAAGGCTAACATCCTGTGTGGTTGTAGGGATGGTCGGATCATCAATCGGCTCACAACTTTCAGTGGCCTCACTGATTCTCAACCCAACTGACTACACGTCAAAGAGGATTTATGGTACGTTCTGGTCGGGAACCTCCATGACCACTTCGTCCTCAGAAACTGTTTTCTGAGGAGTGTTTTGGTCGGAAATGACCGAAACACCAGAAGACCTTTACAAGAAGGAAGTAATAAAATTCAAGGTTCCAACATATCAAAAATATCCAAGGAATGTATTTATATAACTTCTTCGTTTATACATACTTGGTCGATTTCTTTGTTTTAACCTTGTAGAGCATCGGAGCAAAATTCGTTGCGCTGGCCTTCCTTTTCTTTTCAACCAATTTCACCGGTTCTAAACCGGCAGGGTTGGTTAGATCCCTCACATCCACTGATCGAAAATCAGAAGCAATGCTCTCGACCAGGTGGTCGAGAATAAAATTCTTAGACGTTAGGTCAATATGTGTAGATTCATCGATCTCCAAAACAGTAGCTTCAGTAGCAACTGGTAGGTCCTTAGCGACCTTACTGGAGTGCACGACAACCGCCTAAATAAACCATCAGAGTTAGTTAGGCGACAAAATTTATTCATCACAAATATACATTCATGTTCGGTTACCTACCTCTGTAAGGCTAACATTCTGTGTGGTCATAGGGATGGTCGGATCATAAATCGGCTCACAACTTTCAGTGACCTTATTGATTCTCAACCCAACCGACCACACGTCAAAGAGGATTTATGGTACACCGACCAGAAAAAAAAATATAGCAAAAAATAAAACATAGTTGACAGTCTTACTTTAAGCCTCTCAGCCCTTTCTTCAGCGGAAACAACCGCCAGGATCTGAGGAAAACTAGCCTTGTCGCCAGGCTCTCCAGCACAGATCATTTTGATCCGGCTTCTGATCTCATCAGAAGTTAAAGCTATAAAGGTGAACAAGAGATTTGAGGATACAAAAGTAATCAACTAATGTAGACAAACTGGTCGGAATCCTTCAGAGCTTACCTTCTTTGGAATCTTTGGTCGCATCATCACGACCAATATACCAGAGCATCGGGTATGCTCAAGCCTTCAAAGGACTGATCTGACGCATAAGAATATCCTTCACTATGTGCTAGGATGTTAAACCCTTGACACTAAGAAACTTAATGGCTTCAGCCCATCTTCCTATTTTTTCCTCCTTCTCCACGGAGGAGCACCATCTTGAATTCTCGATCGTCTTCTTACTAGATAATAAAGGCTATCTTTCTTAGTGACCGTCATGTAGAACCAACTTTTCTTCTATGACGACCATAAAGATTTCGAGTACATGGGAATGTACTTATCAGCTTTTCCGTCATGGAGGCGCAAGGTGCACTCTCCAGGCGTCCCGATCGTCTTTCCAGACTTCGCCATCCTGTAGTAGTACTTGAATAAATCCAGATCTGCGGGAATTCCCAAGTATGCATCGTAGAGATAAATGAAGATGTTGAGATTAGCGATAGCATTGGGAGCAAGATTCACCAGTTCGACTCTGTAATGCTCTAAAATTGTAGGAAGGAAGGAGTGAACTGGCAATCTGAATCCGCATTCGATATATGCGAGGAAAACAGGAATTTCCCCATCTTCGCTGCTCGGAGAATGTTCTCCAGCCGCTGATCTCCAAAAAATCAGACTCTTGTCGGGAAGCAACCCGATCTTCTCCAAACTCTCAAGCTTCTTCTCGCCTAAATCGGAAGCCGACCAGTTGGTAATATGGTCCGACATGGTCAGGTTTTTGGATGAGGAAAGAAAAGAGGGTTGAAGGCAGTATGGGGTTGGAGGCAGATTTTCTGCTCAGGAGATGAAGAGGAAAAGCAGGAAGTGTAAAAACCCAAAGATTACAATGAAAGAGGTTTTATAGCTTCAGAATTTCTAACTGCAATCAGGAGTTACCCAAAAGTCCAACGGACAAAATCTTTTCTCCAACGGACATGAAACTCTTAGGTTCCCAAGGCAAGTTCTCAACTTTAAAGTGAATATAGACCGCTTCGAATGTCATGGCATTGAATGAGGGTCTGCCCAGTATGACTTCATCGGGATAAAAGTGTTTCACACGACCAATTCATTTAAAATTCGGGGGCTAGTCGACGAGGATTAAAACCTCTATGTACTATGTTTAATACATAATAAAAGACCATACATCTTCATGGTCGTAACCCCTAAGGTTCACGTCCTCACTGGTCGTTAGGATTCCAGAGGTTACGCAATGGGTACCCTAGTCGGACAAGGTCTTGTGTTTCAGCCTCCACCGCTAATCGTCGAAAAGTATGAACTGATTCCGGGTATATTCCCTACCATGTGACGAATGGAACACATGCGTATATTTCATACCACACAACGTTTCTTTATTCTAAGACACTGATGAACAACCACCATACGGTTAAGAGTTTCACAGACATACAACCGCTGAACGGTTGATACTCCATCAACCATCACCTCTCTCCACCGCCACGACGCTTCATAATGCACGCCTTCTCCGTATAATCGCCACCTCTTCAAGGGCTATTTAAAGATGGAGCATGGGCGGAGCAGGGGGATGAGGCCGCATCGGATTGAAGCATAGTCATTAGCATCAAATTCATATTTCAAGCCTGATATTGTAGCATAGCAAGCATTACTCTCAGTGTAAATAGGATTAGTCCATCGCCTAGTCATAGGCATCCTCTGTAATATCCAGTTCATATTAATCAAAAAGCAGTTCCATTCTCTCCCCAAAAGTCCCATGCTATTTTTCTCTATTTATTCATAAGATCAGCGACTCGATCGTCGACAGGGTTCAAACCCACAAGGTACCCATCATTGAACAACTGTATATTAAACAAGTCTTTGAGTATCTTTTATCAAATTAATAAATTGGTGGGGATTGTTGTATTTTGAGGGCAAATTTGTAATTTCTCATCGAGAAAAGGAGGATTATAATAGGAAAGGATAAGAAGATGGGCCCTCTTATCATTGGGATGGGAGAGGATATAAGGTTTGGGGATGGATTCCTCAATCGGCAGGAGATTGATTCAATGTCTGCTTGTCTTTCGGCTTGCTCGCAGGCGACGCCGTTGTGACAGGCGGCTCGAGCGCGCTTCGCACGGGCAGTTGGTGAAAGCATCTCTCCTCCCTCTCCTCTAAAGGCTCGATCTAGCAATTTTTCCTTAACCCCCAAGAAATATAGTGAGTTCCCATTTTTGGTCTTTTTCTCCTGATTTGATCTCTTGATTTTGGGGATTCTGGACCTTCGAGCTGCCGTGTGTGACTCGGTGCCGACGGTGGTGAGCTCCGATCCTCTCGGTGTGTGCATCCGGCTGGTTCCTTACGCTATCTCTTCACTGTTGGTACTGTGCTTGGAACTCGGTGATTTTTGCACTCGGGTGGCTCAGATTTGGTCCTCTGTGGATTGATCTTGGGGGAGGAAGGTGACCTTCGGTTTGATTGCTGATTGGTGTTCTTGGGAGTACTCGGCCAGTGCTTCTCAATTGTCTTGTGCGGCATTATCCCTAATCCTCAACTTCGTATTTCGACGTATCCCGAAGTGCGAAGATAGACTACGTATCTCCGACGACCTCGTCTCTCACTGCGGCATAGTGGGGCGCTAGGTTTTCTGGGACAACATCCTTGTGACGTGCCTAGTCTACTGATCTACTTGGTGGTTTTGATTACCATCAGCTTGTGAGTATTTCTGCATTCCGGATTGCTGAGTATATCTTTGCAAATATATGTGTTGTGCTAGTTACTTTTAATCTATGATAGATTTGATCTTTGAGGCTAGCTCTGGGAAATATTGCAAAGACTTAAGTGGGTTCAATTTATGCTCTATGATGATAGTTGTCTAATACTGAAATTAATTTGATGATTTAGGTCATACTTGAGCTCTATTGTGTTAGTTGTTGCTGTCTTTTGATCATCTGTCATTCTGTTGCTCGTGTTATAACTAGTTGTTACTTCATTCTGGTTATATTAGTGTCTAGCAATTCAGATTGTCTATTGTCTGGATAGTCATCTGGCCTTAGTGTAGGATCTGTGACCTTGCTTTTAGTTTATTCTGAAGGTAGTCAAGTTCTGTTGACTGTCCAGGTTTTTCTGCTCTCTTGACAGTTAAGCAAAATCCATATAGAGCTCAAAGTTTGGAACTAAATTATCAAGTTCAATTAATGAAGAGTATAGATGTTAGACCATGTGGCCAGATCTAGTATATTTTAGTTGGTGAATAATTGACAATATTGTTTATTGATGTTATTTGAGGTGTGTGGTGTGTGTGTGAACTTATGTCGGTCAAGTTGGAAAGAACTTGTGTCAGAGAATATGTTATTTTGGTCTTTGCATGTGCAGGTAACTCAGAGGCGATCGTGGTCTACGCCGGTGATCAGGAGGTGGCTTGGTGCGAAGTTATGGTCTAGAGGGTCAAGGATACTGGAGGAGACGGTCGTGCTCGGGTTGGAGCGTGTAGAGATCAAAGATGGATGATGCGTGTTGAAGCACGAAGGTGCGGTTCGGAGGCTACGACATGTGATAATTTTGGGGTGTCCAAAATTGGACTAGATTGATTTGTATAATCGGGTGTTAAGCCTATGTATTGGACCCTAGGACTAGTGGGCTGTACATGGGGGTTAAGTGATTATGGTTTTCTGGCGGCTAGGGGATACAATAAAGTCCTCGCACGAGGGTTTGTGAGTGGCGGCGCTTTTGTTCATGCGAGAGGCTGCTGGCTGCTAGAATAAAAGGCTGTTGCCCACGTTTTTGGAGGTTGCTGTTGGTGCCATCAAGAGCTTGCGGTAGATGGCTTTTGGTGTTGTGTCATCACGTGTGTACAAGTGAAAAACACTTTATGCCATTGACTTAATTCAGGGATTCTTGGTGTGTGACGTGATCTACATAAGATTGATTGATGTGCATGCTGTTGGAGCTTACATGCTGTCCAGGTATTGGGTTTCTTGGTAGATGACTATTTTGCATTGAGTTAGCAAGGTCCAGGCCGTGAGGGCTTTTGCATTGTGTGATCTCTAGAAGAAACACCAGGGACTTTTGGTGGATGTGCTGGTTGCTCGTACGTGAGATTTTTGAGTGGTTTAGGTGAGAGAAAAAAGGTGCGGCTGTTGCCTGTAGCGACTGTTTTTGGTGCGGCTGTTGCTAGTAGCGGCTTTGTTTTTTTTCCATTGATGTATGCCAGCGAAGGTGTTCAAGTGGTGGCTTGGTGCTAGCGGCTGTACAAGGGGCTTGATCTTTTCGACAGAGCCGCTGTTTGCTGCATGCGTATGTGTGGTGTTTGGCGACGGTGTGTGACCCGTAACTGTTCGTGATTCCTCCAATAAGAGATAGCAGTGCTTGATTTACTCCGGTGAGAAAAATCTCCCACAATTATTCACTACTCCTCTGATTGTCATCGACGATCCTATAATAGACAATAGGGTTGAGATGGCAAATGCTTGTTCTTTTGCAACTCTCCATATGAGAGCTCACATTATTATCAATTATCTGTGCTTTATGCTGCTTTATGATGGTATCTTGCTGTTAATGTTGAGCATAATATTATCTTTAGATGACTTGATAGAATTTCATGGATACATGTTATTGTGGTCATTTATTACATGCTAGTATTATGCTTTATCGCTGGTATTGTTTGCTGGGTTTAATTCCGAAAGTTTGCTAAAACTGTATTTCATACAGCAGTTCTTTCAGCGAACGAAGCCAGGATGGGTTGATTTTCGTCGTCGGGGTTGTGTTGCTCACTGTCGACCTCGGCGTCGGGGTTGTCAGCCCAGGCATTGGCATCGGTGTTGGTGTTGGAATTGACATTGGCGGTGAGGTCAAACTCGACCTCGGTGTCGGACGGGGCAGGAATCCTGGCACCGTTCTTGAACTGAACCAGTATGGCGGTCGAGTTGTCAGTCGATGGCAAGCAACGATCAAGAAGGTCCTCACAAATGGCGCGCAGAGTTGTGCCCCCCTGCGTTGATCACAGCATATGTCAAGGGAACGGGAACAACAATTCTAACAACAAATGAATGAAATGCAAAACATCCTATTCTCTTCGAGTGTAGACTTTAGATGTCAATCTGCAACATAGTCAACCAGCTATGCCAAGAAGATCCCATGCACAGGAAATACACGCGGTACTAATCGTTACTATATTTAAGAGCACATATTCTGCATGTCCTTTATATTGTCAGTATGAAGTCACAAGTCAGTACTAGAACAACATTATTAACCCAATAAACATTTCTGTATCTGGTAGGAGAGTTCTTTTAATGTATTACTGTCATGACATGTAGACAAAATGAGGAAAAGAAGACTCACAGATTGTAAGTGCTGGCGTACGAAATCAACCACCTTCTGACTTGACATGTAATCCCTGGGGGGGATAGGTGTGTAAGTTTAGTATGGAAATATAAATGAAGTTATAAAAGCATCAAATAGGAGAGAAAATAGATGCGCCAATGGGTACTAGTGGCTGGGTCTTTATGGGCTGTATAGAAGATTGTGGTAAATTGAGTTTAGTCCATTATTAGCATTAGCACTCTCCCAAGTCCTAACTGAGCAGAAAACTACGGCACAAGATATATTCTACAACTTAGCACAATTCCTATCGGTGTAAATGTTCATAAAGTGCCAAGGTTCTTGAATTATGCTCCTGCAAGATAAATGTAACATCCCCAATATAATTAATGAGATTTAGTATGCATCTTATCAGCATGCATGACATTTTGGAATCATTTGCATCATTTATTGCACTTGGAAAATCTGAATCAAAGATTAAACATACACTTCATATTTTGAGCTCCAAATAAAAGCGGGAACAAAACATTTGGTTATCATCTAGAAATAATTTATTCAGATATTAGAATATTTATCATGAATAAATATAATTTTTACCAAAATTTTGGAACTCAATTCAACCCCCGAAAAATTCAAACACAATACAAAGACCTACTTTAGGTTGAATTAAAAATATACCAAAATAAGTCATGAACAGTGAGGTTAAATAATTTTTGTAGGTACTAGGTCATCCTAGCAAACCCTGTGAATTAATTTGGAATTTATATAATTTTATTTCTATATTTGAAGCCTCGGTCAAACCCTTTGTTATTTGGTCAAACTGATTTCAAAACTCGGGCTCATTACTGTTGCTCCGACCCCAGCCAACCTTGTCACGGTCCGACCGAACCGCCTTAATGCACTGCACCCGGGTCCAAACCAGTCACTGTTCCGACCCGAGCCCTCGTGATCCAGCCGCACCCGCTCCCCTCGCAGCCACTGGTCACCTGGGCCCACCGGTCAGGGCTTCCTTCAACCTTGGGCAGGCGACGCTCAGAGCGCGCCTGCCACGCGCTCGTTGCATGTTGCCCCGCTCTTTCGACGCCGTGAAGCCACCGCCTCTCCCGACCTATCTCCGAGCGTCTCCACTCAACGCCGCTAGCATCTCCGTCCTTTGCTCCGCTCAAAACCCCCTCTTCCTCCCCCATTTTTCTCACTTCTCTTCCCGGCCGTGGAAGAGGGGGAAGCTCTAGGTGCCGCTTTCTTCGGTAAGCCCGGCCATCATTGCCTCCATTCAACTCCTTGAAGCTCACCATTTCCATTTACCCTAACCCCAGTTCGTCTCTCGGTTTGTAGATCCCAGGACCCCATCGTGTCCTTGCGGGTTCCAGAGCGCAGCCACCGTGCGCCATCGTGCCCCTACGCGCCTGGGGTGAGCTTGTCTTGCACGACCTTGTCAATCTCGTTCGCTTCATTGTGTTGAGCTGTCTAGTGCGTTTAATTGAGTTTTTGCTCAGTATCGAAGGGGTGCGGCGCTTTCTTCCCCGGCCCCGGCCATAAGTGCCGCCCGCACCGCCGCATCATCCCCGGTGAGCCCTACGTCAATTCTTCGTACCAGGAGCACCGCCGTGGCTTACTCTTCTTTCCCCCAACATCCCACTGGAGCTCTCCACCACCCGGCTGCCACCCCACGATGCCCTCGTCGCGCCACCACCGGCCCACCTCCAGTCACCTCGGCTCCCTCCGAGCACTCCGGTAAGACCCACTCTTCTCCCTCTAGCTCGTGCTTCCACTAATTCCTCCCCTAACCCTCTCTGGAGCCGCCGCGCCTTATCACCCCCACGGTCGGCTGCCCCGTGCCCTTGCCCCGCCGCCATGGTGCTGCCCGAGCCCTAACGCCGCCACCCCTAGCTCTAGTAGCCTCCGGGAAACTCGTTTTGGTGGTCTTCTCCACCTCGCCGCCGCTCCTTCGCCGGCGACGATCTAGGACCCGAGCCGCCGGCAATAGCCTCTGTTCAGCCTCCTGTTCTGTGTGTCAATACCAATAATATCAGCTGAATGTTTCTGTTATAAGTAGATTTTGATTGTCTGTCGATTTTCTCAGTAGATTAGCGTAGTTGGAATGTTGAAATTGTAAGGAGTTTTGTCACAGCATTTCAACTCAGGCATTTTCTTTAAAGGGGATGCTTGAACAGATTAGGGTTCAGAAGATAATTAGTTGTTAGGCTAATGTCTTTGTTAAATGCAGAAGTTATAAATGTTAATGATTCAATTAGTCTTTAGACAATTAGTTTTCAGTAGAACCTAATCTGAAAGCAAAAGTGAATGACTGATTTAGTGGAAGGGTCAGTTGTCAAAACCGTAGCCTTTTGGATGAACTAATGATCAGAAAAGGTGTTCAGTTGAAAAATTAGAATGTCAGTAGAAACCATTTGCAAAACCTTATTTCTTGGGCTGACTGAGTTTGTGAATGACAAATGAGTCACTCATTTGAGGAAGAAAATTGGAAGTTGAGTTAATAGCACTTAAGTTCAGAGAAATTTTTGCTGTTAGAAAGGTTACATGAATGGTTAGTCTGAAAAATGTCAGTTTGTTGAGGTTAGCATCTTGACCAATTCCAGTAGCAGTAGCGTAAACTATAAACAAATTTGGATTTTGAGTTAAGTAGGAAGGTCAAGTTAACCATACCTCCAAATCAACCGTTTTCCTCTATTGGGATGTATGGTCTGAAAAAGGGCTTCTAGATGAAGTCTTACTGATGACCATTCTAAGTTCTTGCACTTAGAAGTTCCTTGGTTCCAATTGAGCTTTAAACCTTTTATAACAGAGGGCCGGTCCTTTAGGGTGCAATCCAAATTTTAGTAATTAGAATAACCCACTAATGGAAGATTCAAATTTGTAACCACATGATGTTAGCTAAAGCCCGAGTTATATATATAGGTTTGGCAAGTGTTTAGTAATCAGTTAAAAACCTAGTAAGCAGTGGACCTTTGTGTGGTTATAGGAATGGTTAATGAATTGGATAATCTAGAGGGTGATTAGAGTTGACAGTAGACCGTATGCCATAGTTTAAATTTCAAAAATCCGTAACCAATTCAAATTAACTCCAAGTTGAGTGAGACCAATTTTGTTGGTTCCCATTTTTAATGTGCTTTTAAATGGACTAGGTTTGAAACATGTTGTGGCCACAAAAAATTTCAGAAGTTACATTAATTTCATAAAAGGATTACATTTACACTAGAAATTAAATTAACTTCAAAAACTCATAGAAAATTCTTTTGAGCTCCAATTGAACTAAAAATTTCACCTAAAATATTACTCTACCTACTGTATGAATGTCGTGTAACTTTGAATGTTTTGAATTTTCAGCTTTATTGGCATTATTGCAATATTGCTATTTGTTGGGTTTCTCGGCGATAGAAACGTATTCTTGTGATTAACCTGAGATTGAACAAGTGCTACAAAAAAGGTGTGAGCACCCTCCTCTTGATCATATTGTTCCTAGTGGTTTTTAAAAGTTTTGTGTGAGTTTTATTATCGCAATTGCATGCTATTTTTAAAAGTATGTTTATGGGTAGAAGTGGTTAATTTCCTAATTGATGCATTGGCCTACCTTTGGATGTTGATTACCCTTTTTCCCTTGAATGATTAATGTTATATGTTATATGGGTTTGTTTACTAGTTTGTAGAATGATGCTTAGCCATGCTAGTAGTTGTAGCCGAAAGCGGTTGATGGAGCTAGTCCATCGGCCGGTGGATCGAATTGAATCTTATTGAAATTTGAGGATTTTATGGATTGGATTATGATAGATTTGAGGGATGTATCCAGATTTTCGCATCTAGGGTTTGTGGACATATTGGGCATGCTTTTTGTGTTCTTAACTTGGACGGGTGTAGGGTGATGATGAATTATTGTTGTTATTTGTTGTTATGGAATTGTGTAGCCCCGTCTGAGTGATTAAGGACCGGTCTGTGGTGTGATGAACCAAGTCTTACGTGCAACCATATGTCGGGATAATGGGGAAGGCTTGGCTAACTAATTTGTTGTGTGTTAGCTATCAGAACACAATTAGGTTGACAATTGTTATTGTTATTTTTTTTATTGTTCTCTTGTCAATCTGGCGGGGGCATGTTAAGGGTCGCCTTACTTGCTCTTAAGGGTCTCTTGTTTGATAGGGACTTACTTACGCAACGAGGTTTCCCGTGTGGTTCAGGCGACTGTACTGTCTGCCATGGGACTATCCTCGGGTGGTTTAATAGTTAGGACATGATATTGTAACGGTCTCGTTATGCTACCTCAGTCACACTCCTATGGAAGAGTGCATTGGCCGACATTAAGAGGAATGCATATCGTGTGGGTAAAGCTGTGCAACTCTGCAGAGTAACTAAATCTATTCGAATAGCCTCGTCCTAAGTTATGGACATCACTTGTGGGAAAGCAGACACAATTAGCTTTTGGGAAATTAAGATTGAGTTATAGTTGAAAATGTTATGTCATTATGTTAGTTTGTTCAGATCTGAAATGTTACCATGAACGCGTGGTTCGCGTGTTGATTTTGTTGAGAAATGAATTGTGTCACGATTGGGATGTTCATGTTGATTATATTTGGAGATTATACTGTTGATGATCATTACTTACTATTATAAAATGTTTTACAAATGGCAATTTAAATCTTTATTGTTCATCTAAATGAAAACTTGCTTTATGCCGAAAATTGACTAGTGTAGTAGCCTTCCTTTGATACTCACATGCATCCTTAATTTTCTTGAAAAGTCTCGCGAGTACAACTTTGTACTTGAAAAGAGTCTATTTGATCAGGTGAGGACGATGGGCGCAACGGCTTTAACTCTAGTTGGTTGCTTGTGGGATTGTGGGCATGCCAACTCGGTTATTCCCTCTTTATTTAAGTTTATCTTCCGCTGCGATTTATTTGTATTAATTAGATTTGGCCGATCGGCCCTCTTATGCAATCTTGTGTTTTAAGGTTCTATTTAAATGATGTTGTAATTGATTCTATTATTCTTGTACATTGTGTATGGATGTGATTGCAATGTTGTGTATTAGGATATACGCATGTTAGCCACTGATCCTTGAGAGCTAACATGAGACGCATATCCGAGCACTCGGTATTGTTCTCGTCTCTTGTTAAGTGTTGCGCTTCCGGCGTAACCACTTAGTTTGAAACGGATCCAATCCCAGAGAGGCCTCACAATAAATCAAATATATATGGCGACTGGCGGCCATTTCCAACTACGAAAATTAGATACCAAACCATCAAGTTAAATCATTATCTGAACATTATGACGCACTAGCTAACGCAGGGACTGGCAGATGTCCCTCTCATTTCAGTACCTTCGACCTCTGCAGCAACATTACATTGCTCAGGATAAAATCCTTCAGCACGAAAAACCATACAAAATGCACTACACATAGTGGTGCAATGGAGAAGATACCGCCATTTCAAAACAAAAAAAGTAGAGAAGATACCAGTCCAGGCCACATTCCGTTTAACTGAACCAAAATGGACAAACCGCTCTAGATAAATGCTACTGTCTTGGAAGAAACAAGCCTAACTAACATTTGAAGTTGATATATTCTGAATGAAAATTTGGACTTGGGAGCAAGTATAATAAAATAATCACTTCTGTTGTTTTTAGCTGAGGACTTACCAGATGCCGTCACTTGCTATAACGAGAAACTCAGTATCATCAGTTATGTCCACCTAACAATAGAAAGTAATTTTCAACTAGAAAACACCCATCGAAACAAACTTTTACTCCCATAAAACAACTTAGTTACACTTACAGTGCGAACGTCAGGATTGCATGTCACCATTTGTTCTGAAGGAGGCAAAGTTTTGTTCCGCTTGAATTCAAAATCACCTGAAATGTAAGCAAGCAAAACGCAAATTACAATGCAATAGATTCTATACAACCAACCAAAAAGAAATCAGATAAGACTATACCAATCGCTCTGGAGAGAGCTAAACTTCCTTGAACACGATAGACGCCCCATTGTCGCCCTACTACTCGTTCTTGTACTTGATCAAATCTATCCCTCAATACTTGTCCTCCTGCTCTTTGAATTCTCTGTCTTTCAGGCCGAAGGTTCGGTTTGTGATCGGTGGATAAATCAATTGCCTTTGGATACGATGGAAATAAGCAGAACTTTTAGACATGCACCATATGAATGTATTTGTTATGACAAAAGAGCCACACAACGAGACATTTGACAAGAAAATAGTCACTACACCTGACCATTCCTTGAGAGTACGCAACGAGAATCACCAACATTTCCAACAATGATCTGGTTGTGTCTAACAAGAACCACACATGCTGTGCTTCCTTCTTCCTGCGGCCCAATGTAAGGGGTTGCCTGGGGGGGGGGGTGTTTGATCCAAACTGAGGTATATAACAGACAATTCAAAAAAAATATGAAAGAAAAGGCTACCAACAAATAGGTCAGGAGCGCCACCTGGGAAAAAAAACTTTTCTATGTGCCCTCCGATAAAAGAAGCAAACCAGTGCAAGAAAGAAATGAAGAATTCAAAAGGAAAAGGTGATATCTCACATAATACCTTAATTTAGGGCAGTAGGATAACTACCAAGGTGCAATGAGAACTTAAGAAGCTTTTGGTCTCCAACTAGGTAAACCAGGCACTCAATGTAACAATAGAGCCCACATATCATACACATCCATTCCAGTTCCTTTTTATAGATAATAATATGCATGCTATATGGCAAGAGTTTTTTTTTTATTAACTTCTTCAATAGCTGGATGCTTAGAGAACATTCAGGAGTTGATATATCACCTCCAGGGAAGGCCAAAGGTTAGCACAAACACTAGTCTTGAGACACCGTATCCAATTGCCATAACCACGAGGATTAGCTAACTCCCTCCATTCATCCGATTGTTGCAACTGCTCATCAATTCTGTAACAATCAAACAGGAACAGCGATTACACATTTCATAGTTGCACGTGGAACAAGTGCAACTATTTTGTTTTCCAAGAACAAGTGCAACTATTTTGTTTTCCAAGAACAAGTGCAACTACAAACAAAATGGTTGTAACATTGCCCTTTCGCCTTCCACTATTGATAAGTGGAGAAGTTATGTAGCCTAAGATGTAGAATACATGAATTAATTATCTACAAACCTGAAACACACACGCTCTATTGCATTAGCCAGATTATTGTGATAGTCTGCTTCATTGTCAAGCTCAATATGAAATTGTCTTGCACAATACAATGCTACTTCAGCTCCTGAAACAGAAAACAAACAACTCACTATAGCCATCTTATACAACAGAAAAATAAGGATGCATCGACTATACTCCTGTGTGCATAGTAGCTTATATATCAAAAGAATGTTACGAACACCAGTAGCTGAATATCCCTTCAATAGGTAACATTGGAGCCAATCTGTGAAAATACTCTTAATTATTATGACTCTTTCTCCCAACTCCAATCCATGAAATGTTTGGTCCCTAGCAATTTCTATTTTTTCATAATTCATCTTATCCCTGTGGGCTCTCGGCGCAAAATAGATAGTTAAGTTGATTCTGTACGTTCAACTGCAGCTTATTAAATAATTGTGTCATGATGATTATCTGAAATATTGGCAGCCGAAAATTACAACGTAAATAGTAAAATGTCCAAAGCATGCATGCAGACAATTTAACACACACAAATGCGTACACGATCTGTATTTTCTAGAGGACTGTGAATTCCATGAGATCAATGCATGAAGTGGTCGGTTATACTAACAGTTGGAAATATTGAAATTTGTTGTAACAAGATGAGAATGAAGATCAAACCTCCATGGTCATCATAAACACCAAAGAATGATGTGGACTTGGAGCCATCTACATCTAGGATAGCTGCACGCTAGAGAATAAAATGGGTACAAATCAAGCTTATTATTTCACCACAATTACTTGCAAGTCGATCATATTTTGTAGAACTATCATCCCGATAATCTTACAAAATACCACAAGATTACTCACAGCATCTTCCATTTCCGCACGACATCCTTGCATAGATGACGCGGCATAATTAATTATGTCATTCTCTTCTCCATCGGTAAACTTTGATGTTACAGGACGGCTGTTAGATGCACCCATGGCAGGCTTTGCTTTCCTGAAAAATTCTTGTGCGAATATAATATCGTAAAAATCCTTATCAACAAAACTAGGCAACAGAAGTAAATTGACTATACAAAGTTAAATTGCACCATCATGTTACTGTATGTAAAACCCAAATCATAACATCGAATTCCAAAGTGAGAAAAGAAGAGAAAACGAAAAGAAAAAGAAAAAGGGTAAAGACGTTCAAAAGAAAAGAAAACGTAAAGACAAGAATGCATGGTTCCATCTTGCAAGAACGAACCAGTCAGTCACATCAAGAAATGGCCAGCTCTTTGACGTATCAAAACCCAAAAAGAAAACCCAAAAATTATTTCAGTAAGTCAGCTAGCAGTTTACAGCGCACATTAACACTTAGCAAGAAGAATTAAAGAGGGTGGAAATCTTCACGGGGCCAAAATTTTCAGTTCATGTGAAATTCCAATGACACGCTACAGTTTTTTCTTTCTTTCTTTCCAGTAACGAACTATATACTCCACTTAACAATGTGACACCGCACACAGTCACGGGGAAGTAAACAAGCAAAAAAGATGGTAATAAACAAGAAGGCACCATTCAATCTTGCAAGACTCAATCACTCCGTCAGAAAGAAGGAACACACATCAATAAATGGAGGAAACCTCTTTGATATGACAAGAATCAGGAAAACGTTTCACGATGTGAGACACACAGAGATAATTGGTCTTGCACCACACATTAGCACCCAACAGCAAGAACGAACAGATAGCATCGAGTAAAGCCACATTAGGAAATAAGAAACGAGGACTTTTTTAGCACATCAAAACAGAAAATAAAGTAATAAAACAAGTAAGAGAGATGGCTAGATCGAAATCAAGAACAATGAGTTGCCGCCCGCACATTAGCATCAAGAACAGTAACAAGAACAAGAGGGCGGAATCAAGAAACCGATGGTGCAAATCCACACGTTGTGAAGAAAAAAATCCCAATATTGCTATTTTTAAGTCGCTTGAAATTTTTTTAAGTTTAAGTCACTTGTTGTGGCCATTGGATTTGTTTAGAGATTGATGTGTCATATGATTAGATATTGATCTAATGGCTAAAAAAGTTGACTTATGTTTAAAAAAATTTCAGTCACTTTATAAATAGACACTTCCAAAAAATCCACATGCAGAAACAGCTATTTCTGGAAAAACACACCAAAACAGGAAATAAAGAAAAAAAGAATAGAGACAAGCAAATATCGTCGAGTCGCCATGCACCACATCGGTATAGCACCAGGAACAACAAGAAGAGGCACCAATAGAAAAGAATGGTAAGATCAAGACCACCCAGTTCGGAGAAGAGGATAGGAACAGAGATCACCATGGAGTCACGGTGCTCGTTAGCCTCTCCTCCTCCAACAAAACCACCACCAGCTGCAAAAGCAACAACAGAAGAGAAGCAGCAGCAGCAACAAAAAGAGAGGATGCAAAAGAGCAAGTGAGATCGAAGAAAAGCGAACAGAGATCAGCATGGAGTCTTAGTGCTCATTATCCTTCTCGTCCTCCAATAAAACCACCACAAGTCACCAACTGCAAAAGCAAAAACAGCAGCAGCAACAACAGCAAAAGGATGCAAGAACACGAGATAAGATCGAAGAGCGGGGGTAAAACCCCACAAAAGGGTCTCAAGATTCAAGAAGAGAGATGTACAATGCTTTGCTCGATCAGTAGGGTGCAACACCAACAAGAACGATCAAGGACAGCAACGGCAACAACAACAGCAACAAAAAGGTGCAAGAACACGAGATAAGTTCGAAGAGCGGTAGAAAAACTCACAAAAGGGCCACAAGATTCAAGAAGAGAGTACGCACGATGCTCTGCTCGATCAGCAGCGCTCAACAACAAGAAGAACGTTCAAGAACAGCAACAGCAACACCACCAACACAAGGATGCAGGGAAGCAAGATGAGATGTAAGAAAAGGGGGTAAAGCTAGAGAAGAAGATGAAGAACGAATCTTACGGAGGCGGACAAACCTAGAGAAGAGAAGAGAAGAGAAGGGGAAGTGGGAGGCCGATCTCTCCTCACCTTTCCGCTGCTGCTCTTCTTGAGAAGAAGCGAAAGTGGTTCCTCAAAGTTGCATGCAGCAGAGATAAAGCACCACCAACTTCGCCGGCGAGGCTCTTCTCTCTTTCGCTCGGGCCCGTCCCGTCCGTTGGGTCGCTGGCATGTGCCACCCTGGTCCGCTCGCCCCGCCCTGGTCGTCCGATGGAGTCCACGTGTACGGTCGTGATGTGGAGCCCACGTGGCGTGAGCGGAGGGAGGGAGTCTCTGCCGCGGCAGCACCGCTCCGCCAAACGGCTCTCGCTTCCGAGCGGTTTCTTCGCCGCAGCCGTCGCATGGGTGGGCAGCCGCCGCAGCCGCTCTACTCGTGAGCCCCACCGTCTCCCCCTGCTCTTCCTCCACAGTGTCCAGGCGGCGGAGGCCAGCAGGGCTGCATCGAGCTCCACGGGTCCCCGCCCTCGCCGTCGTCGTCGACTCCACTCCTTACTCTGCTCCGGCTGCCGTGCAATCGTAGCCTAGGGGACACCTACAGAACGGATCCATCTAGGTTCATGGGTGTTTAGCTGAACACTCAAAATTTTTTGGAAAAAATTCAGTATATATATAGTGTATAATACATCAATCTTGCTACTTTTAAGTCGTCTGAAAATTTCTTAAGTTTAAATCACTTATTGTGATCATTAGATTTGTGTAGAGATTCATATGTCATGTGATTAGATATTGATCTAATGGATAAAAAAGATAATTTATACTTAAAAAATTTCAATTATCACCTTATGAATAGACACTCCCATAATACATGTATATATACGTGTACATACCGGAAGTTGTGGAATTTTTGCCGGATACGGCCAGTTTTGAATTCGTATTTACACTTTTAGCTAACTTCAAATCAGATTTGCAGATATAACAAGCGGGCAAGACGGCATCGCGCGCCGCGATGTGGCGCGACACGACTTCATGCGCGCGCGCGCCACCCCGCGCCGCCTGTTCCCGCCACCTCGGCTTCTCCCGCCACCCCACCACGCCGGCGAGGCCCCGCCCGCCACCTCACCGCGCCCACCCCACCACGGCACGCCCGGCCGCGCGGCACGCCTCCACGTGGCGCTCACTGCTCCGGGGCCGCAGGTTCACCCCGCGCCCACCTCTCCAATGCCCTCCACGTGTCGCTACTGCTCCGGAACCGCACACTCACCCCGCGCCCACCCCTCCATGCCCTCCACGTGGCACACTGCTCCCGTGCCGCAGGCTGACCCCGCGCCCGGCCCTCCACGCCCTCCACGTGCCCGAGCCGCCCACTGCTCCCGGCCGCCACCCTGTGCTAATTAGGGTAATTAGGGTTAGGATATATAATTAGGGTTAGAAGAGTTCAAGGAATTTTAAAATATACAAATGAGTTAAAAAAAACTACGAAATTTTTTTTGTAGCATCCTGACATGCTGTATTTATTTGTATAAATTTTTTATAATTTTATTCATTGAGATTTTTTATTGCTAATTGGTATGACTGTATCATTAGTAATACGTGTTGATTGAGCAGAGATTTCAACAAGACCCCCCTCTATTTGTAGCAGGTCCTCCCTCTATTTGCAACATGTATTGATTGTTGGAAGATTTAAATCAGGCCTTTTCTCTATTTGAGCCAAGTGTCGATTTGTTAAAAGATGTGAAAAGCCCCTCCCTGCATTTTTCCACCGAAAGCATCGATCCGTCATGTCATGTCTCAAATCATTGTGCACCGACATTTATGGCTTAATTTGTGCCCGGCATAAGGATTGCATTTCCAGTAGTCCAAGTAGTCCATTTTATATCGCAGTGAGCTTGCGGCAGAGAAGGGAGAAGCGAGAAGTTGGAGTTGGCTGAGTTAGGGAAGTTGTGCATCATCTTGTGAGCACCTAAAAAAGTCTTGTGAGCACCTAGAAAAGGTAAGTGTCATTCGCATTCGGCTAGTTTTATCTAGTTTTAGCAATGTAATTAGGATGTAATTAGATGAATTGTAGTTTGTTATTGTAGGAACTGAGTAGTTATAGTTGTGTAGTCGGTGTATTTTGACTTAGGGTGTATTTTGACTTAGCGTTCAAACATAAAATTGGAAGATTTAGTGTGATTAGCACGTAATTAGAAGACTTAGTAGTTAGCAATGTGATTAGCAGAGTTATTGTTGTTAGTGTTGTAAATTTTAACTCGGTGATTTGCATAGTGTGAGGAACCTGACCGTAAAATATTAAAATTTTAACTCGGTGTTAGCAGAACATGTACTATGGCATGGACGGAGTGAATGACAAACGGCCCCACTCCTATTTTTTTTGAAATAGAATTGGAATAGAGTGTTAGCAGACTGACTTAGAATTGAAACGAAATTAAAAGCTGAGGAGGCGGAGTGTTAGCAGACTTATTGTTGTTAGTGTTAGTGTTAGCAGACTTAGCAGAGTCTTGTCTTTTCAATTAGTTGACTTAGCAGACTTATTGTTGTTAGTGTTAGTAGACTTAGCAGACTATTGTCTTTTCAATTAGTTGACTTAGCAGACTTTATTATTGTTAGTGTTGTAAATTTTAACTCGGTGATTTGCATAGTGTGAGGAACCTGACCGTAAAATATTAAAATTTTAACTCGGTGTTAGCAGAACATGCACTATGGTATGGACTGAGTTAATGACAAACGGGCCCACTCTAATTTTTTTGAAACTAATTATGTTGGTTTCCTTTTTTATTGTACTTTAGCTTAGAATAGGTTTGAAACTTGTTACTACCACAGAAAATTTTGGAATTGGAATTAATTTACAATCATTTATGTTTATTAGCCACATTGTCACTAATGTTCTCTATCCATTTGTTGCTAGGCATGTCTCTACCGGAGTTACTGGAACAATTCTACGATGAGGACCACCGGTGCAAGCTGTGGCTCACCGCTGAAGCGGATGGCCCTCCGCCCCTGGCGCTTCGGGCGGGGAGGGACTGGTGGGCGCTGGATGATCGTTACGCTCCGATCCTCCGGCAGACGGGTTTGTTGCCCTTTGCGAGGATGGTCTCCGTCGAACACGGGTTCACCCTCGACGGCAGTCTGCTATCCGCACTTGTCGACAGGTGGAGGCCCGAGACGCACACCTTCCACTTTCGGTGGGGTGAGATGACGGTCACCCTACAGGACGTGTTGTTATTGACGGGTCTCCCGATCCGGGGTGTGCCGCTTGTTTCGGGCCCTCCGAGTGCGTACTGGAAGGCCATGCTGGAGCAACGCTTTGGGCAATCTATCCCGGAGGGTGCACGTGGCGTCCCCCGGGCTTGGCTGAGGCAGTTCAAGAAATGCCCGGAGGGTGCACCTGACGAGGTCGTTAGGACGCACCTCGTTGCTTACCTTCTTCAGCTCTTTGGTTGGGTCATGTTTCCAACCTCAAAGGGGGATGTTTTGAACCCCAACTTCATCTCCATCGCCGAGTCTTTGGTTGACGCGGGGGCTGAGCCGATACTGTACAACTGGGGATCAGCTGTCCTTTGCGCCACATACCGGGGGTTGTGTGACGCTTCGCGGCATGGTAGCACTGCTACCAACCTGGCCGTCTGCTACGTGCTCCTGCAGCTGTGGAGTTGGGAGCACTTCCCTATTGGGCGGCCGACTATCGAGATAGCGGTGCACCCGTACTCTATAGTCGGACCCCACATGACGCCGTAGATGCGCCCACCATGGGCTTACGGTGGACTGCTGCCCGTCTGCGCTGGGCCAGCGCAAGACCGGCGAGGTGCTACTCGTTGTACCACAACGAGTTCGAGTCGTTGCACGAGAGCGACATCATTTGGTGTCCATGGTATCCTCATTTCCTGCTCGAGGTAGCGCCGCACGGGCTGTCTGTGCAGTGCATCCAGGACACACTACTGTGGAGAACGACCTGCCACTTGGTGTTCGCACATATGGTGGACCCTCACGCGTGGCAGCGCGTAACACGACAGTTTGGTCTGTACCAGTCCGTGCCCCCCCGGACGGCAGGCTCCTAGAGCGAGCCGTACACCTGTGAGTCAAACTTCATTCGAGTAATGTTCGCAGTCCTTACGTCTTATTTTTCTAACATTAATCTTTCTGGAAATGCAGGCAATCGAGGTGGGGCGGGCAGATTCGGGACTGGCGAATACACCAGCAGGAGTGGACATTAACATGGATGAACACGGCGCACGTGGATATCTGGCATGAGCAGCGTCCGTACGACCGTGAGTCGTATGGTGCGTACATGGAGTGGTACGTGCCACGAACGCGCGCAAGACTGACCATTCCTCCTCCAGAGCGCCCAGAGGAGGTGACACAGCCGACGCACCACGAGGAGAGCCTCCGCCGCACGTACGACCGTCACATCGCTTCCCGACTTGAAGACACCGTACGACACTTACCACCTCAGGTTCGCAGTTTCATTGATGACATTTGTACCTTTTGTTAATGAACTCGCTGCGTATGTCATCGCAGCTTGGAGCGAAGGCCGCCGTCAGAGCGCATCGGATGACGCCCTCAGCAGCCCAGATAGAACCCCGGCGGGGTATAAAAAAGTTTTCAAGCACATCTCGGCGGAGATGAAGAAAATAGTAAAGAACTTGAGCTGCGGTCGTTCGAGAGACGACACCCTGCGCATCGAGCTCGAAGTGGGGGGGTCGTGCTCACCCGCTAGGTCAGCACGACCTAGCGAGTCCAGCAGGCGTCGTAGCATTTCCCGTCGGTCATCCGCGGGACACGTCGCCGCGGGGGTAAGTCGCTATGTTCAAATTTACGTTCTGTTTTTTGCTTTATGCCTTATGTGCCGCTAACATCATGTCGTTCTCTCGCCGTAGGTCCGTCGGGATGAATCACTTCGCCGTCCGACCGGTATACGATCGGGCGCTCCCCTGCTATCTCGTAGTGCACATCCGGGAGGTACGAGGTTCTTAGTTTACGTCCAGAGTGTTTACTCTTACTAACATCGTCCCGTCTTGCAGCCTTCAGTTGCCTGTGGGGGTCACGGCCAGTTCACGTCGACTGATGACGAGGATACGCCCTCCCGACTCGTGTGAGGGAGCGATACCACGCTAGGGCACGATCAATGGCAGCCAGGGTTCCTAGCGTACTCGGGCGTAGCTCCTCGGGTTCGGTGCCCACGCACGTTCAGGCGAGTTCCTCCGGGTACGCGGGAACCCCGTACGTCCAAGGCCTGACTTCATCCGAGCAACCGGAGTTGCAGGCATCGTACCCCCAGAGTGGTTTAATAGCCTCCGTTGTGGATGAATTCCTCGGAGTTGTCCCCCAGGTCGGCATGGTTGATCACGACGACATGAACGCCTACCAGGCTCTGCTCCAGAGTCAGCCTACTGGTCCACCTCCGCCTCAACGGTCTCCCTACCCCCTCCGCACCGACACGCGCTCTCCGGACCGGTGGACGTATTCCACGGGTCATGCTCGGCGCAAAACAAGGCCGCGCACGCGGACGCAACCGCAGCAGGCAGAGAGTAGTAGCTCAGACGAGTGAGCCATGTAGTATCGCGTGTTATGCGATTTTATTTTACTATATTTGTACACGTATTTTGGTTGTTATGTGTGTACTTGCTTGTGTAATTTTTTAATAATTTTATTCGTTTAGAATTTTTATCGCTATTTCTTATAAGTGTCTTGTTCGTATTAATCAATAAACATACAAACGCGAAAAATCCAATAAGAGCGATTTAACAGAAAAGACCTAAAACCAAAGTCATCCAAAATCCATGAAATTTACACAGTACGAAGATCATGATTTTAAATGAATTAAGCAACAAGAATCAATCAATTTGGACTAAGCATGCAAAAGTTATAGCCTAAACAATTTCAATCTCCTAGAAAATTCGAATGAAATTGCTTTCGGTTACTGTTCATCGCACAATTTTCCAGAATGTTTTTTAACATAAAATTTTTATGGTAGGGAGATCAAGGCATCCTAAGAACAACAAAATTGGGTTTACTTCATTTGGAGTAGAAATGAATTTCTTATAATTTTTCTAACTTATCAAACTAGTGCACAACATTTTTCAGAGACAATGACCTAAATAAAATCTATTCTATACTAAAACATATTAACAGAGGAGAGTTAGGTTTTTTTATTTCCCACAATTCATTTACAAGAATTACAGAAAAGTTTAAAAATAACAAGATGCAAGAAAGGTTTTAACTCCTTCTCATTTTCTTACATTTCAAACACAGACCCATATTTAGGATGTTACAGAGCTGAGGAGGCAGAGTGTTGTCACGTCTTACTTTGCAGGGAGCTGTCATGTGCTGCTTTGCACAGTCTTGTCTTTTCAATCTGAAAAGCTGAGGAGGCAGAGTGTTGTCACGTCTTACTTTGCAGGGAGCTGTCATGTCTGGTCTCGTCATCTGCAAGCTAACGCATTACCCGCTTTATAAGCCTCCCCCCGTGGCCTATAAAATGCACGCCCCACACGACGAAAGTAGGACCACTTAACCCTCTAAACCGTAGAAAGAAAAACCTTCTCCGTCTTACAGTAACATACCATGGCAGACGAAGCAATGGGACCATTCCAACCGGGGTCGCCAAAGCAAGACCTTCCTCTTCAAAGGAGGGAGGACTTCGGGCCTAACTACCGGTTGTTGCCGAACAAGCGTGCTCACCCGGTATGGCCGAAATGTGGACACAGGGAGGACGCTGTCGTGCAGGTCTTGGACGGCCCTTTCGATGGCGGACGACGTTTCTTCCGATGCCCACACTCTGGGGTACATTTAGTAAGTTGTTTCCTTTATGTTACTGCTAATAGAGCCTCCTTGTTAACCCTCCTTTCCAGCAGATGGTGAAATGTGATTTTGTCCGCTGGATCGATCCTCCCCATGAATGACATGTTGCGATGTACCTGGATAGATTGTGGAACCGAATATTTGAGTTGGAGGCACGAATTGACGATCTCAACGAGGAAAACGATGACCTCCGCCAACAGATGCAGCGCGAGAGGGGCAACGAGGAGGTCGTCAACATAGGAAGTTCCTATGATCCCACATGCTGCTGTGCGAACCCTAGCTGCATATGTGCGTGTCACTACAACGACAGCAACCCACGTCCGAGGCGCCCCCGTGAACAACACTCTATGTGGGTAGCAGGAGACACCTTCTACCATTAGACATGACCAGAGAAGCTTGTACCTCTGTACTCGTCCCCTTATTTACGCAATTATGTTCAATCTCGTGAACCATGTAATTTAATGGTCGGTGCGTCATTGTGGTTGCCTTTTATCGAGTGGACTGCTTCATGTCATTGCGGTTGCCTTTTATCGAGTGGACTGCTTTAATGGATGCGTCGTGTGCATTGCATATCGACATTTCCAATGGACTTGCAATTTAGCTTTTTATTTAGATAACATTCCAAGTAAGGGAAAGTATAGCATATTTCAGATATCCCACAACCTTCTCTAGATCAGAATATACCTTGTCATTCGAGACATTTATCACCAAAATGTAATCCAAGAAATCTCAAATATATTTCAAGTCACATGAAATCATTAAACCCTAATATCCAAAACCTGAAATCCAAATTCTCGAGACCTAAATACTAAATTTTACATAAAATTACCAAAATATTACACAATCAAGTCATACTAATTAGCGATAAAAAATCTGAACGAATAAAATTATGAAAAATTTACACAACATTTCAAGTAAGGGAAAGTATAGCATATTTGGAATATCCCACAACCTTCTCTAGACCATAAATATAACTTGCTGTCGAGACATTTATCAACAAAATATAATCTGACAAATCTCAAATACATTCCAAGTCACATGAAATCATGAAACCCTAATATCCAAAACCTAAAATCCAAATTCTCGAGACCTAAATACTAATTTTTTTACAGAATACCAGAACATATATAAAATTACCAAAATATTATACACGATGTCAGGATGCTACACAAATTTTTTTTGTAATTTTTGGAAATCATTTGCTATATTTTAAAATTATTCCTAACCCTAACCCTAGTTTCAATTTTAGAATTTCTAATTATCCTAACCCTAACCCTAACCCTAACACTAATCAACCTACAGTGTTGGGCGCACGCTGGCTGTGCGGCTCCGCAGCAGTGCGGGCGCGGGTGGGGCCCACGTGGTGGGGTGGCGGACGGGGCGCTGAGGTGGCGGTTGCGGGCTGGCCGTGTGGCGTGGGAGTGCCGAGGTGGCGGGGAACAGGGGCGGGCGCAGGGTAGGCGCGCGCCCGCGGGGTACGTGTCGCGCTTATCTACAAATACAGTTTGAAGTTAGCTAAAAGTGTAAATACGAATTCAAAACTGATCGTATCGGGCAAAAATTCGGAAGTTGTGTTCAATCAGCAGTCTCGCACCAGCGCACCACCACGCTCGTCGCTCGCGCGGTCGCGCCTTGCAGCCGAACCCATCCCACGGAGACACAGACGCACGCACCCAATTCCCAAGGCCCAAAAGCCCATTTCTGTCTCTCACACTGCAACCAGCAGGCGCAGCAGTCCATCTCATCTCGCCTCTCGGCATCTCCAATTCCCCAATCAGTCTGGCAATCTCCAAATCTCCATCCTCATCTTGCGCTTGCGGCTGCGGCTCCACTGGCCCTTGCGCGGCAGCCTGGCGGGTGAGTGCGGCGGCGGCGGACTCTCGGGGAGGACAGAGGAGGCGAGGACCGGAGGCGGAGGGGCGCTGCGCCGCGGCGGCGGCTTGCTCGCCTGCTCCGAGGCTCCGAGCGACCGGGCGACGGGGCGAGGCGAGCTGCTGCTCTGAGCCTCTGAGCCTATGAAGTCTGAAGAAAGCTAGTCATTTGGAATGATACAGCCATCTAAACGACATCGTGTTGCAACTGAAGTAAAATCACCTTCTGTTTTCCAGGTTATGTTTTCACTTTCTCTTTTCCGTGTTTTGTGTCCATCCATATCCTTGCTGTCTGAGAACTCTAACTAATGCCAGTAAGAAAGTCTTATTGCAGATATGAATGATATCCATAAACCATATGTTATGCTTGAAACTAGTATTAAACCATATGTTATGCTTGAAACTAGTATTACGAAATATTATTACGATAATCTTATGATAAAAGACTAGAATACTGATTTTCTTTTGTTCATCCAACAAGAAGCACCTGTCCTATGGATCTTCAATGCTGGTCAGGTTGCATTATTTTCGTTCTTTCAGGAGAGTTTTAAAAGAGAAAGGTGGATTCCACTTTGACAAATTCCTAAGTTTCGAATGAGAATAGATTCTAATACAAGTCAAACACTACAGGGTCTACTTTCCTTCGGCCATATGTGAAGCAACTGCATCTTAGCAATTCTTTTGAGTGTTTCATTCCCCCATATAACCAAGTTATTCTGCAGAATGGGTCTAATCATACAAGTGAATCAAATTATCAAAAGAAATTGGAGCATTGAAATCCAAGCTTGTGAAACTTTACTTTGATGTTATCTTCAAACGCACAATCCTTTGTAAGCATGGAATATGACAAACACCATGCACCAAGCAATGCCACTTCGTTTTTTACACAAAACGAATTTCAGAATAATGCAGTGGTCGTAATTGCAAGCAAAGTGTTGTCTTTGCAGAAGAAGGATGATGAATTGCTATCCCTCATGGATAAAGATAAAGAAAATTGACAATTGCATATCCTCCAAGCAATGCACTCGGTTTAATTCAAAGTAGTGCTGGATCATTTAGATGCTGCATGTATGGAAATGTAAGCAAACGAGTCAAGTTCTGTGCACACGCTTAACTGTTGCATTGCAAATTGTGATGCTCCTTATCTGAAAGTCAGGAGCAATCGTCCTAGTCACGCTGTGTTGATGCAAAGGCGTATGCGTCATAAACAATTATGCCAGCCACGCCCAGGTTAGCAAGTACCCACAGATCTTTCGCTTGCAGTAGTCAGTGTTAAGCCATGTAATGATATGGGCTCTTGAGAGATACTCATGCCTTCTTTTCTTTTCCTGGATGCTTCTTCTGTTTGATAGTGTAAACTGATGAATTCCAAATTTGCCTATGTTCTCAAACAACTCAAATTGTTGGAGTGACAGGTTAGTTGTTAGTACATCAAACTTAAATGTTCCTTCCTATGTAAAGGTACTTATACATGCAGTGCAAGGTACCGTTTGTTGTAGTAAGCAGCAACTGTACTGATGTTCTTACTGATCCACTTGGCTATGCTCTTGTTGAAGAACATCTGACAGCATTTCCCCTTTTTCAGAACATTTAGCAACATCGATCAATATTGCCACTGCCCACCCCCCCCCCCCCCTCTCCCGCGGGTCTAGAGGGTGGCTGAGCGGCGCAGACCTGTAACGTCTCCAAAATCCTTAAGTTGGTTTAGTTGAGCATCTCATGATCATGTGTGTAATTTTGGAACAATTTTAAACTTTTGTTGTTGTAATAAAGTTCACTCAGAAATTAAACTTTTTATTGATTGCAAGCTTCCAATTGAATCCAGAAAAATGCTTGTGTGAAAATTTTCTAGAAAATAATTTATTTAAATCTTATAATATTTATCATGAATAAATATGAACTTTAATAAGTTTTTAGGTGCACTGTTAACCCGGTAAAAATCCCGAACACATCCCAAAGGTTGGATAGAAATTTAATTACTGCTATCAAATGAGAAGTGATCAGTGTGTGGGGGCTTGAAAAATGGAAACTACAGTTAACAGAGAAGCCACACAAAAATTTTCAGAATTTTTAGATTTTATTTACTATTTTAAACAAGTAGTCAAAGCCTCCACAACCTTTCAATCTCTCACTGACATTTTTTTATTTGCCTAGCTAAACACACGTCTCCCTGCCATCATCTATTCCCAACACCAAATCTTAGCACTGTTCATCGAAATTTTTTTACTCCCAGCCGAACACCTCCATACTAAGCTCTTTCACTGTCCATTGTTTAAGCCCAGCCGAGACGACAACCCCATTGTCCATTTCCTTGTTCCTCCAGCTGAACCATTCTCCCCTCCTGTCACTTTTTTTCATCCAACAGAGCACTGCTGCCACCTTTCCTCATCTAGCACCATTCTCAACCACAGCTTTACTCCTCACTGCCATTTCTTTCCCCATCTAGCAAAGCCACCTCCCCATTCTCTTTTCTTGCCCAGCTAAAACCCTTTCCATCTCTCCATTATTTCCATCTCCCCTACTCTGCCATTTTCCTGCCCCAACCGAACCAAACCCAGCCACTCATCTCTACTGCCACCTTTCCCTACCATAACCCCATTCCCCACTGCCTCCCCACGCCACCTCTTCTCCCCCAACAGAACCTCCATTCCTTCTCTAACACAAGCTCCTCTACACTTCTCTCCTCCCAATCAACCCCAAGAACACAAAATCAATTAATGCATGTCATCCCTTTGTGTTCATCTTCACCTAAGCATCTCATTTATCCAATTAGATTTCGCATGCAAGTTCTCTTGAGTGTTTTGGAGGGGTGAGAAAGGAGGGTAGTGGCTGTTTTGGTCTGGGAGGAATAGCAGCAAGCAGCTGTGACGACCCTCGGTCGATTTCAACGTATTGTCGTTGCGATCAGGAAGGGATAGCAGAGAAGAATGAATGGAACAGGAACCAGAAGAGGAGAATGAGAGAGATGGGGAATTTAGGTTTATCTTACGTCTCTTTTTTCCATCCCAATTCAATGTGATACCAGATACTTATATAGTATCTTACAACAGCCATGGGTTGCATACAACCACGGCCCATCCGGCCCAAGTAATCTTATAACAACTAATCCACTATTCCTCGTCAAGCTTCTTCAGAGTTCCCTCTTCGGCTTCCTTGCGTCTTGCCGGATCCCTGATCATGACATATCCCCCTCCTGGAGAAATAGCTTGTCCCCAAGCTGATGCAGCCGGATACTTCCGCGTGATCGTCGGTCGGTCTTCCCAAGTGAGGAAATCAGTTGGCATGCCAGATCACTGTACTCGAACTTGCGGCACCGCCCTCCGCCCACGTTTGATCAAACGAGTATCCTGAATAGTGAGTGGTGTAGAGTCAGTCATCTCTAATGAATGAAGAGTGAGTGCATCGCTTACTTGATCCCCAGGTCGTAAGGCCTTTTTCAACTGTGATACGTGGACCACTGAATGGATTTTAGCTGACTCAGGTAATTGCAATTGATAAGCCACCTTGCCCACTTTCTTCAAAATCTGATATGGTACATAGAACTTGAAACTTAGTTTGTGGTTCTCCCGACAGGCAATTGAAGATTGAACATAAGGTTGCACTTTGAGATAGATCCAATCACCCACTTGAAATTCTCGTTCAATTCGATGCTTGTCTGCTTGCATTTTCATTCGATTCTGAGCTCGCTGTAGTTGTTGCTGCAACAGATGGGTCAGTTCCTTGCGCTCAGTCAGCCACTGTTGAAGATCCAATACCTTACATTGTTGAGTATTGACAATACCAAAATGCCTAGGTTTTTGCCCATATAAAACCTCAAATGGTGTGGTACCTAGTGCTGAATGGTAAGTGGTATTATACCAAAATTCTGCTTGTGGTAGCCAATCAGACCACTTCTTCGGTTTGGCATGAATAGTGCAGCGCAAATAAGTTTCTAAACACTGATTGAGTCGTTCCGTTTGACCATCGGTTTGAGGGTGGTAAGAAGAACTCATGTTAAGTGTGGTGTCAGTAAGATGAAACAACTCTTTCCACAAAGCACTTGTGAATACCCAATCCCTATCAGAGATAATCACCAAGGGAAGACCATGTAATTTATAAATGTTGTCTAGAAATGCTTATGCTACTATGAGAGCTGTGAAAGGGTGTTTCAATGGAATGAAATATCCATATTTCGAAAATTTATTCACTACCACTAGAATAGTATCATAAGCTTTGGATTTTGGTAAACCTTCAATAAAATCCAGGCTGATAGTGCTCCAAGCTTGCTCTGGAATTGGGAGAGGTTGCAGAAGGCCTGGAAGCTTTGTATGTTCAGTCTTTGCTTGTTGGCAAACAGTACACTGCTTCACATATTCTTGCACTGTGGTTTTCATATTTGGCCAAAAGAACAAAGCCTTGATTTTGTGATATGTTGCCAATACTCCCGAATGACCACCAATGCCACTGGAGTGTAAAGCCAACAGAATAGCTTGTTGAGCTTCAGAATGATCTCCTACCCAAATGCGGCCTTTAAAATGAATAACACCATCCTTGAATGTATACCCTTGTTCATTGTGTCCAGTGAGAGCTAACTCTGTGAGTAACTGCTTTGCTTGGTTATTCTGCAGATAGCCTTCAGTGATAATTTCCAACCATCTAGGCTTGCTAACAGATATTGATGCTAACTCGTCACCTTCTACCGGCCGCCGAGATAGAGCATCTGCTGCCCTGTTGGTTACTCCTTTCTTGTAAAGAATCTTGTATTGAAGGCCCATTAATTTGAGGAATGCTTTATGTTGAACACCTGTGGTCAATTTCTGATCCCCCAAGTGTATAAGACTTTTCTGATCAGTGCGGATTGTGAATTCTTGATGTTGTAAATATGATCTCCACTTGTCAACTGCCATGAGAATTGCTAGGCACTCTTTCTCATAAGTGGAGAGGATCTGATTTCTTGGTCCAAGTGCTTTACTAAAAAATGCAATGGGATGTGCTTGTTGCATTAATACAGCCCCAATCCCCTTGTCACACGCATCCGTCTCAATGATGAATGGTTTGGCAAAATCAGGTAGTGCTAAAACCGGTGCACTGATCAGAGCTTGTTTGATGGCATCAAAGGAGTCTTGTTCTGTGATTGTCCAGTGATAAGGTGTGTGCTTCTTCAATAGATCTGTGAGGGGCCTGCTGATCATGCCATAGTGTTTAATGAATTTCCTGTAATAGCCAGCCAACCCTAGAAATCCTCTGACCTGTTTGACATTTTTAGGAATCGGCCACTCTTTGACTACTTGAATCTTGTGTTCGTCAGTAGATACACCTTGTCCACTGATTATGTGTCCTAGGTACTCCAACTTTTGCTGAGCAAAGGAACACTTACTTGTTTTAAGAAAGAGTTGATTTTGTTGTAACATCTCAAACACAAGTTGTAGGTGATGTAGATGATCTTCCAGACTTTGACTGTATATGAGAATGTCATCCACAAATACCAGGACACATTTCCTCAGTAATGGAGCAAAAATAGTGTTCATTGCTGATTGAAACGTTGCAGGTGCATTGGTAAGGCCGAAAGGCATTACTTTGAATTCAAAGTGCCCGCTATGAGTTTTGAAAGCTGTTTTTGCTTCATCAGTCTCAACCAATCGAATTTGGTGATAGCCGGACCTCAAATCCAGTTTCGTAAACCAATGTGCTCCTGCCAATTCATCAATAAGCTCCTCCACGATTGGCATTGGGTATTTGTTTTTGACTGTCACAGTATTCAATTGTCTGTAGTCTACACAAAATCGCCAGGATCCATCTTTTTTCTTAACTAGTAATACTGGGGATGCAAAAGGACTAGTACTATGCTGTATGAGTCATGTCCTTAACATTTCAGATATTTGCTTTTCAATTTCGTATTTTTGTTGAGGTGAATATCTATAAGGCCGCACATTAACTAGTTTTACCCCAGGCAGCAAAGGAATCTGATGGTCAAATGATCGATGTGGTGGAAGCTCTGTTGGTTCTTGAAACAGTTGATGGTTCTGTTGTAACAATTGTTGGACTGCAGCCGGTAGACCTTCTGTCTGAGTTGTTTGTGTAACTGGACACAGCTGCACCATTTGAGCTAAGGCACCTTGTTTCACCAGGCCTGACAGCTGCGTGCCTGAAATCATTGAACATTGATTGATTGAATCCTTGATGCCTTGTAAAGTGATCCTCTTGCCTTTGTGTGTGAATCTGAATTGCTTCTTTCTCCAGTGTACCCACATTGGACTGAACTTATCAAGCCAGTCCATCCCTAGTATCATGTCATAATAGCCTAACTTGAGTACCTTCACATCAGTTGTGAAAGTATGCCCTTAGACCCACCATTCCATGTTCTTGATCAGAGAATCACATTGTAGATTTCCTCCATCAGCTATAGTCACTTTAGCCGCCTCACAAGGAGTCACTGTACATCCCAGTTTGTGCACCAATTGGTCATTGATGAAATTACTGGAACTTCCAGAATCCACCAGTATCAACACTTCTTGGTTCTGAATCAGTCCTAATAGCTGAATGGTCTTCCAACCTTGAACACCCACCATAGCATAGTTGGAGATACTCATCAAGAGTTCTTCACTACTTTCACTCTTCTGATCACTCTGCATCTGACTGATCTTGAAGCTGCAAGACTTCTAGCAATTCTTCCATAACATGTAATTGTATTGCTTTCGGGCATTTATGTCCAGGTCCAAACTTTTCACCACACTTGAAACATTCTCCCCGAGCTCTACGCAAGGCCTTCAACGAAGCATATCTATCCTCCCATTTTGGTTGATCTTCAGATTTTTCCTTCTTCTCAGGGCCAGGCCCAAGAATGCCTTTGCCTTGATAATTTTGCTTGAAAGGATGTCTATAGTGGTCCTTCATGTCATTTCTGTATTTGCTTGGAAAAGGTTTCTTCTGTACCTCCTCTAACATCTCCTCTTGTGTGAGGGCCAATGATAGAGCCATATCAACCGTTCTTGGTTTATGTAACTTGATGGTTGTTCTAATCTCACTTTTCAAACCACCCACAAACTTAGTGACAAAAAATGTTTCATCATAAGAGTTATTGTAAAGAAGAACTCTATGCATCAGCTCCTCAAACTTGCAATGATACTCTGCAACTGTACCAGTTTGCTTACAAACATCCAGTCCTTCTAAATGTTGTTGATATTTGTCTCTACCGAATTTCACATGCACAGCTACACAGAGCTCAGCCCAACTATCAATATTATGCATTGCTTCATAAGTTTGTAACCATAATGCAGCATTTCCAGTGAAATGTAGAGTAGCAAAACTAGCCCAAGCCTCTGCAGGGACTGAATACATGTGGAAATATTTTTCACAACTAGCTTTCCACCATTTTGGATTATCCCTATTGAGTTTAGGAAATCCGTCTTAGGCATCCTAGCACCCCAATTGATGAATCTGTTAGCGCCGCCATCTGGCCCTTTCCCAGATTGTTCCCCAAACCCCATAGAAGATTGGACATATGACTGCTCACCCTTAACCTGGTTATGTACGGGAGCGGTGACTACTCCAATGGTAGCACCCTGGCAATGTTCTTCCACTCGACACCCATTAGGCTGCATCATCTGGGCTGATGGTTGTAGTTGTGATGGTAGTGGTGGTGGAAAGGTTGGTGTTGTCTCCAGTGTAGCAACTCGAGCGCTCACCAATTCCACTGACTGGTGCAACGCCTCCATTCTGCTGCTCACGGTCGGCATCCAAGACTCTAGTCCCTTCATAGTTCCCAATATCTCGTTGATGCTGGTGGTCACGGCCGCCACCTGCGCCTTCATGGCCTTTGCCTCTTCCTCCGCTGACTCCATTCTTTGGGTTAAATTCGGCTGCTTCTTCTTCGCCAGATTTGACCGCTCAAGGCTCTGATACCAAAATGTGACGACCCTCGGTCGATTTCAACGTATTGTTGTTGCGATCAGGAAGGGATAGCAGAGAAGAATGAATGGAACAGGAACCAGAAGAGGAGAATGAGAGAGATGGGGAATTTAGGTTTATCTTACGTCTCTTTTTCCATCCCGATTCAATGTGATACCAGATACTTATATAGTATCTTACAACAGCCATGGGCTGCATACAACCACGGCCCATCCGGCCCAAGTAATCTTATAACAACTAATCCACTATTCCTCGTCAAGCTTCTTCAGAGTTCCCTCTTCGGCTTCCTTGCGTCTTGCCGGATCCCTGATCATGACAGCAGCCAGCGGCTTGACGGCTCGGCGAGGTGGTTCGGAGGCGGTGGTGGCTAGCAGCTCGGGTGGCAGCGGTGGCCCAACGAGTAGGGGCTTGAATCGCTGCAATGGCGATATCGAGGCTGGTGCTAGCGGGCGGCACGACGTGCAGCGACAGCGACATCTGAGGGGACGGCATCGAGGTGCCATGGATGAGGCCGAGGCGCTGCACGTGGGAGCACCAGCGCAGCGCCAGCAGCTGGTGGCGCAGCGACTCCATGCGTGCATGCATGCATGCAACAGCGCTGTATTGGCTGCCGGCTGGCGGAGCTGCAGCGCACAGCCCGGCGGCGACAAGGTGAGGCAGAGGCGGAGCGGCCAAGACGGTGGAGGCTCGCTGCAGCCCGGCGACGCGAGGCCGAGGTGCTGCGCTGCAGCGGCGTCGGCGACGGCTCGCCGGTGGTTGGTCAATGGGAGGAAGAGAGGAGGAGCGAACAGCGGAGGCTCGCAGCGGCACGGCGGCACCGAGATGGCGGAGTTGATGAGGCCAAGCGGCGGTGCATGCAGTCGGAGCCATGCATGCACGCGGCCAGGCTCGATGGCGACCGAAGGCACGACCAAGGGCGTGGCGGCAACAAGGCGAGGAAGACCGCGGTCGAGTTGAGCACCGAAGACGACAGCGTCGAGAGCGAGCGAGGTGGGGCGGTGTCGACATGACGGTGTGGCGCATGCGGCGGCACTAGGATGACGGACATGGATGAGGAGCCGGGCGTGGACGCGGACGAGTTTGGCGACGACTACGGTGGACGCGGACGAGAGGCCGAGTAGAGGCGAGATCGACGACGACTACGGTGTACGCGGATGTGGAGCCGAGAAGACGACGCCCGGTGACGATTTGCACGGCTAGTGCCGTGGGAAAAATCTTTAGTGTTATTTTTGTTACCGCGCTATAATATTAGTCGTGCATGTTGCATATTAGTCATGAGCATAGTATCTATTTATACATGTTTAATGGTAAAATAAATTGGTAGCTTAAAACCGGTGTAATTATCTGGTTATGTCTTATTTATGCGTAGGCGTCTTCATGCGATGTATGTCGGTATATACGAATAATTTTATCATCGTAGCGGAATTTGTATCTTATTGATCGGTGGATGTTAGATTAAATATATAAGTTGATTATTTGATCGGACGATATTATTGTAAAGTCACTTGCAAAAAAATTGTGGTGATATTGGATGATAAATTAATTGGAGATTTCCCTCTTGTTGGATTAGTAACTTTTGGAGTTAGGACGCATAAGGATTTTATGGATTATTACTTGATGGATAGCTCTTGTGATGATAGTTATGGAGATATTGAGGTTGAATCGGGTGATTTATTTATATCATGAGCAAATTGATCGGATGATTTTAGCAATAGAGCCTTAGTCATATATCCTAGAATTGGGAGAAGGAAACAATAGATTATTTGAGTACAGATAAATGATTGGATTGCTATGTGATTAGTAGATAAATCCTATGTGCCGAGTTGATAGATTTGTACCCTCGATTGAGTTAGTAGATAAGTGATTATTAGTTGATCGTAGAGGCACAAATGTGATTTGGATTGGTAGATGTCGTACACGACTAGTTCGGTGATATGGATATAAGTTGATCGATTAGTGAGCTATTAAATATTGGATGTGCAATTATATTGTAAAGCTCAATAGATGTCGGTTAGTCAACTAAACCTCGAGTGGTGGAAAAATTGAGTGTACACGATTATGACTTGCCGAGGTTAGACTAGTAGAGCTAGATAGTTGGTGTTAGCTTAAATAGTCTAGTAAAGAACAATTGATAGACTTAGTCATGGTCATATGCTTAACTTGGTGGATTTCGTACAACTACCGGATGGATTGTGTAGATGGAAATTCTTGAGTCCGGGAATTATTTGTTGGATTGATTACCATGATTATGCTTTAGTAGAGGTTAGTATGGGATTTAGATCAAGATATGAGGATATGATCGGAGTGTGTTATGCTTATGATTGATTTCAACATTGGAGAAGCGGTTAAGTCAACGATTACGAGAAGATTAGACTTGTCGGTAGATGTTTTCTTTTAGGATTTAAATGGAAAAGAAAAGATAATACATATGCCCCTTTTTGTCATGGCAAAGGCTAGGTTAGCATGAGTACAAAAGTATTAAATGCATTAGAAAAATTCAGAAAATAATTATTTTTACACTAGAAATTGAATTAACTTCAAAAATTCATAGAAAATTCATTTGAACTCCAAATGGGGTGATTCAATTTTTATTGAACATAACTTTTTATTATATTTCCAACCATACAATCCTTATCCCCACCACTGTTATGCAAATTTTCACTAAAGAATTTAATTCAGATGAACACTAACAGATTTATTTAAATTTGATTTTTCCAGAAATCTGAGATTCAAACCACCATAACCTTCGCATACTAAATCCAAATGGAATAATTCTTTCACCTAAATTCATATAAAATTATGACCTACCCACTGTGTAAATTTCATGCATTTTGGAGTATTTTTAATTTTCGGCTTATTTGGTGTTCATTGCAATATCGTTCTTTCGATAGATTTTCGGCAATTCGGACGTATTCATGAGTGTATCTTGAGGTTGAATAAGTGATATAGCAAAGGTGCGAGCACCCTCTTCTTATATTGCTCCTAGTGGTTTTAAAGTTTTGTGTGAGTTTTAATATTACCATTGCATGATATTTTGAAGTGTATATTCATGGGTTGAAGTAGTTAATCTCCTAATTGCTGCATTAGTCCTCCTTTGAATGTTGATTACCCTTTTTCCTTGAATAATTAAGGTTATATGTTATATGTGTTTGTTTACTAGTTTGTAGAACGATGTTTAGCCATGCTAGTAGTTGTAGCCGAAAGCAGTTGATGGAGCTAGTCCATTGGCCAATGGATTAAATCGAATCTTGATGAAATTTGAGGATTTTATGGATTGGATTATGTTGAATTTGAGGAGTGTACCCAGATCTTCGTATCTGGGGTTTGTGGACATGTTGGGCATGGGTTTTATATTCTTAACTTGGATGGGTGTAGGGAGATGATGAAATATTGTTGTTGTTTATTGTTATGGAATTGTGTAGTTCTGTCTGAGTGTTTAAGGACCGATCTGTGGTGTGATGAACCAAGTCTTACGTGCAACCACACGTCGGGATAATGGCGAAGGCTTGGCTAACTAATTTGTTGTGTGTTAGCTATTAGAACACAATCAGGTTGACAATTGTTATTGTTATTTCTAATTGTTCACTTGTCAATCTGGTGGGGGCATGTTAAGTTTCACCTTACTTTCTCTTAAGGGTCTTTTGTTTAAAAGGGACTTACTTATACAGCAGGGTTCACCTGTGGTTAGAAGGCTTTTTAGACTCCCATGGGGTTTCTATTCCTCGGGTGGTTTGATAGTTAGGACATGGTATTGTAACAGCCTCGTTATTTTATCTCAGTCACACTCCAAAGGAAGAGTGTATTGGCCGACATTACGAGATACTCATATCGTGTGGGTAAAGTTGTACAACTCTACAGAGTAACTAAATCTATTCGAATAGCCTCGTCCTAGGTTATGAACAACACTTGTGGGAAAGCAGACACAGTTAGCTTTTGGGGAATTAAGTTTGGGTTATGGTTGGAAATGTTATGTCATTATGTTAGTTTGTTCAAATCTGAAATATTATCATGAACACGTAGTTCGCGCGTTAATTTTGTTGAGGAATGAATTGTGTCGCGAATGGTATGTTCGTGTGTTGATTATATTTGGAGATTATACCGTTATTAATCATTACTTACTGTTATAAAATATTTTCTAGATGTTTTACAAATGGCAAGTTTGAATCTAAATTGTTTACCTATATGCAAAACTTGCTTTATGCTGAAAAATTGACTAGTGTAGTAGTCTTCCTTTGATACTTACATGCATCCTTATTTTTCTTGAAAAGTCTCGCGAGTACAACTTTGTACTTAAAAAGTGTCTATTTGATCAGGTGAAAACGATGAGCACAACGACTTTGACTTTAGTTGGTTGCTTGTGGGTTGTGGGCATGCCAACTCGGTTATTCCCTTTTTATTTTAAGTTTGTGTTCCGCTGCAATTTATTCTTGATAATTATTCTTGGCCGAATGGCCCTCTTATGCCATCTTGTACTTAAAATTTATATTTAATGATGTTGTATTTACGATTCCTTTATTCTTGTATATTGTGTATGAATGTGAATGCAATGTTGTGTATTAGGATATACGCATGTTAGCCACTGATCCTTGGGAGCTAACATGAGACGCATATTCGGGCACTTGGGATCGTTCTCGTCTTTCGTTAAGTGTTGTGCTTCCGGCGTAACCACTTAGATTGAAACGGATCCGATCCAAGGGAGGCCTCACAAGAGTGCTCCGCCTCCCTGCTCTATGCACCGCCTCGGCGCCTCCTCCCGGCTCGTCTCCTTGCCGTTGTTGGCCGCACAGCTCGTTGCCCACGCAGGGAAGCGTGGCGTGGTAGGGCAAATTGGAGGAGCAAGACGAGCCACCGGCGTGGAAGGAGGAGGCCGGGCATGGAGGGGGCGGAAATCAAACGGAAGCAGAGTCATGGCGAGGGAGATGGAGCGCCGCCAGGAAATGTTTTGACGCGTTGGATTCTCCGGTTGGTTGGAGTGGCACGGGCGGAGAAATTCCAATCTTGTGCATGTCCAAACAGGCTTTCATGTGGACTTCCCACGTCGATTGGCCGGGATCTTGGCCTATCCCGGCCCATCCAAACAATCCCTTTACGGATTAAGCGCTCAATTAGTACCATGTGATCTTTGTTTTTGCAGGCTCTGGTTCTTTTTGTTAAACAATATAATTCAACGGTAGAAATCTAAAACCAATCACACAATAGAGAGACAGAATGTAGAGGAGAATCCAATATCTTTATTCATGTGTGTATGTTGTACATAGGGGTTCATCATATTTATAGCCAAAAGGGTAAACCCCTTCAAGAGGCAATTCAGTCTTTTGCTTAGCAATTATGTTTCTTAACACTCCCTTTTGGGCAATAGATAATGATATGCAAATGTCTTATCAAGAACTCCTAAAAACCCATTGGGAAAAAAGGAATAGAGAAAATAATACATTACATTCGTAAGTTGCATTACACTTATTGCTTTATTAAAAACCTTCATGCGGGAAAACTTTAAGAAAACTTACCAAAGAAAAATGTACAACATTTAATCTTTGGAATTCAATCTTCAAAATTTTGGATAAATCCTAAGGATTTGATAAGGGTTATGATCTAGGGATTTACTCTCCCTGAACCCTGTAACTCTTTAAACCGTCTCATTCCAATACCACGAATACATCTTTGGAAACTAGATGCATGCAGAGACTTAGTGAATAAATCAGCTAGATTTTCACAAGACTTTGTTTGCAGGATCTTTACCTCACCATCCTTTTGGAGTTCATGAGGATAGAAAAATTTAGGAGCAATGTGCTTCGTGATGTTGCTCTTGACATAACTCGTTTGCATTTTGTATAATACAAGCAGCATTATCTTCACAGATAATTGAGAGGGTATAGACGGTACTAATGCCATAAGACTTATAGATGCGATTAATCACACGTCTGAACCAAATACATTCACATGAGGCTTCATATAGTGTTATAATTTCTGAGTAGTTGGTAGAAGTAGTCACCAAGGTCTGCTTAGATGACCGCCAAAAGATGATTGCACCACCACAAAGAAAAGCAAATCCAGTCTAAGATTTTGCACTATGGGGATCTAGCAAATAGCCAGCATATCTTTGGGATTCAGTAATGATCATCATGATTTATATATGATCTTCATAATATTTGCATTGTCGACCAACTAGATCTAAGTTGTTAACTGGTAAAACCTTCAAGATAAATTAAATAGTAGTAATCGTATCAACACCTTTTAGGTTTGACTAAAATTAAGATTTTCTAAATCTCAAGTTTGATTATCAGTGTTTAGTTCCCCCTGAAGGAAACTTCCATTGAAGTCTTGTTGCTCTAATGTCTTTCATATATTTTTCAAAAATGAATATAGACAAGGATATTGTGATGTGATCAACTAGATTATCACAATGCAAAGTCTTATAGACAAATATCCTATTACTCATCTGGAGATTTTAAGATAAAACTATTGGGGAGTAACATGCTTAACTTATCAAATACCACTATTTGATTGTGTAACACAAGTAGATTGCCCTTGCAGAGGACATGGGGGTAATATTAGTTGCAAAGTTTAGTGCATTTCGGATACGACTTATAAAAACCTTTCAGGGTCTTAATATTTCGGATACACGTAGGGTGGTTAAAGTTACAACCAATGGTCTAATATGAAGATCTCTAAAGTATGGTTGTACCACTATAAAATAAGATATAACCAGTCTTATTTTTTACGTCTAGGGGATTAATTGCCACAATCACCAATGTATGTCGTGCCTTCATGGTACTAGAGGAAATCATTATTCCACTAACTTCTGGTGGAAGATCCACTTTATAAGTGCTTATGTGGTGCATTTTTTGTCTTTAGGTTCCTTATTACATTAATTGATGGGTCATTGTCCAATTCTATGGATCATATGATCATTGGTGTGATTAAGAGGTCGATTGATAAGATAATTTTTCTTCACGGAGATGCTCTTTTTTCAGTAAGAGACTATTGGGTATGAGTTTTATATATATTGTGATTTTGTTTCATTTCTACTCGGCATTTTGTGTCTTTCAAGGATCTCATCAAGGATTTTCAGAACTCATTTACTACATATTTTATTATTTATTCATACCATTTGCCAGAATTATTATGCAACAGAATATTATTTTATTCATAATGGGAGAGTAACACTCTCTACGAGGACGTTTGAACCATAGCTTTCACCATCTCATTATATTCATAATGACCCATCAAGTCTGAACTACCTAGTTCTAAGACTTTTATTTATCAATTATGGTTCAACCTCAGATGATTACTTTATGTGACTCGATATGAACGCTTCAAGAGCTCGACCATGAACTTTGGTTCCGGATCCGTGTTCTCGTAAGGGAAATTTTAGCAATTGTAGAGGCAAAGTGGTTGTCGACAATTTTTTCTCCCATATTCTCCTAATTGAGGATATCCCAGTGTTAACCAGATCTTCATCATTTCCCGAACAAATGATTCTTGGTCATTTCACATTCCTAGCATTGTAATATGCATGTATCAAGTTGTGGGGGTTTTCATCTTCATGATGAGCCTCTTCATGAGGTATTTCACCTTCAAGATGAGCAAGAGTGTTCAAAGAGTGATTGATGATTATTTTGACTAGTGTCGTTAGATCTTAGACCCGTAGGTGTCCCCACTGATTTTAGATCAAGGACCAATAAGTTAATTTCACATAGATGGATATACTATTCTACCCGGGGTATTCCACTCTTAGCAACGTATTTACTATAAGTAAACACTATGGTAACTCCTCCATAATTAAAAAGTATCTGACAGACTCCCCGCTTCTAGCGTATAGGAGCATAAACTAAACTTTAATTTTAGCTTGGCTAGTGCATGTATTTTAGTACTAAAGATCTTTTCCTTCTGAAAAATATCACAGTGTTTGAACGTTGGGCATTTCTCTGTCTCTAATGTCGAGATGTGATATTTATTAATAGCATACTACAAAATTCCCCTATCATGGGCACATGATTGATTGAATTTTAGATTCAACATGATCTCCAACAACGAGTGGTGACCCAAAGGTGTATGCTACAATAGTGATATTATGTGGAAAATGTTTGATTCCTCCAACACGCACTTATTTCAATAAAGGGTTTGATAATTATATGCAGTAAGCTAGACTTGTGTTTATGCAGTGGCAAGAAAAACTACATAACCTAACAACTGGTGGGTTATTAATCTGCGACAAGGAACCCGAACAAGGGTCTGAGGGTTGGCAGAGTCCTTTTATAGTCTAGCCTTTTTTATTGCCCAAGGTTTGATCCAATTACTCATACCATATTTTAAATAATTTGGGTCATTAAACTTCAATTTTATAATTACACAACATATTTCCGAAGTAATATGTTCTGATAGCATAATAGAAATCTACAAGATGCTCTTCAAAAACATAAATATATAATGCTAGAACATAAAACATTGACATAAGATTAATATGCATGGAATACTATATTTTTTGCTGGAACATAATTCTATTTTAATCACACAAATGGAATAATTATTCTACAAGAATATTTATTGTTCAACAGGAACACCCTATTCAATTAAGAGTGATAAATTGTATGCTTGATTTTAATTTGTAATGCCAAAATAAACATGGACAAATTAGATCATTATATTTTTATTTCGGGAGTTATATTCGTTTCAAGCAAGTGATATGGCTTTTGGTGGTGATGCAGTTGTAGACTGCATTTACCAATATGCATGTGTTATTTCCGATGAGTATGACACGCTTCGGTGCGTAACCAACAAGCATATGTATGACCGCGCCAAGTGGCCATCGGTTTGTCGTGTGCATTCCCGCATGCTGACAGCTAACATATTGCTTAAGACACAAATCAATTGCCTTTCGTGTGCTGCAATGATTGTGGTTGCCAACAACATGGATATCTGTAATGGCATAAATGTCATTATGCATATCAACTAGATAAGGATAATAATCATGTAATTAATTTTATTATCTCTTAAAATAAACTAGATTATTTTTTTGCTTCTGGCTTTGACCAAGGATATACCACCGCGCCTAACATGACTCTTGTTTTGAATATTTTTTCTATGCCTCTTAGGTTCTAATATCCCACACATGTCCAATTTTCTCCCCTCCCCCTTTCACACCAACTATAAAAAACCCCGAGCGATAGCGTGTGCATTCGGCATTTGCTTGGAATCAACTCGGAGTTTTAGCAAAGATTTGCAACCATACTTCAACAGGAGTACAATTTTATTGCCGTGAAACCAATATATACTTTGTACCATTCTTCTTATAAAGTTCTTCAATTAAGAAATCAATATGGTGGAGGATAGTGTTATTAATTTATTCTGTACTTATTAAGAATTATGGTGTTTTCTAGCTAAATTAATCTGTCATAGATCAACATATGACTAGTTTTGTTCTAGTAGCACTAGGAAAAGTTGTTTCCCTTTTGCCATCTGGGCATCTGTGCACAACAAGCTATTGAATTGAAGCTTATAGTAGATATCAAGAGCACATGTCTAATATTTTGTTAGCAAGGCATGTCAAAGTATTTTCATACTTCTTGAAAACGCCAAAGAGTCCGGCTTGCTGGGGCCAGATAAGTTATTCCTTTCATTACTGATTTGGGCCGGAGAATCCGGCTCATCTCCTCGCGCGGCCCGACCGACCTACTGGGGCTGGATAAGTCGAGTGCTAGGGCTAAACCCTAGTGCTGACAACGGTGGCGTCGGTGCAATGTTACATGCGTGCGGGAGTGCATGAGTCTGGTGGCGCAGAGGCCGAGACGACGCGACTCGACGAGCGATTCAGGCAATGGCAACAGTGCATGTGGGTGGCAAGGCTGGAGTTGTGGCGGTGGCGGTAGTGCGAGACGCGCGTCGGCGCGCCAGCGTGCTGACGCTGGATCTACGGCGCGACATGGTCTTGCGCATCACGCGTGGTGGTGGCAGAGTGACGGGCACCCGTGGCAGTGTCACGTGTGACGCGAGTGCGCACGGGGCGACTCCCGGTGGCACAGCAGCAGGTGTGCATGGTGGGGAGGCCCCGGTTATGCGGCAGTGCATTCAGCCGCGGCGGTTGCAGCGCGATGGCGACTACAACAAGCTTTCATGGGCGCCCGACGATGGTTGGGCATGGCGCAGCGGCGCACGGGACTGGGCGGCGACAACGACAGGCTCACAACGGTGGGCGCGCGCGGCTTTGGGTGCACTAGTGTGTGGCACATTGGGCACAGGTGGTGGACGACATGCGTGTATGGTGGTGGCACGGCACAGACTCCGTCGACGACTCTACGACTTCAAACGAGCGAGGCCCCTAGCATCATGGACGTCCGTTGGAGCCTCGCTCACCATTGTGAAGGACACGGTGACAGCGGCGAGTGTGCAGCGATGCTTTGGCCACAGTGATTTGCTAATTTTGATGTTTTGTTTGTGTGAACAGTAATCATGGCCAATGAATAGTGTAACATGAACTGTGATATGAGATCGATAAGAACGATGAACAACACAACCCTAGGAGATTAGCCGATTAATATCGGACCCCCGGGCGTGGAATACCCGAAAACCCTATGTATATTGTACTAGTCTCATGATCAGTGGCTAGTACACACATTCACAATATTTGGTATTTACATTCATACAATCACACATAAAAGTAAAGAAAATGGTACTTAACTTAAGCTATTACAAGTTATTATATCCACGATCGACCGGCCAAATAAAAGTAGTCATCATAGTAAAAGTAGCAGCGGAATAAGTAATAAAGATAATGAAATTCCAACAGTATGCCCATCCGATCCTGCAGGCAACCGACAAGGAAGAAGACCTAGGTAGACCCATCACCAAACCCTTCGGTTTCGGGTGCAAAGAACGTGTCATCTGGCGTCGGCTCATCTTCGAACTCTGAGCAACATTATAAGCAAGATTGAGTACTTGTATACTCTGCAAGACTTACAGCGTATCGCAAAAATTATATTAAATGCAAGGCTATCAAAGGATGAAACTCTACTCTACAAGTCATTTTGCTTAAAGCTATTTTTATTTGCAATATTCATAAATAGTAATTTGCAACGGAATTTAAAAGAGCAGTTTAAATATGTACAAGACAGTAAGTAAAGAACTGGACAAAATAATAACATCTCGTAACCCTTCTCAGTTACGAGCACAAAAGAAATAATGACAACAACTCGCAACCCTCTTCGGCTGCGAGCCACATTTCATGTTTAGCTATAGACATAGCAGTTAACTCAAAAAAAACCCGAGTCATTGCCCATGTTTTCGTGACAAAACAGTTTTTGAAAATCAAAACTGTACCTCGTGAAGTGCTCCACGAACGTGTAGGCCGTGGGGCCACTAAGCCGGTAGCCGAGCGCCTCGACCATGGCCCTCTCCATGGCGAGCACCTCCTGGCGCGTGGTGAACCCAACGTACCACGCGATCTTGTCAGCGTTCAGTTTCCTCCTTGTGCGCTGTTCCTCGTACTTGGTCGCAGTGAAGACGACCACGGTGCTGAGGAGGTGGAGCTGGTGGTCGCTGTGACTCACCAGGACTCTCACCGACAAGACCCGGTCGATGAAGGAGACGGCACGGTGGAGCGTGCCCGGGGCGAGGCCGTAGCGCCGGGTGAACTCGCTTATCCAGAGGACGAGGGAGGCGCGTCAATGGGCTCATTCAATCCCCCTGCACCGTCTCTAGGTAGTCTAGCGAGGGTCGCTCCTTGGCGTCCTTCTCCATGGTCCGGAGTGTTAGACGGTTTGGGCACATGCACGTTCACGTGTACGGTGCTTCGGTCCTCCGCACCAGACGCGTTACAGCGCCATATAGGCTTGAGTCCAGATGCAATGGATAGCTTCGGTTAGTTACGTCAACAACCTAGGATTAGTCTTGTTTCTATCTTTTGCATGCATGTAATCCTAGGATTAGTTGCCTTCTTTACGCCTCATTGGCTATTTGTACCGAACCCATCTTTTGGAATTATCATTGCGTGTTTGATCTCCTAGCTTCACGCTTTCATGGTATCATGAGTGGTTCGCATCCTGCGATCCTCGCTTCCGCATCCTAGCCACCGACGAATTCCTATGGGTGACTCCATGACGGAGGCCGAGCGCCAGCAACTCGCTCATGACACCGAGTGTGCGTGCCTCGACGCCGAACGGGCATGCCTCGACGCTGAACGCCAGCGTCTTGAGGAGAACGAGCGTGCTTTTCGCGACTAGCAGAACGCGCTCGAGGCCACCACCATCGCCGCTCTACATGCCCAGGCGGTGGCCGTCCTCAACATCCGCACCCTCATCCCCATCGTCCTCGACTACGACTCACCGAACTACACCAATTGGCGAGGTCTCTTCCTTCTCTTCGTCGGCAAATACGCGCTTTCCGACCATGTCCTCTCCAACGTCGTCTACCCCAACGATCCGGCCTGGAACCGCATGGAGTGCACGGTTCTTGGCTGGCTCTACGGCACCATCTCCTCCAGCCTTGTTGAGATCGTCATGTCACCCACTGCATTCGCACGCCGTGTCTGGCTCGGCCTTGAAGAACAGTTCATTGGGAACAAGGAGACTCGAGCACTGTACCTCGACGCTGAGTTCCGCAACTTCGCCCAAGGAGACCTATCCATCTCCGATTACTGCCGCAAGCTGAAGTCCATGGCCGATGCCCTTGGCGATCTGGGCGAGCGTGTCCTCGACTGTACCCTCGTCCTTGCCGTGCTGCGCGGCCTTAATGACCAGTTCTCCCACCTGGCGGCCCTGATCTGGCGTTCCAAACTGCTACCGTCCTTTGTGGACGTGCGCGCAGACCTGATGCTCGAGGAGCTTACCATGCGTAACAGGCCCGGCTCCTCATCCATGGCTCTCCTTGCCACCAGCCAGAACAATGGGGGCGGCACCTCCCGTTTCGGTGGAAACTCTCACACCGGGGGCGGCGGCAGCAGCGGCGGCGGCCGATCCAACAACAAAAACCATAACAACCGCCGTGTCGGCCGCAACACTGGCGGAGGCGGCAACGGTGGCTCCCGCTCCTCGACAAATGCCGGCCAGCACACGTAGAGCACTGGCGGCGCCCAGCGTCCAACGCTGGCCAACCACCATGGGCCGGCCTGCCATCGTTCTGGAATCCCTGGTCCGGAACGGTCCAGGTCTGGCCACACACGGGCCCAGCGTCCATCCTTGGCCCGTGGCCCAATCTGGCGCCCCAGCAGACCCTTGCTGCTCCTCAAGCACCGGTCTAGTTCGCCCCTCCAACGTCCGATGGGCTGTACGCGGCAGCAGCGCCCGGTGGGCTCTACGCGGCCCACCTCCCAAAGACCGGCGGAGGTTTGCTCGGCGTCGGTCTCGGCAAGGCGACGGGTCGACCACGCCCCTTGGACGCCCATGTCAACCACAGGGCCCTGGGATCAAGCGGCTCTGTTAAACTCCTTCAACATGATGTCGCTCAATCCCCCCTCATCCGGTGAATGGTACATGGACTCCGGCGCCACTTCCCACATGGCCTCGGACGCCGGTAATATCACCGTCTCCCACTACCCTCCCCCCTCTAACTCTTCTATCATAGTGGGTAATGGCTCTACTCTTCCTGTTACATCTGTCGGCTCCACCATCCTTCCCGCTCATCACGGTCACTTTTCATTACGGAACATTCTTGTCACACCTCACATAATAAAAAATTTGATTTCCATTCGCCAATTTACCATCGATAATAATTGTTCCGTTGAATTTGACCCCTATGGCCTCTCTGTGAAGGATCTTCGCACTTGGAGCGTGACCACCAAGTGCACACGCCGCGAGATCGGTGTGTGCAACGGACAACTCCGGATCCTTAATCAATCTCCACCGTTCGTTTCTAATCCAGCGTGGCGTCCTTTTTGTTTTAAACTTAAAGCGCGCGTTTATCTCGCCGTTAGATTCAAATCCTACGACTTTTCCCTTTCGCGTGTTATAAAGCCGCACTCCTGCGGGCGTTGGATCTTCATCGTATGGACTAGATTTGTGTATGCATTCGGGCGACTCGGATCCCGCTGTCGTGGCCGTCCATCCTTGATCGGCGGTATCGCTACTTCTTTTTGAAACGAGGCGCGCATTGTGTGGGCCTTTGGTTTCAATCCTCGCACTCCATTTAGGCGTAGGCCTTTAAAGCCCAAAATCGATGGATCGTTGGATTTCAATCGTGCGGACCACATGGGTGTATGCAATCGGACCATCGGTTCCCTTTTTCATCTGACCGTAGAAATTAAATCAGCGGTGCGGAGCCATCGCATCTAAAAGAGTGGCGTGTATATGCATTAATTGATCGTTGGATCTTGATCCAGCGTCCATCTTTGAAAGTGGAGCCGCGATCCTTGGGTTTCAATTAGATCTCGATCATCCAATCTAGATAAATGCGGTCCATATTTAATGATCTGATTCAAATCATTTAATCTCCTATTTATCACGACCGCCCATTTCCAATCGGACGGTGATATTCTTTGATCGGTGTGTGAGCGCGCATGTGTGGCGCAGTGGGACCCACATGTCGGATGATTTTTATCGTCTCCTCCCTCTGCATGCGACTCTCTGGAGTTCGGGGAGGATTATCCCCAAAGTTTTGCAACTAAATTTTTGGGATAATTAACCTAATGGACACCTCATCAAGCTCTAGAATTTTCCCAATCATCCTGTAGCTCAACTCCCACATATATAAACCCTAGCTTTTTGGAGCTACGACCATTGTTGCCTTACTGAAGCTCATTTTCTTCCTTGCTATCGGTGGTGTTCTTGCTCCTATCCTTTGCTTATCCATCCTTAAGCCTTGGTTCTACCTTGCATTAAAGATTTGATATCTTTTGCGGAGTTAAATCAGTTGATCTCTCTGCCAGATCAACCTCAAATTTTCAAAGCTCTTGGTATCTTTCCATCTGGTGGCCGAAAACCCTAGTTTTGACATCTTGAGCATATTAAGGACCTTAGAGACTCTGTGAATCATTCTCTTAAGCATCGTAGCTTCAATTGGCTTTAAAGCGAAAAGTTGATATTATACCTTTTCAGTTTTTCATGCCATTTTCAAGACTTAGGGTTCTTCTGTCAACTTATCACCTTATTTAGGTTTTGACTAAACCTAGCAGCATGACAAGTTGATCTTTCAATTCTTATCATCATCTATTTTGACTCTTAGTGAAATATGCCTCTGTTCTCTTGTCGGCTCAGCCAGAGCAAAATGAGTTTTGCTTTAGCCTTTGTAATCTAATTAGTTAGGGTTAGACTAAGGTTGGTTTGGGATGTTAATTACCTAAAGATCATGCTAAGTTTCATTTATGAACTTTTGCATGATCTATACTTCTTTTAAACTTTGCAATGTCTGTTTTGGCTCTTTTCAAATCAGCGGAACTTTCAATAAACTTTAATTTGTCTTTTGAAAGCAGTGAGCTATATAATGGGTTATTATCAATATTATGGTTAGCTATGGCTTAAGCATCTGTAATCATGCATTCCTAGTTTGATCATACATATTTCTTTTATGTTGGACTTATTGTCGGTTTGGTATTTATTGGATTTTATTGCTTCTTTTAGAAATTTGGTTCTCTGAAGCTTTTGATTATACTACGAACAATGCAGGCACACTGCAGTTTACTATTACCAAGGCAAGCATCCTCTTTGCACCATATTGAACCAGATTTTGTACAATAGTCTTTACAAATCCGGTGATAGCTGTGCATGCTATTTTTACGAAAATACAAAATGTGACTTGTAGTAGCTAGCTATGACTGACATGGTGGATTACCTTGATTATGACCATACACTCAACTCTAGTGTAATCTGTATACTATATGGTCTATTTTGATTTGGCTTAGATATGCAGATCTAGAGATTTTAGGGTTTGGCAAGCATATCTTGTCAAACATAGAATCTAGCTGAGCTGATTGTCATTTTAAACTCTTTGTCCAGTTTACGTAAATCAATCTTGTATTTGAAATTCAAATTAATGCGGACAAGAGGAAGCTAGTGATGGTGCTTTAGGTGCGAGATTGGGTGTTGTGGTGGACTTGTCGGGTTAATTGGGACCGAACTCTGATTATTCAATTCAAGTCCCCACGTACTTCCACATGCGATGTATGGTATTTTTGGTTAAGTAAAATGTTGAGACTATTGAGTTGGAAGCAGAGAAAGTAAGGATATGTGTATTGGCCTTGCATGGCATAGATGCTTGGAGTGCGAGAGCTGCGTTTTATGCCATGTGAGCTTTGTATGTCGATGTCGGATGTTCTTAGGAGGGTGAGGCGTATATGTGTTTAAATCGCATATCGATACCTTAATAGTGCGATAGCATTCTATTATGGCGGGTGAGCCTATTTGTTTTAAATTGTTTGGATCGGCATTCTTGACACAACATGTGTGCCGTGGTTAGTAGGTGGTATAGCCTACACTATGGGATTAGTTCACACATGGGGTCCAACTCAATAGTGTTAACTTGTTGAAAAATACCAAATCTTAGTTTCCCGGTCGGCATACCAAAGGAAGTGTGTCATCATTCGGAGGCATCCAGAAGGCAGCGAGCTAACTAAGTCATGTGAGGTAAAGATGTACACCTGAGGGTATAAAGCTATTCGAATAGCGTGTCCCGGTCATGGGCGATAACTTGAATTGATGTCATCTGTATAGAAGTTTTGATGTTCAAAAATCTGGTTTTGGTTTATTTTCGGTGGCATGAGGAATCATGCCTTTGTCTTGTTTACTTATAAGTCATTTACTTACTTTTTAAGCAAACTTTGATTTATTACATCGCTTTATCAAAATTTAGCCTTTGTAGGTTAAGATGTTTCGCTTTATGCAAATTTGAACCTTTATACCTTCTGTTGTAACCTTATGCATGTAAAACTCTACTCCTTTGGTTAGGCTCTAATCACCACTTTATTTTAATAGTTTGAGTAAGACTTGCTGAGTACCTTAGTACTCAAGGTGCTCTCACCTATTGTTGCGGTGAGGATGGTTATCTTTCTGAAGTACCGTTAGCGCGATCGGGGTGGCGCTATGAGTAACGCTACTTCTTGCCTCCACGCAATTACTGCGGTGGATGGGGCCATTGGTGGGCGTTTTCGTTTGTTTTGCTTATGTGTATCTTGTTTTAGTGACCAAGTCACTTAATATTGTAGTATTAACGAATGATGTAACCTTATGTTTAATTATATCAATGTATGACTTGTATGTGTTTGATGCAATGTTGATGAAGGATATATATGCAATGATCGTTGATCACAGGAACCATTGTGGTACATATATATCAGGGAATCTGTTTATTGGAATTGTTACTTATTGAATTTATACCTTTAGCATGATCTTTAATTGAGAGCATACTTGTTCCTTCATTAATAATCATGTTCTTGTATAATTTAATTTAGTAACCTTTCAATAACAGAGTCCTCAGCGTTGGTATCGAAGCATACATTGCTGTAGGTTAGAGTAGCATGGTGAAGTATTAGAAGTCTTCGATAAAATTATTTTCAAACGATGAGGTATTTTGAAATATGAGACATGACATCTTTTATTTCTTATCTTCCTTCTGTCACTTCTTACCCAACTCTCTGTTGGTTCATTTAAAGTGAATTGTTCTTTATCTTGTCTTTTGTCTATAGATGGCGGTTGGTATTTGGTCAAGGAGACTCGGGCCGAGGATGTTGTGGGTTTCGACCTCTTGCGGGATATGATGTGGCGCTCAATTTCACCTACCAGCAGGAGTATGCCATTTATCGGCGGATCGAGGACCGGGGATGGAGAGTGCAGAGCCTTCATCAATGTCATCGCCGAGCATGTAGTGGCGGTATTCCCCTCGTGTCCAAGCACTTGCCACCTCCGAGGCTATGGCGGTTCGGGAAGGCTGCGAGTAGGATGATGAGCCTTCTTCGTCATGATTTGTGGAATTGTCTCAACCACCTATGACCACTTCCGAATCAAGGTCCTACCTCGAAGTGAGCACGTTCACGAGATCTGATTGGCGAACCAGTGCGGCGGTTAGCGAGGATGGTCGCATCATGGACCAAATCCATCGTTGTCTTGTGAGGAGCTATGGGAAACTAGGCATCGCCTTAATGAGGCCAGGTACACGCTTCTTGGAGTCAACATGAACCGCGTTCCTCATAGCGTGCTTTATGGTGACAACGAGGTCTCCCCTGCTTCTTCTTTGCCACCTCTTTCCGACTTCCGAAGTGGCGGGTGCGTGCTGTTTATGGACAAGTGCGTGGCCGGATGTTGCGAGGTTTCCTCGCACTCTGCGGACTGCACCTCTGGAGGTCATCGGCCATTGTTGGGTTCTCGAGGCGTCTCATTAGTCCCTTGGATCCGGTTGACACAGGTTCCCAGGCTCATCTTCTAAATGAGTTTCAGGTGAACTTTGTCGAGATCTTTATGCTAGTACCTCGACGATGAATCCTCGTGGTTGAGTGTCTTCTAGTCTACTAGTTGCCCTTAAATAAATTGTATGTAATAGAGGCGAGAAGTATTTTTGTACAAAGTATGTAAGTTTAACTTTAGGTTTGTATGCTACCATTATGGCGAAACTATGATGTAAAGTGGAGGCAGAAATTTTGTTGTGTATATATGAAGCTTTTGGTTTGAGTGTTAACTTGAATACATAACATAACATGATGCATTATATATACGATATGTGTTTCTTTTCTAATAGTAACCTTGTTTGTGTTTGCAGAGTATGTCCTTGTTGTGTTGTTAACCATGTTGTGGTAACAGGATGGCGAGACCTACTACTCAGCGCATAGCGCAACAAGGAGGAGTCATTCGACTTGATGCCTTCTTCTACGGGAGGTCCTGCGAACCATCGGTTCGGGAGGCCGCAAGGTGGTCCTCGGGAAGAGGAGCTTCCTCCACCACCCGATGGCGGATGTGCTCATGCAAATTGGCGCAATCGGATGGAACGACGGCGCATCTTGGAGCAGTTGCGCGCAATACTTCTACTCTGTTGCGTGTGTGTCGGGCGAGCGAGAGCCACCATGTGCGGGCGGTCTTCGCGACTTTCAGCGGACTAACCCGCCGATGTTCTCGATTCTCGAGATCCCATGGGCGAGGATTGGCTTGAACCATTGAGAAAAGCTTCGATTGCTCAATGCTCGAAAGGAAAAGGTTCTCTTTGCGATTATCGGCTCGATGGGCGGCCAACATATGGTGGGATAATCTTCTTGCCATTCAACTCTGCTGGACATGTCCCTACTTAGGATGAGTTAGTGGAAGCCTTTCGAAGCTCACATTCTGAAGGGTCATGATGATCAAGCGGCACAAGTTTCTCGCTCTCAAGCAGAAGCGAAATGCGTGACCGAAATATCGCATGAGTTCAACTTCCTTGCGGATATGCTCGATGATGTTTGGCGGACCTTCGTCGTCGAAAGCGGATTCTTGAATGGGCTATCTGAAGCTGCTGATGGTTGTAGCTTTGCATGACTTAGGAACTTCTCGCATTTGGTCAACAAAGCTATTGTGGCGAAAGCAAGAGTAAGGCATTGGATGAGTCGCATGGCGGCAATGGACTTCTCGATTCGTTCTGGTGGCGACTCACCAAGGCCTCGTATGTGGTTGTCTAGACCACCACGAGCACCGGCTCCATTTTCACCAAGGCGGTGGTGTTGCTCCTCGTCCATCTCCTCCCACCGATCGATCGAGGATCAAGTGGGAATCAGCCATCACATCAACAATGTTAACCCGGGGTTATACATTATCATTGTGGTCGTCAGGGCATTATGTAACAAGTGTGTGGCAAAGCAACAAGGCTTGCCTCTGTTCGACCATATCCAGCGCACAATGCGGCCAACCCTTCAGCGACCTCCTATTAAAGCGATCGGCTCGGTCGGTAGGCATGTGAACGGATCAACTGCTGAAGAGGCGGTGATACACTGAAGTTGTTATGGGTATGCTCCTAGTTAATTTCAGTCCAGCTCTTTGTTTTATTTGACTCTGGAGCATCTCATTCGTTTATTAGCAATCATTTTGCTGTTCAACACCAATTAGACATCGTACCTACAACCACCGTTTATTATTCAATCACACGGTCGGTCTTTAAAACCGATCGTTTGTTATTGGGGTCAACATAACAATCCTTGGGTGAAGTTTTTAGCGAATCTAATTGTGATTGACTCTAAAGGGTTGGAGCGTCATTTTGGGTATGGATTGGTGTCCAGAACGAGGTCAAATCAATTGTTCCCAAGCGGTCTATTTCTATGACCAATGCGACGGCATTCAAGTTGTTTATCATTCTAAAGCGATTGGCTCTCATCTTTGTGCTCACGAGGTTGATCTGCTCCTTCTTTGGAGTCGGTGCCAATTGTCGATGAGTATGTTGATGTTTTCACGAAGACCTTCGGATTACCACGGATCGGGAAGTGGGTTTGTTATTGAACTTCGTTCTGGGCTTTCCGATATCGGAGTCCTTATCGAATGCTGTCAGCGAGCTGGTTGAATTGAAGAAGCAACTCGGAGAATTGCTTGACAAGGTTTCATTCAGCGAGTTCCTCACCTTGGGGATGCCGGCAATCTTTGTCAAGAAGAAAGACAACACTACGGATGTGTGTGGATTACCGTCCGTTAAATGAGGTCACTATCAGAATAAATATCCTCTACCTCGAATTGATGATCTTTTTGATCGGTTGGTTGAGTGCCGTGTCTTTTCAAAGATTGATTTGCGATCGGCTATCATGAGATCAAGGTTAGAGTGAGGACATTCCTAAGGCGACTTTCTCTACTCGTTATGGTTTATCACGAGTATACGGTTATGTCCTTTGGTTTGACCAATGCTCGGCATATTTCATGAACCTATGAATTGGTGTTCATGGAATTCTTGGATAAGTTCGTTGTGCGTGTTTATTGCGACATCCTTATTTATTCAAGTCGATAAGGATCATGAACAACATTTGCGACTTGTCTTTGAAACACTTACGTCGGCATCAATTGTATGCCAAGTTTGCAAGTGTGCTACGGCTCGAGAGAGTTGCCTTTACGGGGCATGTGTTATCTGAAGGAGGTATCATTTGTCGATCCAAGCAAGGTACAAGATGTGCTAAATTGGAAGCCTCCCAAGAGTGTCCCAGTCGGAGTTTTCTTGGACTTGCGGGTTATTACTGTAGGTTCATTGAAAATTTCTCCAAGATTGCTAGACCTTTGACCAGCTCTTGCGAGAAGGAAGAAATTTGAATGGTCGACTAAATGTGAAGAGAGTTTTGGCTTTTGAGAACCCTCTTGACTAGAGCTCCGTTCTTACTCTTAGGACGTTCTTAAGAGCCGATATTTATTGCGATGCATCTCGCCATGGACTTGGTTGTGTGCTTATGCAAGAAGGCGGAGTTGTGGCATATGCATCGGCGATTGCGCCCTCATGAAGCTAATTATCCTACTCATGATTTGGAATTGGTGCTGTGGTCCATGCATTGAAGATTTGGCGGCATTACCTTCTAGGTAATCGTTGTGAAATCTACTTGATCATAAAGTCTAAAGTACATATTCACTCAATCTGGGATTTGAATATGAGACAAAGAAGATGGCTTGAATTGATCAGGACTACGACATGGGTATTCATTATCACCTGGTAAAGCCAATGTGGTGGCCGGCGCTTTAGCGAGAAAGTCACAATGCAGCTGCATATTTTCCTTTCTGCGAAAAAGACTTGTGTCTTGATTTTACGGCGCAAGTCTTGAAATGGTGGGGCGAGGTTCCTCGCTGCATTGCATGGGCCGACATTAGAATCTCGGTCGGAGGCCCGAGCCCGATCTTAGGTGGCGAGATCAAGGAGAATATGAAGCGAGTAAAGCCAACGAATTTTCGAAGATAATCGCGGTATGATTCGATATCATGTCGTTTGGTAGTACTGCTGATTCTGATTGAAGAGTCTAATTCTCGAGCTCATAATTCAAGTTTTCTTTGCATCACAGGAGTACCAAGATGTACCGAGGATTTGAAGAAAATATTTTAGTGGAGCCAAATGAAGAGGCAAATTGCTTTCGTATGTTCTTTGAATGTGATATTTGCCAAAGGGTTAAAGTTTGAACATCGGCTTGGTGGTACCCTTGACCTTTGCCTATTCCCCAATGGAAGTGGGAAGAGATCGGTATGGATTTTGTCCTTTGGTCTTCCCAAGACTTCCAGGGATCGATGCCATTTGGGTGATCATCGATCGTTTAACTAAAGTGGCTCATTTATTCGATCGGGTGATTTCAATGGCAAGCAATTAGCGAGCTTTATATTGCTAGAATTATTTGTCTTCATGGTGTTCCTAAAATCATTGTCTCACGAAGTGGTCTCAGTTCACTTCCATTTTGGGATAGCCTTCATCGGGCTATGGGGTGAGCTCTCTTCGATCTTGCTTATCATCCTCAAACTAGTGGTCAAGCTGAAAGAGTGAATCAAGTAATGGAAGATCTTCTTGAGCCTATGTGCTATCTTATAGCAAAGGCTGGAGAAATCTTTGCCATATGTCGAATTTTCCTACAATAATAGCTACCAAGCAAGTATTCAAATGTCACCTTTTGAAGCCTTGTATGGGAGAGCTTATGAGACTCCATTGAATTAGTGCAGTCACGGTGAAAGATCATTCTTTGGTCGGACTTAGTAAAGGAAGCGAAGAGCAAGTTAAATGCGATTCGAGATTGTTTAGCGCACAATCTCGTCGGAAGAGCTATCTTGATCATCGTCGTCGTGAATTGAGCTTTGAGGTGGGTGATCATGTCTATCTTAAAGTGTCACCGATGAAAGGCACCCATCGTTTTGGTAAAGGAAAGCTCGCCTCGTTATATCGGGCCTTCAAATCATTGCCAAGCGGTAGCTTACCAATTGGAATTACAGATCACTCTCGCGATGCATGATACCTTTCATGTGTCTCGATTGAAGAAATGCCTTCGTGTTCCTATTGAGGCAGCGTATGGCATCTTAATCTCAACGATCTTTCTTATCAAGAGCAACGATGCGTATCCTCGACACAATGGAGCAGCGAGGACAAGAAATCGTCTTGTCAAGTTCTTAAAAATTGATGGGCTAATCATTAGAGGATGAAGCCACTTGGGGCCGAAGATCGATGCAGTTGAGCACCCCATCTTTTGTTGTTTAGAACTTTTCTTTGAATCAAGAAGAAAGTTTAAACAAAGCTATGTAAACAAAGATGTAATAATAACACTATGTTGTTATGTAAGATTCTTCTTTGTTATCTTTGAAGAAATCAAAACAACGGATGTTGAATTTCTTCATAATTCATTTCCATTTCACTTCTTCACGATCTTAACTTGTTCCAAATCTAGGGACGAGATTTTCTTAAGAGAGTAGGTTTGTAACAGCCCCAATTTTATCAACGATAATAATGCATTATGAGCATTAATGGTCTCTGTTCATATCATTCTTATTCTTAATGTCGATTGGGAGTTCTTGTTGCAAATAAAACCTTCCTTTTAGCCAAAGTCAAAGACTTATTTAGAATATTTAAAGGAATACAAGGTAAAACTTGTATTATGACTGTAGGAAGTATTTTTATTGAAGCCTAGATAAATTATCTTGGCTAAAAATATTTTGTTGCATTTTAGAAATTATTTGGACTTAAGAAAAATTTATTGCCTTTAAATAAATATTTTGGCTTGAAATAGATATTTATGTATTTTATAAAGTGAAAATGTGGTTTATGAAATTTATCGAAATATATCATCGGTAGCTTACAACAAAAATTTCATGATTTTATAAATTTATTTGCTATTTTAAAGTCGATCAAACCTTTTAAATATATGAATAAGGTTTGGTCAACAAGCGGTCCAAACCCAAACTCGGCCTTTATGCGACCGGTCTCATGTGGTTTGGTCCAACAGAATCATTTGTTTGGCTCGGTCGCGTCCCAACGAGCCCAAAGCTCACAGCGTGATGCGGCCGTCGATTTTCAATCAAGCGGCGACTCACGGGATCCACGCTTGCTGTCACGTGTACAAGATCAACCTCCACCGTCGGATCTTGATCTAACGCGCGAGATCGGTGTGTGCAGCGGACAACTCGGATCCTAATCAATCTCCACGTTCGTTTCTAATCCAACGTGGCGTCCTTTTTGTTTTAAACTTAAAAGCGCGCGTTTATCTCGGCCGTTAGATTCAAATCCTCGGCTTTTCCCTTTCGCGTGTTATAAAGCGCACTCCTGCGGGCGTTGGATCTTCATCGTATGGACTAGATTTGTGTATGCATTGGACGACTCGGATCCCGCTGTCGTGGCCGTCCATCCTTGATCGGCGGTATCGCTTATTCTTTTTGAAACGAGGTGGCGCATTAATGTGGGCCTTTGGATTTCAATCCTACGGCACTCCATTTAGGCCGTGGGCCTTTAAAGCCCAAATCGATGGATCGTTGGATTTCAATCGTGCGGACCACATGGGTGTATGCAATCGGACCATCCGGTTCCCTTTTTCATCTGGCCGTAGAAATTAAATCCAGCGGTGCGGGCCATCGCATCTAAAAAGTGGCGTGTATATACATTGGTGATCGTTGGATCTTGATCCAACGTCCATCTTTGAAAGTGGAGCCCGGATCCTTCGAGTTTCAATTAGATCTCGATCATCAATCTAGATCGTGCGGTCCATATTTAATGATCTGATTCAAATCATTTAATCTCCTATTTATCACGGCCGCCCATTTCCAATCGGACGGTGATATTCTTTGATAGTGTGTGGCGCGCGCGTGCTATTGTGGCCGGCCAGGGGACCCATGTCGGATGATTTTTATCGTCTCCTCCTCTGCGTGCATTTCTCTGAGTTCGAGGAGGATTATCCCCAAAGTTTTGCAACTAAATTTTGGGATAATTAACCTAATGGACACCTCATCAAGCTCTAAATTTTCCCAATCATCACTGTAGCTCAACTCCCATATATAAACCCTAGCTTTTGGGTGCGCCATTGTTGCCTTGCCCTGAAGCTCATTTTCTTCCTTGCTATCAGTGGTGTTCTTGCTCCTATCCTTTGCTTATCCATCCTTAAGCACTGGTTCTACCTTGCATTAAAGATTTGATATCTTTTGCGGGTTAAATCAGATTTGATCTCTCACGATCAACCTCAAATTTTCAAAGCTCTTGGTATCTTTCCATCTTGGTAGTAGAAAACCCTAGTTTTGACATCTTGAGCATATTAAGGACCTTAAGACTCATGAATCATTCTCTTAAGCATCGTTAGCTTCAATTGGCTTTAAAGCTGAAAAGTTGATATTATACCTTTCAGGTTTTCATGCCATTTTCAAGACTTAGGGTTCTTCTGTCAACTTATCACCTTATTTAGGTTTTGACTAAACCTAGCGACATGACAAGTTGATCTTTCAATTCTTATCATCATCTATTTTGACTCTTAGCTGAAATATGCCTCTGTTCTCTTGTCGGCTCAACCGACAAAATAGGTTTTGCTTTAGCCTTTGTAATCTAATTAGTTAGGGTTAGACTAAGGTTGGTTTGGGATGTTAGTACCTAAAAGATCATGCTAAGTTTCATTTATGAACTTTTGCATGATCTATACTTCTTTCGAAACTTTGCAATGTCTGTTTTGACTCTTTTCAAATCTGAAAGCTGGAACTTTAATAAACTTTAATTTACGTCTTTTGAAAAGCAGTGAGCTATATAATGGGTTATTATCAATATTATGGTTAGCTATGGCTTAAGCATCTGTAATCATGCATTCCTAGTTTGATCATACATATTTCTTTTATGTTGGACTTATTGTCGGTTTGGTATTTATTGGATTTTATTGCTTCTTTTAGAAATGGTTCTCTTGAAGCTTTTGATTATATACGAACAATCTGGCTTTGCTGCAGTTTACTATTACCAAGGCAAGCATCCTCTTTGCACCATATTGAACCAGATTTTGTACAATAGTCTTTACAAATCGGTGATAGCTGTGCATGCTATTTTTACGAAAATACAAAATGTGACTTGTAGTAGCTAGCTATGACGACATGGTGGATTACCTTGATTATGACCATACACTCAACTCTAGTGTAATCTTTGTATACTATATGGTCTATTTTGATTTGGCTTAGATATGCGGTCTAGAGATTTTAGGGTTTGGCAAGCATATCTTGTCAAACATGGGAATCTAAGCTGACTGTTGTCATTTTAAACTCTTTGTCAGTTTACGTAAATCAATCTTGTATTTGAAATTCAAATTAATCGGACAAGAGAAGCTAGTGATGGTGCTTTCGTGCGAGATTGGGTGTTGTGGTGGACTTATCAGGGTTAATTAAGGACCGAACTCGATTATTCAATTCAAGTCCCCACGTACTTCCACATGCAGTGTATGGTATTTGTTTGGTTAAGTAAAATGTTGAGACTATTGAGTTGGAAACAGGAAAATAAGGATATGTGTATTGGCCTTGCATGGCATAGATGCTTGGAGTCGAGGCTGCGTTTTATGCCATGTGAGCTTTGTATGTCGATGTCGGATGTTCTTAGGAGGTGAGGCGTATATGTGTTTGTCGCATATACGATACCTTAATAGTGCCGATAGCATTCTATTATGGCGGGTGAGCCCTATTTGTTTTAAATTGTTTGGATCGGCATTCTGACACAACATGTGTGCCCGTGGTTAGTAGGTGGTATAGCCTACACTATGGGATTAGTTCACACATGGGGTCCAACTCAATAGTGTTAACTTGTTGAAAAATACCAAATCTTAGTTTCCCGGTCGGCATACCAAAGGAAGTGTGTCATCATTCGGAGGCATCCGAAGGCAGCGAGCTAACTAAGTCATGTAGGTAAAGATGTACACCTGCGGGGTATAAGCTATTCGAATAGCGTGTCCACGGTCATGGACGATAACTTGAATTGATGTCATCGTATAGAAGTTTTGATGTTCAAAAATCTGGTTTTGGTTTATTTTAATTTGGCATGAGGGAATCATGCCTTTATCTGTTACTTATAAGTCATTTACTTCTTATTTTAAGCAAACTTTGATTTATTACATCGCTTTATCAAAATTTAGCCTTTGTAGGTTAAGATGTTTCGCTTTATGCAAATTTGAACCTTTATACCTTCCTGTTGTAACCTTATGCATGTAAAAACTCTACTCCTTTGGTTAGGCTCTAATCACCACTTTATTTTAATAGTTTGAGTAAGACTTGCTGAGTACCTTCCGTACTCAAGGTGCTCTCACCTATTGTTGCAGGTGAGGATGGTTATCTTTACGAAGTACCCGTTAGCGCCGATCAGGGTGACGCTAACGAGTAACGCTACTTCTTGCCTCCACGCAATTGCCTGCGGGTGGATGGGGCCATTGGTGGACGTTTTCCGTTTGTTTTGCTTCATTTATATCTTGTTTTTAGTGACCAAGTCACTTAATATTGTAGTATTAACGAATGATGTAACCTTATGTTTAATTATATCAATGTATGACTTGTATGTGTTTGATGCAATGTTGATGAAGGATATATATGCAATGGTCGTTGATCACAGGAACCATTGTGGTACATATATATCAGGAATCTGTTTATTGGAATTGTTACTTATTGAATTTATACCTTTAGCATGATCTTTAATTGAGGGGACACTTTGTTCCTTCATTAATAATCATGTTCTTGTATGAATTTAATTTAGTAACCTTTCAATAGCAGGGTCTCACAAAGTGCAATAGCTCCGGTCACCTCTATCCATTGTTGCCACCTCCACCCCAGCCGTGAGCTCTCGTTGCCACTTCATCGTCCATGCTTTGGCATCGCCGCCTTGGTCACATTGGTGCCACGGCCCTCTCCAAATTAGCTAGCACTTCTCTCATTTCATGTAATAATGCCACTGAGAATATTTGTCATGCTTGCCAACTCGGCCGCCACATTCGTTTACCTTTTACTAGCTCTAGCTCTCGTGCCAATGCAAACTTTGATTTAATTCATTATGATTTGTGGACATCTCCAGTGGCTAGCATTTCTGGCTACAAATATTATCTCATTATTTTAGACGATTGCTCCCACTACTGTGGACCTTCCTGTGAGACTCGGTGTATTTAGCTTGTAATGCTTAGTCTTCCATTGACTCTAGCATCACAAACAAAGTATATCGTGCCTCGAGAAAATGTATACTTCCCAGAATTGCAGTATACACACCCATTTACAAAACATTGCATCAATTCCATACAACACACAGAACAAAAGCTAAAGCTTTACAAGCAAAAGACATACATAATAGTTATTACAAAAGAGAGGCCAACCGGCCCAAAACAAGCTAAAGAAATGGAATGAATAGCGGAAGCAAAATGCCATAAGATGGTTATGAACAAAAGCCAACCGGTTTGCCCTACACCCACAAGGCAACCTGACCGAGCCGCCAAGCTAGTCGTCCACACCGCAGCAAAACTCACAAAAGTTGATCCCTTGGGGATCAACCTCCTTTGCAATAATTAAGCAAAGCAAATGAGTACAAAATGTACTCGCAAGACTTACGAGTAACAAACCTAGATACTACTACATGCAGGCTTTAATCAAAGGAGAAGGCTCAAGGTTAATTTTCAGCATAAAACAGATTTTATTTGCAATAGATAATAGATTGAAGGCAGTTTTAACAAACTAAAATTTTATTTACTCAAAATAACAGCGAGACAATAATAATAACATAAATACATCCTAGAGATGACCAACCCAAAGGCCATCACGACCATAGCACGAACTACCTATTCGTACCACCCACATCAAGTTTTAATTAAAAGGTTGTAGTCTAGTTCTCACGGGGCGTATCTGTTGGAGATATGCCCTAGAGGCAATCATATTGATGATGATATTTCATTGTATCCATGATTTAATAAATGTTCCTTGAATATTGCCTTTGTGTTGATTAACAAGTATGTGACTTGTTTGTGAAACTCTTTACTTGTATGGTTATTCTAAAGTTGTCCCTAGTCGTAGTTCATGTGAGGACACACGTGAATGATGGATTAGCACATGTATCGGTTGATGACCATGTTTCACAGGTCATAGACATGGAGATGTCAAACCAATAATGTGGACACATGTTTAGAACATGGGGTTGGACCGACCAACATGAGACATAGTAATTATTCTTATGGTTCTCTCTACACAATGTGTGCGCCTTGTCCTTAGACACGAGATTGTCGCATGTACTTGAGATGTGAATCGACCTACTTAGGGGCTATCAAGCGCTACTCGTGCGGGTAGTTATAAAGGTAGCTTACGGTTTGTCATGAAGCATCTTTGCGAGACATGAGTCGGTCGAGATGGGATTTGCCCTCTCTGCACGAGAGATATCTACGGGCCTCGGTGATCGGATCGCAAAATGCATGGCCATGCTACTTAGGTTAAAGTTAACCTAGTAAGGGATTAGGATCACATGATCGAGAAAGAGTGGTCAGCTTGGAGCTCGGCCAGAATATCGTGAGGCAAAGGATTGGCATGTACATAACGTTGTGATGGTTCGTCCGATATGATCTTTACGTATGTTTAGGAGTTGGCACGTCTTGCTGAGGCCGCTACCAACTATTGACCAAGTATGTGTACTCGCGTCATGTCTAAACATATGTGAACCATAGGGTCACACACTTAAAGTTGAAGCCTAAGTCGGATTGGATCAGAATTAGATTGGGCATTGAGTCCTAATGGGCCTCTATTCGTAGAAGCCCATTATAAGGGCGATCTATAAAAGGAGAAGCGGCGGCGCTGGTTGAGGTTGAGTTTTTCGTGACATCCTCAAACCACGGCGCCACCCTCCCACGCCCTAGTCGCTCGCGCGGATCTAGTAGTCCGGCGTCGTCGCTTCCTCCGTGCGTGTGGATACCTTTGGGCGCTGCATCGTGGCGTTGGGACGAACCGCAAGAAAGGAGGCGCACGTGGGGCGCCGCGGCGAGGACGAGGAAGTAATGCGACTACTGCCGCGGCGTCTTGCATCAGCGAGTCGACTACTGCTTGCCCGGCGTCTTGCATCAACTTCCGCACTTTGCGTCTAGTGGTAAGACCGTGATCTATAAGCTGCGGTGATCTTGGTTTCGGGTAAATTTTTAATTTGCGCTAGTGTAGCCTACCGTTTCCCAACGGTGGTATCGAGCGGTTCTTTGTCATGTTATAGGTTCGGGTGATTTGCATATGGCGATATGTAAATCGGTATGATCGATGTGATCGATTGTATAGATACGGTAATGGATTGATCTGTTTCGTGATCATCTTTGCTAAGGTCGTGAAACAACATACCCTACCAGGTCGGATTCGCCATCGGGGTGACGGTGACACGTAAAACCGGTTGCGAATCACGAAGATCAATATGATTGATCGAATGGAACCTAGATTAATAATCGATGTACCGTGATCATCTTTGCTAAGGTGATGAAACAACATACCCTACCGGTCGGATTCGCCATCGGGGTAAACGGTGACACGTAAACCGGTTGCGGCATGTAAGATCGGTACAAATTGGTCGAATCGAACGATGAGTCGATTTGTGGTAAATATGATTTGCTTGATCAAAATCCTATGTAAAAATTGCATAGGTGGATCTGTTTTTCTGAATGTCGGGCCTTGAGAATCTGCGCATCGCCGCGCCGAACCGAAGGAGAAACCCCTCGACCCTATCCGGAGTGCGATTCTATGCATAAACTTGTTTTTGCGGGATGTATGTGACCAGTATGGCCTAATGTGTATGTGATGCATGTTTGTAATATTTGCATGACTGCGTGTAAATAGAGTGCGGCAACGGTACGGAGCCATTGTGTTGTCAAAGTATTGTATTAACGGCTGCGTGCCGACTTGTGATGATTCCTAGTATCCATGTATTTTATTACTAGTTTTATGAGTAATAGCTTATAGTAAGTACTCGGAGGACACATCACTTGGAGGATGGCACACATGAACCATGGAGATGGAGATCATCATGGTGGGATGATTCTATGGCGATGGAGATCACCATGAGAAAATGGGCCATCTTGAGTCACAAGCTGTGTAAATGCTATTCCTATTGTTTTACTCCTATGCATGTTTGAATGGTAGAAGTATAGCGATCCCTCACAAAATGTTAAGTTAAACATATGCCCTCCCAATTAAACTTTGCAACATCCCATGTCTTGTAAATTGATGGTGGGTCTATAAAATTAGGGCACCATCAACTTTCCTTGACTAGATGGGTTTTGTATCGGATACTTACATGCATAAGTTGGTGAACTTAACAAGGTTATCATAAAGGTTATGGGCCTTGGGGCATAAAGGTTGGGCGCAGGGGCATAGAGATGTCACCCAACAACAAGAGTCATATAGAGATATGATTAGCAAGGTGTTGCTTGCAAGTACCTTGTCTCCTAGCGGTGATGCAAAAGCTCACTAGTAGACTCGTTAATTGCGGATCTTGAATCGCTAAGAATCATGAGAGGATGTTGATTTTAGTGGAAGTACATTCTATTAAATTTGTTTATCTGATTTACTCTATCATGGTTTTATTTGTCTTAGTATTTTGCATTTCCTATTGTAGATCAATGGCATCTAGCAACCACGCACACCCTTTGCTTTGCGATCGATTCTTGAGAAAGAGAAATTAAATGGAACAAACTATTGAATTGAGTCAGTAACTTTGAAATTGTTCTCGGCGGATAAAAGGAAAGCGTTGGACACCCCAATCCGAAGAACACTGCAAATAATCGTCTGCTCTTTGTTAAAAATACCTACAAGAAAGCATGTGATGACTCTCTTGAGATTAGGCTGTCTTATGCTTGCATGCATGGAACTGACCTTCAAAAGCGGTTTGAGGATCGAAGCGTATGATATGATCATGGCGGCTTAGGACATGTTCGAACACGAGCCGGGGGTGACGGTTCAATGTCTCTAAGGCTTTTACGGAATGCAAGTTAACGAGAAGGTGCACAGTAGGCACATGTGATCAAAATGGTTGGTTCTGATCGGACTTTGGATAAACTTGGTTTCCAATTGGCAAGAGTTGGCAGCGATTTCATTTAGCGTCTCTTCCACCTAGCTATGGGCATTTCATTTGAACTACCATATGCATGGGGCGGATAAGGGCCTTAATGAGCTTTGTGGGATGCTCAAAGCACAGAAGAATGACATTAAGAAGTGTGCAGGGCCTAGCCATGTGATGGTGTGTGCGAACAAGTCTAGCTTCAAGAAAAAGGGTAAGAAGTCATGGCCAAAGAATAAGGGTAAGGTTAAAGATATGATCTGAAGCCAACGCCTAAGCCTAATCTTTGGACACGGAGTGAGAGCAGTATGCTTCTATTGTAAAGCTATGCCTTGGAAGAAGCGCAAGAAGTACATGGATTAGATGAATGCAAGAAGAAATTTGGAAGTAAGACTTCCACCCATGGTACACTTGTCATAAATGTTTTAGACATTTTTCTCATGATTCTCCTATTAACTCTTGGGTATTTGATCACGGATCAGTTGCTCACATTTGCAACTCGATCGGGGGCTAATAATAAGTAGAGAGTCGTTAAGAGGTGAAGTTGATTTTGCGTCGGGAATAAAGCAAGGGTTCTTTGCGTTGACCGTCGGCACCATGCAACCGACTTCCTTCAAGATTTATTATGGAATTGAATAATTGTTATTATGTTCCTAGTATGAGTCGAAACATTTTATCCCCTCATGTTTGATGAGAGATGGTTATTCATTTGCAAGTAAAGACAATGGTTGTTTGATCTCTAAAAATGGAATGTTTATGGCTTTTCGCCCATTGTGAATGGGTTATTTATTTTAAATCTTGATGATCGCCTATCTTTAACATAAATGCTAAAAGACTTCGACCTAATGATTTGAATCCCACCTACGTTTGGCATTGTCGTTTGGGTCACATAAGTGAAAAGCGCATGAAGAAGCTCCATCTCGATGGTCTTCTAACTTCGTTTGATTTTGAATCATACGAGACATGTCAAGCTTGTTTGCTTGGTAAGATGACCAAATCACCTTTCAAGGTTCTTTTGAGGCGTGAGACTTGTTGGAAATCATACATCGCGATGTATGTGGACCAATGAGCACATTTGCTAGAGGTGGATTTCATTACTTCATAACTTTCAGCGATGATTTTAGTAGATATGGCTATGTCTACTTAATGAAGCATAAGTGCAAACTTTTGAAAAGTTCAAAGAGTTCGAAATGAGGTTGAAAATCAACGTGCCAAGAAAATTAAGGCTCTGCGATCGATCGTGGTGGCGAGTATTTGAGTCATGAATTTAGCAATCATGAAGAGTTGCGAATTGTTCCAACTAACACCGCCGGGCGCCTCAAAGAAAGCGGGGTATCCGGCGGCGTGTCGGACCTTGTTGGACATGGTTCGATCGATGATGAGCCCGATCAGTTACCATTATCCTTTTGGGGTTACGCTCTAGAAAGCAGCTTTCACACTTAATAGGTGCCGTCTAAATCCGTAGTTAAGACACCATATGAGATATGGTAGGAAGAGTCACGTTTGTCTTTTCTAAAGATTTGGGGATGTGAGGCGTTTGTCAGCGACTACTGATCGGACAAGCTCACACCCAAGTCGGATAAATGCATTTTAGTGGGATATCCAGAAGAAACCTTTGGATATTACTTCTACAACCGACTAGAGGGCAAAGTGTTTGTGCGCTGAAGTGGTGTTTTCTAGAGAAAGAGTTTCTCAACGAGGAGACAAGTGGAAGAACGGTGCGGCTTGAAGAAGTTCAAGATGAACCAATCGGGAAGACTCGACGAATGATGCCCATGTGGCGGAACAAGTTGAGGAACCCATGGCAAAGGAAGCACCACCACCACGAAGGTCGGAAGGCTCCGCAATGCGCGAGATATGTTATTGTTGAACAATGATGAGCCTACGACCTATCGGAAGCAATGATGGACCGGACTACGAAATGGCATAGTGCCATGAGATCCGAGATAGCATCCATGGGAGACAATCAAGTTTGGAATTTGGTTGACCCGCTTTGATGGTGTTAAAACCATAGAGTGCAAATGGATCTATAAAGGAAGATTGATATGGATGGAAATGTTCATATCCATAAGCTCGACTTGTCGCAAAGGTTTCGACAAGTTCAAGGAGTTGACTACGATGAGACTTTCTACTTTGTGCGATGCTTAAATCAATACGGATCATTCTAGCTATTCTTTGCATATTTCGACTATGAGATATGGCGGATGGATGTCAAAACGGCTTTCCTTAATGGAAATTTAGCAGAGGGCGTGTATATGATACGGCAGAGGGTTTTGTCGATCAAACAATGCTAGAAAAGTATGCAAACTTCAAAAATCCATTTATGGATTGAAGCAAGCATCTCGGAGTTGGAACATTCGTTTTGATGAAGTAGTCAAAGGGTTTGACTTCATCAAAAGCGAAGAAGAATCTTGTGTTTACAAGAAGACAAGTGGGAGCTCACTCGTATTTCTAATCTTATATGTAGATGACATATTACTCGATTGGAAATGATATTCCTATGCTTTCGAGTCAGTTAAGACCTCAGAAAAATAGTTTCTCAATGAAGGACTTGGGAGCGGCATATATTTTAGGTATTAAGATCTATAGAGATAGATCAAAAGGCTAATAGGATTAAGCCAGTACTTACATTGACAAAGTGTTGAAACGGTTCAACATGGAGGAGGCAAAGAAAGGGTTCTTGCCCATGTCTCATGGCATAAATCTTGGCAAGACTCGGTGTCCTTCGACAAGCGATGGCGAGATCGCATGAGTAAGATTCCATATGCTTGGCCATTGGATCTATCATGTATGCTATGATATGTACTACTTGAATATTTCCTATGCTCTAAGTGTTCTGGCGAGATACGGTGATCGGTGAGAGTCATTTGGGCGGTTAAAAACATCCTCAAGTATTTGAGAAGAACTAAGGATGTGTTCCTAGTCTGGCGGTGAGGAAGAGCTCGTTGTAAATGGTTACACCGATGCAAGCTTCAAACCGACAAAGATGATTACAAATCGCAATCGGGTTTTGTGTTCCTTTTGAGCGGTGGTGCGGTAAGTTGGAAGAGTTCCAAGCGGGGAGCGTGTGACTCTACAGCTTGGAGGCCGAGTACATTGCGGCACAAGCGGCAAAAGAAGGTGTTTGGATAAGGAAGTTCATAAGCGAACTAGGTGTGGTTCCTAGTGCGTGCGATCCTCTGGATCTTTCTTGTGATAACGGTGGGGCCATTCACATAAGCCAAGGAGCCGAGAATCACCAAAAGAACAAACACATATCTGCTGGCGGTTTCATCTCATTCGAGAGATCCTTAATCGAGAGATTTAAAGATATGCAAAATACACACAGTTTGAATATTTCAGATCCTTTGTGAAGCCTCTCCCCTGCCTAAGCATGAGGCGCACACAAGAGCTATGGGTATTAGATATCTTCTAGATTGACTCTAGTGCAAGTGGGAGGCTGTTGGAGATATGCCCTAGAGGCAATCATATTGATGATGATATTTCATTGTATCCATGATTTAATAAATGTTCCTTGAATATTGCCTTTGTGTTGATTAACAAGTATGTGACTTGTTTGTGAAACTCTTTACTTGTATGGTTATTCTAAAGTTGTCCCTAGTCGTAGTTCATGTGAGGACACGTGAATGATGGATTAGCACATGTATCGGTTGATGACCATGTTTCACAGAGTCATAGACATGGAATGTCAAACCAATAATGTGGACACATGTTTAGAACATGGGGTTGGACAGACCCAACATGAGACATAGTAATTATTCTTATGGTTCTCTCTACACAATGTATGCCTTGTCCTTAGACACAGAGATTGTCGCATGTACTTGAGATGTGAATCGACCTGCCAGAGGCTATCAAACGCTACTCAAATGGCCCAGGTAGTTATAAAGGTAGCTTTGGGTTTGTCATGAAGCATCTTTGCGAGACATGGTCGGTCGAGATGGGATTGCCCCTCTCTACGAGAGAGATATCTCTGCAGGCCTCGGTGATCGGATCGATGCAATGGCCATGCTACTTAAGGTTAAGAGTTAACCTAGTAAGGGATTCGGATCACATGATCGAGAAAGAGTGGTGAGCTTGGGCTCGTAGAATATCGTGAGGCAAAGGATTGGCATGTACATAACGTTGTGATGGTTCGTCCGATATGATCTTTACGTATGTTTAGGAGTTGTACGTCTTGCTAGAGCGCTACCAACTATTGACCAAGTATGTGTACTCGCGTCATGTCTAAACATATGTGAACCATAAGTCACACACTTAAGGTGAAGCCTAGTCGGATTGGATCCGAATTAGATTGGGCATTGAGTCCTAATGGGCCTCTATTCGTAGAAGCCCATTATAAGGCGATCTATAAAGGAGAGGAGCGCGCTTGGTTGAGGTTGAGTTTTCGTGACATCCTCAAACCACGGCGCCACCCTCCCACGCCCTAGTCGCTCGCGCGGATCTAGTAGTCGGCGTCGTCGCTTCCTCCGTGCGTGTGGATACCTTTGGGCGCTTTGCATCGTGGCGTTGGGGCGAACCGCAAGAAAGGAGCGTCGTGGGGCGCGCGCGCGAGGGCGAGAAGTAGTGCGACTACTGCCCCGACGTCTTGCGCATCAGCGAATGCGACTACTGCTGCCAGGCGTCTGCATCAACCACGCACTGCGGCGTCTAGTGGTAAGACCGTGATCTATAACTGCGGTGATCTTGGTTTCTGGTGAAATTTTTAATTTGCGCTAGTGTAGCCTACCCGTTTCCCAACGATATCAGCGTGTCCATAACCTGGGGCGAGGCTATTGAATAGTTTTAACCTGCGAGGTGTACCAATGTACCACGCCAGGACCACCTTTTGCCAAGCTATTAAGCACACTTCCTTTGGTATCACGAGCGCGGCTAAGTCCTATAGGGCGCTTTCCAATGGGTTGAGCTAATCAAGAGCCATACGTATGGGGTTATCACCTAGTGGACCACCATCACGGCTCCCACTAAGGACCCATACGTAGAGTAGGATGCATCGGCCCATGGCTCGAGCCGTTGCGGATGCTCCCCTCAATCACGTGACCCATGTTGCATATATCACATATGCAACCCACCTGCGACTCATTAATTAACACCCCTCAAAGTACTTAGTGAAGAGGTCCCATTTCCCTCTAGTGTGGTTGCTTGCGTAAAATGCTCGATGCGATTGGCGCCGTAACTCGGTCCTTAATGACCGGGCACCATTCAATCACACCAAAAGCACACCATCTTACCATTGTGTCCAAGTCTAAAACATTTTGTTTTCAGTTTTAGTTTTCACAATTAAAGATAGCACAAAGGCTGAACATAAGAAATAATAAGTTTTATGTGATCAAGGTCATCGACTAAGTCGATAACCGTCCAATTCTACGGTAACTAAGCATTGCTAAGCATCATATCGTAAAGACAAATAAAAAAGCATAGATCATTCACCGGGCTCTAGTTCACCAGTGAGGATATTAACCTAGGGTTGTGGCAGGGGTGAATAATTTCAGGGAAACTATGCAATAGGATTAACTACCTCTAATCCGACAAAATTAACTTTGACCCAAAGAAGCATGCATACTTAGTTTTTGCAAACAAGATATTAGGCTTTAGAAGTAATGGGATCAATATGATCAAATGGTACTACATCTGCTTGCCTTGTTGGAGATCACTTTCTTGCTACAGAGGATCACTCACGCAATCAATAATTTCTTCGGAACCTATCGCAAGAACGAGAAAATCCAATAAAAACGACGAACACCGAAAGAAACTCAAAATCAAAAGTCATTCAAATCCCATGAAATTTACACAGCTGCAAGGGTATGATTTTAAATGAATCTAGCAACAGGAATCAAGTCATTTGAATTAAACATGAAAAAGTTATAGCCTAAACAATTTCTTTCAGCCTGAAAATTCAATTAAATTAATTTTGGTTACTGTTCATGACACAATTTTCTAGAAAGATCTAGAACCTGGAATTTTTATGGTAGGTAGATACTGGCATTCTAAGGTTAGCAAAATTGAGTTTACTTTATTTGGGGTTATAATGAATTTGTTGTGATTTTTCTAAATTGTAAAAGTAACACTAAGTTAGTTTCAGAAGTAAAGACCTACAAGCAACACATTCTATGCTAACACATATTAATAGAGGAAACTAACACATTTTAGTTTGCCCAGTTTGGAATTACAGAGAGTTACTTTTGCATTTTTCAAGTTTTAATGAATCTCTAGATAACATTTTATGTTGAAACAAGTTATCTGAGTTTATACCATTTTCTGCTACAAAACAACACCTAAACATATTTTTGGATTAAAGTTTAAGTAAGCAGAATCTAACACAATTAGAATCATCTAAAAGGAGCTAAAAGCGAAATAGTTGTGCATTTTTGAAATTTAACACAATAACTGATTGAAAAAGAAAAACCCACGGGCTGCTCCAACTGGCTAAGTTCAAATGGAGAGGTCGTGGCTGAAGATCTCAAATCGCACGGTTTCTGGCGCTGCAGGAGCACCGTGCCGCGCTGCGTGCGGAGGAGGTCGGTGTTGAGATTGAATCCAACGGCCCCAGAGCACGGAGAGGACCGCCGGCTCGAGGCGCGCACAAGGGAGGTCTTGACCGTCAGATCAAGATCTGATGGTCTAGACCTACAAGGGGAGGTCCTAAGGGATAGCTCTAAAGGAGGAGGTCGGGGACGGCCAAGATCTACCAGAGGAGGTCTGGGCGACTAAGATTTCACAGGGGAGGTCTCTGGGTCAAAATCTAGCAGGGAAGATCCCGGCGGCTAAGATCTCGCGGGGAGGTCTTAGCGGTTGAGATCCACGCGAGGAGGTCCTAGCGGTAGAGGTTTACATGGAGGGAGGTCTCGACGGCTAAGATCTCACAGGGGAGGTCCTGGACAGTCAAGATCTCTACGGGAAGTGCAGTAAAGATAAAGTCTTAATAGAGGAGGTCTTAACGGCTTAGATCTTCACTAGGAAGTCTGAGCGGTCAAGATCTCCACGAGAGTCTTTAACAATAAGGTCTTAAAGAGGAGGTCTGGGCGGCTCGGATCTCCGTGGGGAGGTCGTGAGCAGTCGAGATCTTCGAGGATGGTCCTAAAGGTTTAGATCTGCGGAGGAGGAGGTCACGAGGTTGTCTTTGCAAAGACCAGGGGTGGTCTTTTCTTGTGAGAGGTGATTCTAACGGCCAAGATTAAACCTAAGGAGGTTCTTAACGTCTAGGATCAAACACAGGGAGTCACGGCACTTAAGTTGTACAAATGGGTAAACCTACGGCTGAAGCTATCCCCAGAGATCTTTGTGGTGAGATTTGTCCTAGGAGGTCTGGCGGCTCTTTTACAATGAGCCTCGGGGTGTAGTGATCGGGGCGGCCAGATCTACGAGAGGATATCATGGGCGGCCAAAATCAACCCGAGGTGGTCTAAGGTTTGTCGGGGGTGGTCTAAAGTATGACAACGAGGAACATGGGCCACATGTAATCGACAGAACCATTTCGACATCCATTAAGTGCTAAAGGCGATAGTATTTGTCCGAATAGAGACACGACAAAAACCAGTTCGAGTTTGAGCTCATCGCGGCGACTCGATCGGCGGTGGGAACCAAGGGCGAGGATGGGTCTTAAATAGCAAGGTGAACCTAGAGGTACCAAAAGCCAGGGCTAAAATGCTTTCTACCGACGGCTAGCCGGAGATGGCCGCCGGTGATAAACACGGCAAAAACACAAAACTAAAGTAGCCCCGCGTTGATCAACAGAGAAAAGCTCAATTACTAAGGGACTAATAAGAGATTACCTGAGGACGATGAAGTCAAGAAGTGGTCGGGACTCCAGGCAAGGAGGAGGCGGCCCGGCGAGGAAGAAGGGCAAATCCGATTAACAAAGAGCAAGTCCCCAAATTTGACACCTCTGTGAAGTCAAACAAAATAAGTTAGGGGATATGCTCAAGGTGGTCAGAAGAGCTCAAGAGTTGCAATTGAACCACTGGAGCTCGGATGTCCTTGAGGAGCTCTAAGGTGCGGCAATGGCGAAAAGGAGTTCTTGGGGTGCTTGAGCTCAAGCAATAGAGAGGAGAGCAGTGGCATGGTAGTGTCTAAAAGCTAAGGAGGAGCTCGGTGACCTTTTAAGCGGAGAGCAAGGAGAAGCAATGGCGGTGCCCCATGGGAGAGTGCGGTCAAAAGAACACAGCAGTTAGGTTGAGTGTTGAGATCGAATTGGGGAGGTGCGGATGGTTGGATTTGAAGCGGAGGCCGGGTTTAAAGAATCGTTCGGAGGTCCAACCGTTCAATGAGATCACGAAACAACGATCGAAAATGGCGGCCCACGACCTCCTAGGCGCTAACAAGGTGGTCGCCAAGGTGGTGCAGGAGGTGGTCGGAGAGGTCGTCTTTGCAAAAGACCAGCAGGGTGGCCTTTGCAAAAGCGTCGAAGGTGGTCTCTGAAGAGGTCTTTGAGGGCGACCAAGGGTGGTCTTTGCAAATTTGCAAAGGGTGGTCAAGGAGGTCCAATCAAAGGGGCGGCCCGTGGAGATCCCAACGGCTCACAAGCGGTGGCGGGTCGGAGGTCAAGGTGCCACGAGCGAGGGCCGCTTGATAAAAATCCAGCGGTGGAATCAACATACGTTGAAGGGGCTCGGGACGCGCTAAGATGGTTGGGTCCAACCAGAAAAAGGGGTTTGGGCTCGGGTTAGACCTAAACCCAACCTAAGAGTTGACTAGGGTTTGATTTTGAGGCTGAAACTTTGAGGGATATTTAGAGGTAGCAAACTAACTCCAAAATTTCTGAAATTTTACAGTAGCTTGTTGACTTAGCTATTGACCTTGAATAAAATTTTCAGAGGTTTTCATGCGGTTAATTTTCCTTCAAAAATTTTGCAAGGTGCTGAGCTAGGGTTTGACTGAAAATCAAACAGGTTTGACTGCCCTCTATAAACATTCAAACAATTTCTAAAAATTGTAAAAATTTTCAGAGAGGTCACACACCAACCCTAGAACTTAGGAAAATATTTCCAGAGAATGATCACAAGATTTTGACAAGAAGATTTTTGAAGGGCAAGGTTTAGGTCAAAAATGACTTGTGACTTTGTATTCCCATGGTTCCTTTACAAGAATTTTTCAGAACATACAGGAAATACAAGATGTAAGAAAAGTTTTTAATTTATTTTCATTTTCTTACATTTGAAACACAAACTGATTTGGGTTGTTACACCTCCTTTAAATGAAATCAAACACCTTTTCCACACTATCTCACTTTTTGCCTATGTCCACGCGGTTTGGCATCACGATAAGAGTATCGGTGTGACAATGGATGTGAGTTCGATAACTCTTCCACACGTCACTTCTTCCTTACACATGGTGTTGCACTCCGCATGTCATGTCCACATACTTCCCAGCAAAACGGCAAGGCCGAACGTATCATTCGCTCCACCAATAATATCATGCGCTCCCTCATGTTCCAAGCCAATCTCCCACCCCTCCTATTGGGTCGAGGCTCTTCATGCCGCCACATACCTCCTTAACCTCCACCCCACGAAAACACTTCAGTTTCTCACTCCGCACTTCGCTCTCTATGGCGTCCCTCCCTCCTACTCGCACTTACGTGTTTTCGGGTGTCGGTGCTACCCAAACCTCTCATCTACAGCGGCCAATAAGCTCTCTCCCCGTTCCACACTTTGTGTGTTTCTTGGCTATCCATCCGAACATAAGGGCTACCGGTGCCTTGATTTATCCACTAATCGCATCATCATATCCCGTCACGTCATTTTTGATGAGACGAACTTCCCCTTCGCCACTGCGCATGCCCCCGTTGATCCGTCCTCCCTTGACTTTCTAGCTGACATGGAATCTGTCCAGATGCCTGTTGGTCATTTTCCTCTTGCAGGTACTCCTTCAACACGTGCGGCCGATCCTGCTGCCCCCACTGGTTCTCAACCATGGGTTGCTGCCAGCGGAACCGGCCACACCACGGCGTCTGGGCCACCCTCTTCTGGCCCCATACCCATAGCAGAGCAGCCCGTGGTGGGCACTGGGCCCTCTGCATCTCTTGGCCCCCCTGCTGGGCCGTCCGCGCCTGCCGTCAGGCCCCTTGTTGCACCATCCGCCCCTGCTGATAGGCCTGCTGCACAGCCTGCGTGCGCGCCTGTCCTGCAGCTCACTCCAGCCGAGCATGCGGTGCAGCACGAGCATGCGGTGCCGCACGCACCGCCCTTTGCACCAGCCGTGCTGGCGGCGCGGCTCTGTCGCTGCTCTGAGCTCGATCGTGGCCCGCGCGCTGGCGCCGTGTCTGATTGTACGCTCCACCGGTGGACAATGCTCATCGCATGACCACTCGTGGCAAGTTGGGATTTCGCCTCCCAACCGATCACCTCAATCTCCATGTTGCGGTCTTATCGCCCGTCCCGAAGAGCGTTCGCAGTGCACTGGCCAATCAGAACTGGCGTGCTACGATGACCGAGGAGTTTGACGCTCTTCAATCAAATCGGACTTGGGATCTTGTTCCTCGTCCGCCTGGCATTAATATTGTGATAGGCAAGTGGGTTTATCATCACAAGTTTCATCCGAATGGCTCGCTTGAGCGCTATGAGGCCCGTTGGGTCCTTCGGGGGTTCACTCAATGGCCTGGCATTGACTTCGATGAGACCTTCAGCCCTGTGGTCAAGCCTGCTACTGTTCGTACTGTCGTCACACTAGCTCTTTCTCGTGACTAGCCTATTCATCAGCTCGATGTGAAGAATGCTTTTCTACATGGTACTCTCTCAGAGACAGTATATTGTATGCAGCCTTCTGGTTTTGCAGATCCAGCTCACTCGGACTATGTTTGTCGGCTCAACAAGTCTCTTTATGGGTTGAAGCAGGCTCCTCGTGCCTGGTATAGCCGGTTTTCCTCTCACATCTCCTCTCTTGGTTTTGTGGAAGCTAAGTCATATACGTCCTTATTCATATTTCGCCGGTGGTCAGATACTGCCTATCTTCTCCTTTATGTGGACGATATTGTCTTAACTGCTTCTTCAGAAGGCCTTCTTCATCGCATTATTGCAGCACTACGGGATGAATTCGCCATGAAGGATTTGGGTGCCCTACATCATTTTCTGGGCCTCTCCGTCACTCACGGCGAGGGTCCACATTTACGTCTCGGCGCATTATATTACGGACATATTGGTGTCTTTGGAATGGCCGATTGCAAGCCTTGCAGCACTCCTGTCGATACTCACTCCAAATTGTCTGGTGATGGTCCCTCGGTTGCTGATCCGACTCATTATCGTAGTCTGGCTGGTGCCCTTCAGTACTTGACCTTCACTCGACCGGACATTTCTTATGCCGTGCAGCAGGCTTGCCTCTTTATGCATGATCCTCGTGAGCCGCATCTTTCTCTAGTGAAGCGTATTCTACGGTATCTTTGAGGCTCTTTGGACCATGGTATGTTTCTTCATCGGACTACTCTTGATGACTTGGTGGTTTATTCTGATGCCGACTGGGCTGGTTGTCCTGACACACACAAGTCTACATCGGGCTATGCTGTATTCCTTGGTGGCAATCTGATCTCTTGGTCCTCTAAACGTCAGCACACCGTGTCTCGCTCCAGTGCCGACACTACTACAAAAAGGCACATACTGGACGCCTCATCACAGACGATTGACCAAAACCGTCTGTATTACATGACATCACAGACGGTTTTGGTTTAGAGACCGTTTGTGTTACTGGCTACGCTAAAAATCGTCTGTGAACAGGTAATATCACAGACGGTTCGTAATAATAACCGTCTGTGATATTGCTACATATCACAAACGGTTTTATGTTGGAAACCGTTTGTGATACTTCACAGACGGTTCTTATTAATAACCGTCTGTGATATTACTCCTTGTCACAGACGGTTTTTTGTTCCAAACCGTCTGTGATAATTATCCCATCACAGACGGTGCGCCATTTTACTCTCTTACTTATCATCCGTCTTCTTCTCCATCTCAACAGTCTTCTTCTCCATCTCTGGCACTACGGTGAGTCCATTGGCGCCACTCCGTGCCTGGTTTTTAGTATTGCCTCACCTCACTGAGCCCACTCGATCGATCGTGTGGTCCATTTCAGCTATTGTCGCCCACGCCGAGCTGCATGTCACCTCCATCGCCATCGATGCCAACTCTTCTCCAGTAAGTGCTCGATCCCACCAAGGTCGATTTCCCCACCTATATGTCCCCCTAAAGCTGTGCATGTGCTTCGTTTCAGTTTATTTCCACCGAGAAGACCTGTCACCGAGGAGAATTGCCACCGTCACCTCTGTTCACCGACGACTAGTCGCCTTGGACCTTCCGGTCCCCGGCCGACTTCATTGACACCTTCCTCGTGATCGAGGTGAGCTACTGGAGCATAAGCATCCTTTAATTTGAGTAGTTTGACGTTTACGCCGAAATCGCTAGTGAAGCCCATGGTCACTATTTTATTTATTTTCAGGGTTTTCAACACGAACCGTGTGATGGACCGAAGCTGGAGTATGCTAAGAACCATGTGAGTGAAGAGTACATTAATGGCATGTGTGCTTTTACAAGAGCTGCCGAGAGGGATATGTTGAATAAGGGGGCAGAATATATGTATTGTCCATGCATTGACTATGAGAATCTGAAGATGTTTGACAACCAAGTGCAGATCCAATCACATTTGATTCGAAGGGGTTTCAAAAAGGGGTATACCGTTGGACCGATCCACGGTGAAGAGCAGATTATACAAGAAGATAGTAATAATGACATCGGCGAAGTCAACGATATGCATGCCGGATGATGTCGATTATGGTTCCGATTGGATAGGTCGCGCGATGACAAGATGGATCGGATGCTTCGTGATGCAGTGAACTATAGTGAGGAGAGTTTGGTAAATTCGAGGCTTGATGGAGGACTCGGAGAAGCCTTTGTTCGGTGCATGGCCGGAATACACAAGGTTGTCATCCCACGCTTGACTGCTGAAGTGAAGGCAAGCAATGGTTGGTTCGACAAGAGTTTCACAACCTTTGTTAGGTCTCTTAGCGGACATGCTTTCGGATGAAACGAGTTGCCCAAAACCACCTCTGAGCCAAGAATATTCTTTGTCCGTTGGGATTAGAAGTAGAAAAAATACATGCATGTCCAAGCGTGTATCCTCTACTAAGTAAAGTATGCAAACATGCATGTATGTCCGGTGACAACGCATCCCGTCTAGCGTAAGAATCAATCGGATGACGCGGGAATCGAGGTGAAGAAAGGACCTCTGCTAAGGTGTCTTGGTATCTTCCTGTAATTCCCGTTTAGGCGGTTTTTGCGAACCCAAAGGAGGCAAAGCGCACGTTGGCACTCGAAGGGCGTAAGCGGGATGGAAAGCTAAGACACCTGCTGATTCCACCCAGTGGAGAAACATCGATAGGAGGTTTGCAGACTTCGGTGCGGAACCGAGGAATATAAGGTTTGGATTGAGTACAGATGGAATGAATCCTATCGGTAACATGAGTAGTCGACATAGCACTTGGCCCGTGACTCTCTGTATGTACAACCTTCCCCCTTGGTTGTGTATGAAGCGGAAGTATATTTTGCTATCGATACTTATCCAAGGGCCGAAGCAACCTGGGAATGATATTGATGTGTACCTAGCACCATTGATTGAAGATCTAAAAATACTGTGGATCGAAGGGGTACAGGTATGGGATGCGTACAAATGAGAGTACTGCATCGACGCTCCTTGTTGTTTCTGCACCATAAATGATTATCCCGCCCTTGCTAACCTGTCGGGCCAGAGTACAAAAGGGACCAAAGCATGTACTCACTGCTTAGATGATACCGAGAGTGTGTGGCTGAAGCACTCGTGCAAAACCGTGTACATGCGTCACCATAGGTTCCTCCGGAGGGCTCACCCATACCGCAGAATGAAGAAACAATTCGATGGAGAGAAGGAGGACAGTTTAGCTCCAAGGCATTTAAGCGGAAAAGAGGTCTATGATATGGTTAAGGATTTAGATGTTGTGCTCGAAAAGGGACGTAAATCGAGGACCCGTGAGAAGAACTTGATCTGGAAGAAGAGATCAATATTTTGGGATTTACCTTATTGGGAGCACCTAGAAGTTCGCCACTGCATCGATGTTATGCATGTAGAGAAGAATGTATGTAACAGCTTGATTGGTCTCTTACTGAACTTTCGTGACAAAACAAAGGATGGTGTCAATGCACGACTTGACTTGGTTGATATGGACATCAGACCCGAGTTAGCACCGACAAAGACCAATAAATGACGAACTTACCTTCCCCCTGCTTGTTACACTCTGTCCAAGGCCGAGAGAACTGAACTGTGCTAGTGCTTGCATGGTGTGAAAGTTCCGTCTGGTTACTCTGCCAACATGAAGAAACTTGTTTCGATGGAAGATTTGAAGTTAATTGGCATGAAGTCTCATGATTGTAATGTGCTGATGACACAGATGCTCCCTGTTGTAATTAGAAGTATTTTGCCGATCAAGGTCCTAGAGACAATCATGAGGCTGTGTTATTTCTTTAACACAATTGCTCAGAAGGTCATCGATCCCGAAGGACTAGATGCTCTGCAGGACGAGATGGTGACGACTCTATGTCATCTTGAGATGTATTTCCCTCCGTCGTTTTTCGATATCATGGTCTATCTCATTGTTCACATTGTGAGGGAGATAAAGATGTGTAGGCCCATGTTCCTATGTAGCATGTACCCGTTCGAGAGGTTCATAGGAATTCTCAAGTCCTATGTACGGAATCGATCTCGGCCAGAGGGAAGCATCGTCGAAGGTTATGCAACCGAAGGGGTCATTGAGTTCAGCGTCGATTACATGGCTCAGGTCGACCCAATAGGTGTGCCTCGATCTCGCCATGAGGGGAGGCTCGAGGGTATCGGGACCATCAAAAGGAAAACAATCACTCCAGAGATGAGAGCGTATGCTCAAGCCCATTTTACGGTCTTGCAACACATGACTGAAGTGTCCCTGTATATCGACCAGCACAAGGACATGCTTTGTATGAATCCAGGCGGCGGATGTTTGGATCACGAGACTGACTGTGATCTGGTTCAACCAATGGTTGAAGGAGCGACTTGCTACAAGCTCGTCAAGTGATATGCTGACATGGTTGGCAAAAGGGCCAACATTTACGATTGTGACATGGCAAGGATACGACATAAATGGGTACACATTCTATACGCAGGCTCAGGATATAAAGAGCACTAACCAGAACAGCGGTGTCTACATAGATTCATTTAGTACCGATGGGTTGAGGAGCTCCTACTATGGGTTCATAGAGGAGACTTGGGAGCTTGACTACGTGCTTTTCAAGATCCAGCTGTATCGGTGCCGTTAGGTCCATCTCCCACACGTGAAGGTCGACAGGTACGGCGTCACTACCGTGGACCTCGAACGTGTCGGATACAAAGACGAACCATTCGTACTCGCTAACCAAGTTGTTCAAGTCTTCTATGTAACCGACCAGGCAAATAAGAAGCACCACGTAGTTCTTCATGGAAAAAAGGTTGTCGGAGTTGAGAATGTAGTGGGCGAGGAAGAATACAATCAATTTGACGAGTTGTCTCCTTTCGAAAGCGGCATAAGGTCGGAGAAGAGCAGCGTGGTGAAACTAGCTACATACGCGTCGATCATCAGGAAGGGCTAATTTTTAAAGGAGATAAGCAAGTGGAATGATGAATGAAATGTTTATGTGTCATATGTTCTGAATTTGCATTTATGTATATGAGAATGTGTCATATGTGAATTTGTATTGATGTATATGAGAACGTGTCATATGTGTGAATTTGCATTTATGTATATGAGATGTTTCATACCTGAATTTGTGAAATGGATGTGCTTGTTTCTAAAATGAATGTGAATTGGATGTATACATGTACTTATTGTGTTTCTGCTTGTTTCAGAGGGCATAGCTAGCATTTCCTGAGGCTAGCCAATAAACAGAAATGGATTTAGCAATACAAAAGAATACCTCAGACGGTTCCTTACAACAAACCGTCTGTGATTATATATCACAGACGGTTCCATGTAGAACTGTCTATGATAATGCATATATCACAGACGGTTCCATATACAACCCGTCTGTGATAAGGCATATATCACAGACGGTTCCATATACAACCCATCTGTGATAAAGCATATATCATAGACGGTTTTATATACAACCCGTCTGTGATACAGATATCGCAGACGGTTATTTATTGGAACCGTTTGTGATGTCAAACCCTATTTACATTCAGACTTAGGGTTTGTCGCGCCCCCCACTCAAACGATTAAGTTTTTCCAACATCCCACCTCCCCCGAGCCTGTTCGCCTCCTCCCCCGAGTCCGCCGCCTCCTCCTTGAGCCCGGCGTGCCTCCTCCCCCGAGCCCACCACCTCCTCCCCGAGCACGAGCCGCCGCTTCCCGAACCCGGTGCCCCTCCTCCCCTTAGACGCCGCCCTGCTTCTCTGGTGCTCTGTGAGTATCACATCATTGCTTGGCTTTGAAATGTGGTGTAGTGGGCTTGAGAATCTTATGATAATATGTTGATTTGTGACAGAACCTCTATTTCTCGTGAAGATGTCGTCCGCTCATTCTTCGTCATCGTCGCCTCATGCGTCTGATGTGCTGTCCTCTGGAAAATCTAAGCGCAAGAAAAGAGGAATATCGAAAAGGCCGGAGGGCCGATTTACCATCACGAGAGTTCATGTGTCTGGGGCCCCTCTGAGTCCTCCCCAAGCAACGGCCGCATTCCGGACAACGGTCGGAGTAGTTACACGCGAACGGGTTAAGATCACCTATGATTCGTGGAAATACTACACCAAAGTTAGCAATCACAAAGCTGTGCTGCTGAAGGAAAATTTTAAATCGTTCGAGATACCAGAAGAACACAAGGCCTCCGTGCAACGATACGCGTTGCTAGCGGCGTGCAAAGCGTGGAGGAACTTCAAGAGCACGCTTATCAAGGATTACATGGAGAAGGATTTGGCGCCCTTCGAAGTATCCATTCGTGGAGAGTCTTGGGAAGACTTTGTGGCGAAGAAGAAGACGGATGATTTTAGGATTCAAAGTGAGGCGCCAGGCCTCGAGTAAAAAACACGCACTCACGGACTCGGCACGGTGGGTATGCGGGTAAAATCGTGCAATGGAGGATCGTAGCGGCGTGCGCCGGTTGGATGCCTCCTCGCCATTTGCCAGCATCACTGATGAGCGTTCCCAACAGTGGCTAAGGGCGAGGTTATCTACCTCGTCTTCAGGGGTCGTCTCCTTTCCAAATCCCACAGACATGGAAGTATTACGGCGCATGGTAAGATATCGAACTACCTAGTTTGTAATTACTCGATAACTTCATAGGAAGTGAAATAACATTTCGGGCTCTTGCAGGAAGAGCTTAGTACTGCACAATCTTCCCAAGGCTCGTTCCAGGCAGACAGGGAGAGAGATATACTCTCCGCGGCCCTGAGAAACAAGGAGCATCCGGGTCGCACAAGAGGCATTGGTCTTTATGTTGATTGGAACAAAGGATTCTCAAAGGACCCCGAGACGTACCGGAGTAGGAAGAGAGCCAAAGCCGAGCACGAAGCAAAGATACGAGAGGAGATTCGTGCATCCCTTAGAGAAGATATGCGGGATGTCACACGAGAGGAGATTCGTGCATCCCTCACAAATCAGTTGAAAGCCCCCGCCACTATTGTGCTAGCTAGCCCCCCCCACAAACGTTCGAGTAGCTACGCATCTAACCATAACTTAGAAATCGATAACAGATTTCCTGTTGATGACATCCAGGTAATAATTATTATCCCTGGAATGCTTGATCCATTGATAGGTCTGTTGGAGTAGCTAATTTTGTATCGTTATGTAGGGGGCTACGAAGTGCAAGCTCCAAGTGAGATGTGGCTCCATTGCCCTGGATGCTGCTTGGGGCCAGGTGTATCCATCCGGTGTTGGGGCCTTGCTGCACGGTGTAAATATAGCACCGGGTTTCGCAAAAGTGAATGTGGACGGTCTTTATGCCAATTTCGAGGTCGTCCAGCTAGAGAAGCCCCCAAATGACAAGATCATGACTTTAGGGCAAGCCATTGGAGCATTCATCTAGTGGCCTAAGAAAGACATCTGCCTGGAGCTACCTGCACCGGTGCATCTACACCTCATGCTCAGTCGACTCTCGTGAAGTCGACCTATACAAAACGAGGCAGGAAGGGCAAATCGAAGACGGTCGACTCCTGTTCTGATGTACCCTTCTTGCCATTGGCCCGAAAATTCGTGCTAAACAAGCCGTTGATCGAGAGGTTAGACAGCCCTACCATATGATTAGCTTGCACGAGATTGCACACATGGTACATGGAACAGGCCAACAAGACTGATGAACAACGGCGCTCGGGTGTCACTGTCAAGTTCAAGAAGGATCATTTTAACCACGAGGCTCTAGACTGTGTCTTCACGGTGATGTTCGATGACTTGTTCAATCTCTTCAACCTCGACTCCTTCGACGTCTCACTCATGCGATCTTTGGACAACTTTGTAAGTGTGTACAATCACAGTCAATGTTAGTGTAATACCGATAAATGTTATATATAACTCCTTACTTTTGTATATATATATATATATATATATATATATATATATACATGATTTCTGAAGCCGAAGTAAGGCATTCATTCACCGGTAGGTTTCCTCGACCCACACATGGTCTGCGAGCAAACCATCAAGGAGAATTCACAATTCATCGAGGATTACGTGGTGGACTCATTGCTGACTCACACGCAACAAGCAATTCATACTTTTGCCCTACAACCGAGAGGTAAGTGCTTTGCACTAGTAGCTATACTTGTTGATTTGTACTTTATAAGCAACACCAACTTAGGTTTAATGACCATGGCGACATACCTGTGTAGGTTCCACTGGATTCTAATTGTAATTATACCAAAATGAAACTTGGTAATATATCTAGATTCCCTAAAGAGGGCATACTTCACAGTTATCCGAGAATTAATCAACAGGTGAACACATTTTCTTCATAGATAACTCTATTGTACAGTCTTTCCTTCCTTTGCAATAGTTAAGGCTAACTTTTTTGGAATCACGTAGGTCGTTCAAGATGTACTATCCAAAAGGAGGGATATGCAAGGGAGGGACCCTGCGACACGATCTAAATTTCCCGGTATTCATAGTACACATTAATCCTATGTAACACTTCATAGTAATGCCTCTCGAACCAACCAATTCTATTTTTGCAGTGCCACTAGCAACCGCCGTCCTGCAACCTCTGTGGATTCTATGTTTGCCACAACATGGAACTACTCATCGGTTCTGCGATAACCAATGATCCTCAGGTTTATCAATCTTAATGCAATAATTATATCATACTTATCAATTTATATATGCAGGAATTTAATTTTCGTAGCGACAAGTAGCGACCATCGAGGAAACTACGTTGGAACAGAGCTAGCTCATAAAAATTCGAGGACACCTTGCTGCATTATTGAACCGTGAGGTTATAAATTCAAACGGGAATTTCCACAATGTAGATTGAACTTGATTGGGATAAGAGATATTGAACTTAACCGTACATGTGTGTAAATGTACATGAATGGTTAATTTTAGTTAATTGATTTGTGAATATTGGATGCATGTGCTTTTGTTTTTGAAATGAATGTGAATTGGATGTGCTAGCTTGTTTCTGAAATGAATGCGAATTGGATGTGCTAGCTTGTTTCTGAAATGAATGCGAATTGGATGTGCTAACTTTGTTTACGGAAATGAATGCGAATTGGATGCTTGTTTACAAAAGAATATCACGAGCGGTTCCTTAGGACATACCGTCGTGATGCATCATCTCTCACGAGCGGTTTAATCTACAAACCGTGCGTGATGCATCGAATATCACGAGCGGTTTAATATACAAACCGTCAGCGTGATGAGTCGAATATCATGAGCGGTTTCATCGCAAACAAATGCGTGATGTCGACTATCACAGGCGGTGTTATATACAAACCATACGTGACGATAGAACTTTCCACGAGCGGTTTCATACACAAACCCGTGAAAGTTTCTTATCGCTGACGGTTTTAAAACGCTGTGATGACTCATGTCATCACTCACCCATAGACTCAGACGGCTCACAAAACCGTCTGTGATGGCGTTTTTGAACCGTCTGTGAAGACTATTTCTGTAGTAGTGCGAGACCGAGTATCGCGCCGTCGCTAATGGAGTCGCTGAAGCTACTTGGCTCCGCCAGTTACTTCTTGAGCTTCGCACTCCACTGCGCCGTGCTGCTGTCGTATATTGTGACAACGTCAGCGTCGTCTACCTCTCCAGCAACCCAGTTCAGCACCAGCGTACCAAACATGTGGAGATTGACCTTCATTTCGTCCGCGAGCATGTCACCCTCAGCCACGTTCGCGTTATACACGTGCCGACCACTTCACAGTTTGTGGACATCTTCACCAAGGGTCTTCCTACTTCCGTCTTCACCGAGTTTCAGACTAGTCTGAACGTCCGGTCTCCTCCCGCTCTGTAACGCCCCTTTTCCCTTCTTCCCCGGGTCAACCCCTGCCGGTTCTCCCCTCCCCTTGTCTCCTTCCTCCTGGCACCCTCTGCCTCGCACGCCACCCCCGTCGGCCACTACCTCTCTGCCGCCTACTCCCCGCCGCCATGATGACCCGGCGCCGCACGCCTCCTTTTTGCCGCGCACGCCATCGCCGGACTCCCCTCCCTTCGCATGCCCGGTGCCGCGCCGCCACCTACTCCGCTGCTCCCTGCGTCCTCCTTACGCCACCAGGACGCCATCATAACGTCCGTGCGCCGCTCGCCTAGGGACATTAAAATGTCCCAATCATCATCCCTTTAAACATAAAAATGATTTGGGCAGTCATTGGTGGTCCATGACTGAGATAAATATGGTGATTTGGTTTTACTCCTCAAAACCCTAATATTCTTTATTCTGATGCAGGCGATTGTGTGATGAAGAGTATGTTGATGGGTGCTAATGCAGCCCAAAGAATGTTGATGTGCGAAATGATCCGCCTAGACAACCCTAAGGACTTAATCTTGTCATGACCTCCCGTGTAAAACAAGTACAACCACAAGTCTGCAAACTGCAACTTGGCTTAGTAGATTTATTGAACCTTGAAAATCAGTCTCACGGAAGGAACAATAAAGGGTGCAAGTGTGAGCTTGATCACGTTTGAATGGGACACCGATGATGAAGTGCCTTCTACAGCAAGATGTAGGGGGTGACATCCCGCACCAACATATGGGCGTAACCCCATATAGGTGAGATGACGAAAGGGGCGAGATATTTTTGAAAGGTTACTGTGACGGTCGCTCAACTACATGACTAAGGAATCATGTGGGGTAACGAGTATGACTATCTCTTGTGGGTAAAGTGTACAACCTCTGCAGAGTCTAAACTGTTTAAACAGACGCGTCTACGGTCAAAGGCGGACATAGGAATCTTTACTCGAGTTAGTTCTACTTCAAAAACCTTGTGATTGGGATGAAAAATGTGGTGGGCTCACCTAGCCCTGAGATTGGATTTTGCCTGAGTGCTCGAACTCAGTGGTGTTGGTAATTGGGGACGGACCCAATCAAAAGTAAGCATAAGGTAGAGTTTCTGACAGAGGGAACCTCTGCAGTTATAAATTATTGCACAATTACTCTATTTAACAAAAATGCAATTTATTAAAAATGCTAAGTAATAGGACTTTGTAGTTATGATAATTGAAAATATTGCTTTAGCAAATAAAAGAACCCGAGCCATCCTTGTTAAGCCTTGCATGTATATTATTGCATTGTGTATTGGCTCGCGAGCACGGAAGTTGTGCTCATTCTCGCTCTCTCCCCCAAAACCCTCAGGAGCAGGAAATCCTAGAGATTACGACTATTACGAGGATCCAGAAGTTGGAGGTCCGGGAGATGATGAAGTGTAGAGTAGTCTTTAGATGTTCTAGTCTCGCCCCAGTCCAGTTGACTCCGTCGGTACTTGCGTGCATCCAATATTATCCAAGCCTTGGTTAATATCGGGCGCACACAGGTTTTCCCCAGTCGCTTGCCTGTGGAGAGATGAGCTCTCACCCTTTTTGCTTCCGTTGTCGCTTCTGCTTTTGTAATGTAATCAATTTGGCTTGTTCGGTCCGTTTTGTAAAACTCGACCCGACGCGGTCTATGTAAACTCTGTTGTGTTGATTAATGAATGGTATGGTTTTACGCTATGTATGAATTAATTCAGTGATGTGTCTGTGAGTGCTAGCTACTGATTCAGGGAATAACACAGTGTTTTACAGATGATTCTGGATTAAAAATCCGGATCCGACACTGCTCCGACAACGGGGCGTGTTAGACGGATTGGTCACATGCACGTTCACGTGCACGGTGCTTCGGTCCTCCGCACCAGACGCGCTACAGCGCCATATAGGCTTGAGTCCAGATGCAATGGATAGCTTCGGTTAGTTACGTCAACAACCTAGGATTAGTCTTGTTTCTATCTTTTGCATTCCTGTTGCAGTGTGAAAGTGAAATCGCCCAGTGGAGAAGTAAACACACGACTAGCTGTTAGGCGTCAACTGAAACATATCGCGAGTGGTCGCTGCTGCTTCCACTCGCTTCATCCTGGCTATGAATCAAATCAAAATGGAAACAGTACTACGTGGAATTGCTTCATGCGTGCAGAAAAATCAGACTTGGGAGATCAGAGCATACTGCACAGCTAGCAACTATAGAGAATTAAGTTCAGAACCCAGTGAGCATTTATAAAGTACTACTAATCAACTCGATTAAGCATCTTCAAGATTCAAGATCAGAATAAGAAAGGTGCGTGAATCCAAGTGGCTCTCAACCAAAAATCTCCTATGTAACGTACCCAGGAGGCATAACGAAAGTACGGTAGACTACTACTACTACTACGCAGTGGCATCACATCAACTTCGTCTTCGACAAAGAAGAAAAGTAGCACTGTAACCTTCCCATCTCTGGAGCTTTCTTTTCTTGATCAAAACTCGAAACTCTGTGCAGCTAACTAAGATGTTCTTCCAGCGAACGAAGCCAGGATGGGTTGCTTTTCGTCGTCGGGGTTGTGTTGCTCACTGTCGACCTCGGTGTCGGGGTTGTCAGCACTGGTATTGGCATCGGTGTTGGCATTGGCAGTGGGGTCGACCTCGTCCTCGATGTTGGTATTGGTGTTGACATTGGCGGTGAGGTTGACCTCGGCCTCGGTGTCGGACGGGGCAGGAATCCTGGCACCGTTCTTGAACTGAACCAGTATGGCGGTCGTGTTGTCAGTCGATGGCAAGCAACGATCAAGAAGGTCCTCACAAATGGCGCGCAGAGTTGTATCCCCCTGCGTTGATCACAGGATATGTCAAGGGAACGGGAACAACAATTCCAACAACAAATGAATGAAATGCAAAACATCCTATTCTCTTCAAGTGTAGACTTTAGATGCCAATCTGCAAGATAGTCAATCAGCTATGCCAAGAAGATCCCATGCACAGGAAATACACGCGGTACTAAACGTTGCTATATTTAAGAGCACATATTCTGCGTGTCCTTTATATTGTCAGCATGAAGTCACAAGTCAGTACTAGAACAACATTATTCACCCAATAAACATTTCTGTATCTGGTAGGAGAGTTCTTTTAATGTATTACTGTCATGACAAGCAGACAAAATGAGGAAAAGAAGACTCACAGATTGTAAGTGCTGGCGTACGAAATCAACCACATTCTGACTTGACATGCAATCCCTGAAGGGGTGAAAAACAGGTGTGTAAGTGTAGTATGGAAATATAAATGAAGTTATAAAAGCATCAAATAGGAGAGAAAATAGATGTGCCAATGGGTACTAGTGGCTGGGTCTTTATGGGCTGTATAGCAGATTGTGGTAAATTGAGTTTAGTCCATTATTAGCATTAGCACTCTCCCAAGTCCTAATTGAGCAGAAAACTACGGCACAAGATATATTCTACAACTTAGCACAATCCCTATAGGTGTAAATGTTCATGAAGTGCCAAGGTTCTTGAATTATGCTCTTGCAAGATAAATCAAATATATATGGCGACTGGTGGCCATTTCCAACTAAGAAAATTAGATACCAAACCATCAAGTTAAATAATTATCCGAACATTATGAAGCACTAGCTAACGCAGGGACTGGCACATGTCCCTCATTTCAGTACCTTCAACCTCTCCAGCAACATTACATTGCTCAGGATAAAATCCTTCACCATGAAAAACCATACAAAATGCACTACACATAGTGGTGCAATGGAGAAGATACCACCATTTCAAAAGAAAAAAGTAGAGTAGATACCAGTCCAGGCCACATTCAGTTTAACTGAACCAAAATGGACAAACCGCTCTAGATAAATGCTACTGTCTTGGAAGAAACAAGCCTAGCTAACATTTGAAGTTGATATATTCTGTATGAACATTTGGAGTTGGGAGCAGGTATAATAAAATAATCACTTCTGTTATTTTTAGCTGAGGACTTACCAGATGCCGTCACTTGCTATAACGAGAAACTCAGTATCATCAGTTATGTCCACCTAACAAAAGAAAGTCATTTTCAACTAGAACACACCCATCGAAACAAACTTTTACTCCCATAAAACAACTTAGTTACACTTACAGTGCGAACATCCGGATTGCATGTCACCATTTGTTCTGAAGGAGGCAAAGTTTTGTTCCGCTTGAGTGCAAAATCACCTGAAATGTAAGCAAGCAAAACGCCAATTACAATGCAATAGATTCTATACAACCAACCAAAAAGAAATCAGATAAGACTATACCAATCGCTCTGGAGAGGGCTAAAATTCCTTGAACACGATAGACGCCCCATTGTTGCCCTAGTACTCGTCCTTCTTGTACTTTAGCAAATCTATCCCTCAATACTTGTCCTCCTGCTCTTTGAATTCTCTGTCTTTCAGGCTGAAGGATTGGTTTGTGATCGGTGGATAAATCAATTGCCTTTGGATACGATGGAAATAAGCAGAACTTTTAGACACCATATGAATGTATTTGTTATGACAAAAGAGCCACACAACGAGACATTTGACAAGAAAATAGTCATTACACCTGACCATTCCTTGAGAGTACGCAACGAGAATCACCAACATTTCCAACAATGATCTGGTTGTGTCTAATAAGAACCACACATGCTGTGCTTCCTTCGTTCTGCGGCCCAATGTAAGGGGTTGCCTGGGGATCCAAACTGAGGTATATAACAGACAATTCAAAAAATTATGAAAGAAAAGGGTTCTATGTGCTCTCCAATAAAAGAAGCAAACCAGTGCAAGAAAGAAATGAAGAATTCAAAAGAAAAAAGTGATATCTCACATAATACCTTAATTATGAGAACTTAAGAAGCTTTTGGTCTCCAGCTAGGTAAACCAGGCACTCAATGTAACAACTAATTGAGGCTAGGTGTTAAATATATCACTTCCAACTCCAAAGCACATCTCGAAAAAGAACAATAGAGCCTCCATATCATACACATCCATTCCAATTCCTTTCTATAGATAATAATATGCGTGCTATATGGCAAGAGATAAAATTTTGAATAACTTCTTCAATAGTTGGATGCTTAGAGAACATTCAAGAGTTGATATATCACCTCCAGGGAAGGCCAATGGTTAGCACAAACACCAGTCTTGAGACACTGTATCCAATTGCCATAACCACGAGGATTACCACGAGGATTAGCTAACTCCCTCCATTCATCCGATTGTTGCAGCTGCTCATCAATTCTGTAACAATCAAACAGGAACAGCGATTACACATTTCGTAGTTGCACGTGGAACAAGTGCAATTATTTTGTTTTCCAAGAACAAGTGCAACTACAAACAAAATAGTTGTAACATTGCCCTTTCGCCTTCCACTATTGATAAAGGGGAGAAGTTATGTAGCCTGAGATGTAGAATACATGAATTAATTAACTACAAACCTGAAACACACACGCTCCATTGCATTAGCCACATTATTGTGATAGTCTGCTTCATTGACAAGCTCAGTATGAAATTGTCTAGCACAATACAATGCTACTTCAGCTCCTGAAACAGAAAACAAACGAGGGGATTTGATCATATGCCACTATCAAATATTGGTAATTGATTATTTGCCACTCATATGTGGATGACATGTGGCCCCAGGAGCCAGATGTCATCCACACATGCAGTGGTAAATCATCAAATCCACTCTTTTGGAGTGGCAAATAATCAATTTTTCCAAAACAAATAACTCACTATAGCCATCTTATACAACTGAAAAATAAGGATGCATCAACAATACTCCTGTGTGCATAGAAGCTTATATATCAAAAGAATGTTACGAACACCAGTAGCTGAATATCCCTTCAATAGGTAACATTGGAAAGAAAGCATATACTGGGCAGTCAACATATTGCTACTAAGTCTATCTCTCTCTCAAAAGAAAAGGGCCAATCTGTGAAAATACTCTTAATTATTATGACTCTTTCTCCCAACTCCAATCCATGAAATGTTTGGTCCCTAGCAATTTCTATTTTTTCATAATTCATCTTATCCCTGTGGGCTCTCGGCTCAAAATAGATAGTACGTTCAACTGCAGCTTATTAAAGAATTGTGTCATGATGATTATCTGAAATATTGGCAGCCGAAAATTACAACGTAAATAGTAAAACGTCCAAAGCATGCATGCAGACAATTTAACACACACAAATGCACACGATCTGTATTTTCTAGAGGACTGAATTCCATGATATTTTAATCAATGCATGAAGTGGTCGGTTATGCTAACAGTTGGAAATATTGAAATTTGCTGTAACAAGATGAGAATGAAGATCAAACCTCCATGGCCATCATAAACACCAAAGAATGATGTGGACTTGGAGCCATCTACATCTAGGATAGCTGCACGCTAGAGAATAAAAAGGGTACAAATCAAGCTTAGTATTCCACCACAATTACTTGCAAGTCGATCATATTTTGTAGAACTATCATCCCGATAATCTTACAAAATACCACAAGATTACTCACAGCATCTTCCATTTTCGCACGCCATCCTTGCATAGATGATGCAGCATACTTAATTATGTCATTCTCTTCTTCATCGGTAAACTTTAATGTTACAGGACGGCTGTTAGATGCACCCATGGTAGGCTTTGCTTTCCTGAAAAATTCTAGTGTGAATATAATATCGCAGAAATCCTTATCAACAAAACTAAGCAACAGAAGTAAATTGACTATACTGATATTGCATTACAGATCGCATAAATAGCGGAAAAACTTGATAAAATATGAAATACAAAGTTAAATAGCACCATCATGTTACTGCATGTAAAACCCAAATCATAACATCAAATTCCAAAGTGAGAAAAGAAGTGAAAACGAAAAAAAAAAGGGTAAAGACGTTCAAAAAAAAGAAAAGGTAAAGACAAGAATGCACGGTTCCATCTTTCAAGAACGAACCAGTCAGTCTTAAACAAGAAAGGCAAATCAACATCAAGAATTGGCCAGCTCTTCGACGTATCAAAACCCAAAAAAATGTTTCAGTAAGTCAGCTAGCAGTTTACAGTGCACATTAACACTTAGCAAGAAGAATTAAAGAGGGTGGAAATCTTCACGGGGCCAAAATTTTCAATTCATGTGAAATTCCAAAGACACGCCACAGAATTTTTTTCTTTCTTTCCAGTAACGAACTACTCCACTTAACAATGTGACACCGCACAGTCACGGGGAAGTAAACAGGAGAAAAAGATGGTAATAAACAGGAAGGCACCATTCAATCTTGCAAGACTCAATCTCTCCGTCAGAAAGAAGGAACCCACATCAATAAATGGAGGAAACCTCTTTGATATGACAAGAATCAGGAAAACGTTTCACGAAGTGAGACACAGAGAGATAATTGGTCTTGCACCACACATTAGCACCCAACAGCAAGAACGAATAGATAGCATCAAGTAAAGCCACATTAGGAAATAAGAAACGAAGACATTTTTAGCACATCAAAACAGAAAATAAAGTAATAAAACAAGTAAGAGAGACGGGTAGATCGAAATCAAGAACAATGAGTTGCCGCCCGCACATTAGCATCAAGAACAGCAACAAGAACAAGAGGCCGGAATCAAGAAACGGATGGTGCAAATCCACACGTTGTGAAAAAAAAAACCACATGCAGAAACAGCCATTTCTGGAACAACATACCAAAACAGGAAATAAAGTAAAAGAAAAAAAAAAGAGACAAGCAAATATCGTCGAGTCGCCATGCACCACATCGGTATAGCACCAGGAACAACAAGAAGAGGCACCAATGGAAACGGATGGTAAGATCAAGACCACCCAGTTAGGAGAAGAGGATAGGAATAGAGATCACCATGGAGTCAAGGTGCTCGTTAGCCTCTCCTCCTCCAACAACAAAACCACCACCAACTGCAAAAGCAACAACAGAACAGAAGCAGCAGCAACAACAAAAACAGAGGATGCAAAAGAGCAAGTGAGATCGAAGAAGAGAAGCAAACAGAGATCACAATGGAGTCTCAGTGCTCGTTAGCCTTCTCGTCCTCCAATAAAACCACCACAAGTCACCAACTGCAAAAGCAAAAACAGCAGCAGCAGCAACAACAACAAAAGGATGCAAGAACACGAGATAAGATCCAAGAGTGGCGGTAAAACCCCACAAAAAGGTCTCGAGATTCAAGAAGAGAGATGTACAATGCTTTGCTCGATCAGTAGCGTGCAACACTAACAAGAACGATCAAAAACAGCAACGGCAACAACAGCAGCAACAAAAAGGTGCAAGAACACGAAACAAGATCGAAGAGCGGTACAAAAACTCACAAAAGGGCCACAAGATTCAAGAAGAGAGTACGCACGATGCTCTGCTCGATCAGCAGCACTCAACAACAACAAGAACGATCAAGAACAGCGACAGCAACACCACCAACACAAGGATGCAGGGAAGCAAGATGAGATGGAAGAAAAGGGGGTAAAGCTAGAGAAGAAGAAGAAGAAAGGATCTTACGGAGGCAGACAAAATTTGAGAAGAAGCGAAAGTGGTTGCGCAAAGTTGCATGCAGCAGAGATAAAGCACCACCAACTTCGCAGGCGAGGCTCTTCTCTTTCGCCCGGGCCCGTCCCGTCCGTTGGATCGCTGCTCGTGCCCCATCCAACGCTCCAGGCGCACGCGTCGTGCGGCATGTGCCACCCTGGTCCGCTCGCCCTGCCTTGGCCGTCCAATGGAATCCACGTGTACAGTCATGATGTGGATCCCACATGGCGTGAGCGGAGGAAGGAGTCCCCGCCGCCGCGGCGCCGCTCCGCCGAACGGCTCTTGCTTCCGAGCTGTTTCTTCGCCGCAGCAGTCGATTGGTGGGCGGCGGCCGCAGCCGCTCTACTCGTGAGCCACACTGTCTCCCCTGCTCTTCCTTCACGGTGTCCAGGCGGCGGAGGCCAGCGGGGCTGCAACAAGCTCCACGGGTCCCCACCCTCGCCGTCATCGCCGATTCCACTCCTTACTCTGCTCCGGCTGCCGCGCAACCGCAGCCTAGGGGACCCCCTCTCCGTCCTCCACGGGTCTAGAGGGCGGCTGAGCGGCGCAGAGTGCTCCACCTCCCTGCTCTTCGCGGAGGAGCAAGACGAGCCACCGGTGTGGAAGGAAGAGACCGGGCATGGAGGAGGCAGCGGCGCAAATCAAACGGAAGCAGTCTCATGGAGAGGGAGATGGAGCGCCGCCGGGAAATTTTTTCACGCGTTGGATTCTCCGGTAGGTTGGAGTGGGATGGGCCGGGAAATTCCAATCTTGTGCACGTCCAAACAGGCTTTCATGTAGGCCGGAAAAACTTCCCGCGTCGATTGGCCGAGATCTCGGCCTATCCCGGCCCATCCAAACAACCCCTTTATGGATTAATCGCTCAATTAGTACCATGTGATCTTTGTTTTTGCGGGCTTCGGTTTTTTTTTTGTTAAACAATAGAATTCATCGGGTAGAAATCTCAAATCAATCACACAATAAAGAGACAAAATGTAGAGGAGAATCCAATATCTTTATTCATCGTGTATGTTGTATATCAGGTTTCTCGTATTTATAGCCAAAAGGGTAAACCCCTCCAAGGGGTAATTAAGTCTTTTGCCCACCAATTAGGTTTCTTAACACTCCCTCTTAGGCAATAGATAATAATATGCAAATGCCTCATCAAAAACTCCTTCCAAAAACTCATTATGAAAAAAAGGAATGGAGAAAATAATACATTACATTCATAAGTTGCATTACACTTGTTGCCTTATTAAAAAAAATTATGTGAGAAAATTTTAAGAAAACTCACTAAGGAAAAAATGTACAACATTTAATCTTTGGAATTCATTCTTCAAGATTTTGGATAAATTCTTAGGATTTGATAACGGTTATGATCTAGGGATTTACTCTCCTTGAACCCTGTAACTCTTTAACCCGTCTATTCCAATGCCACGAATACATCTTTGGAAACTGGATGCATGCAGGGACTTAGTGAATAAATCAGCTAGATTTTCACAAGACTTTGTTTGTAGGATCTTTATCTCAACATTCTTCTGGAGTTCGTGAGGATAGAAAAATTTAGGAGCAGTGTGCTAGGTGATGTTGCTCTTGACATTACTCGTTTGTATTTGTGTAATACAAGCGACATTATCTTCATAGATAATTGAGGGAGTATGGATGACACTAATGCCATAAGACTTCTGGATATGGTTAATCACACATCTGAGCCAAATACATTCACGTGAGGCTTCATATAGTGTTATAATCTCTAAGTGGTTGGTAAAAGTAGCAACCAATGTCTGTTTAGATGACCGCTAAGAGATGACTGCACCACCACAAAGAAAAGCAAATATGATGAAACACAAAGGTTCTGTTTTGGCCCGATCTTTCGATGAGAAGGTAAGTTCGGTAGTAGTCGCTCAACTCTCACGATCCTAGCTACGAACTCGTAAGGCTCGAAATCACGCAATCGCTGAACTGCTCAACAAGTCGTTATCAACTGTGCACGAATACCCGGTTGACCTGATCACGAAGATCGATTCCTGCATACACCGAAGAAGCACACAAGAACAAGATAAATAAGCAATCTGAAATTGCGAATAGGAATTGAATGTATTGATAAGTGGGGTTTTGAATAACAATGTTGCTGTTGATCCCGCCGACCAAGAGGACAAAGCATAAAGTAGCAAAGCTAAACTTCAATTAACAAAAACCGAGGAACTAAAGGGAGGGCGGCAACTATCTATAAGAGAAGGGAGAGGCGGTGTGGGTACTGTTCATGCATGAACAGTACCATATGAATAGTGCCAACCCTAGGTTTCCATATGGGCCAAGGAGGTGGCCAGCCCAAATAACCTAAAGTGGTGGTTGTCCTTTAAACCCAATAATTAATACAAGGCCCTCAGCCAATGTGAGGTAGCGCCGCACCAGATATAAGTGAAGTAAATTCGTCGGCGTGTTGGAGTAGCATTTCACGCAGCCGAATCGATGGCAGTAGAGTAGCCCGGTTGGAGGTGGAATAGCAGTTGTATCCAGCGGGTTGATGTCCTCATCAAAATCTAGTCTAAGATTTTTCACTATAGGGATCTGACAGATAGCCAGCATATCTTTGGGATTTAGTAATGATCATCAGGATTTATATACGATCTTCATAATATTTACATTGTTGACCAACTAGATCTAAATTATTAATTGGTAAAACCTTCAAGGTAAATTGAATCAGTAATCATCATATTAGCACCTTTTAGGCTTGCCTAAAATTAAGATTTTCTAAATCTCAAGTTTGATTATCGGTGTTTAGCATATGCCCCCCTGAAGAAAACTTTTGTTGAAGTCTTGTTGCTCTAATACCTTTCATATATTTTTCAAAAATGAATATATGCAAGAATATTGTGATCAAATTAACTAGATTATCACAATATAGTCTTATAGACAAATATCATGTTACTCATCTGGAAATTTTAAGATAAAACTATTGGGGAGTAACATGCTTAACTTATCAAATACCACTATTTGATTGTGTAACACAAGTAGATTGCCCTTGTAGAGGACATAGGGTTAATATTAGTTGTAAAGTCGTATGCCTTTCGGATACAACTTATAGGAACCTTTCAGGGTCTTAATATTTTGGATACAAGTAGGGTGGTTAAAGTTACAACCAATGGTCTAATCTACATATCTCTAAAGTATGATTGTACCACAATAGAATAAAATATAATCAGTCTTATCTTTGACGTCTAGGGGATTAATTGCCACAATGACCAATGTATGTCGTACCTTCATGGCACTAGAGGAAATCATCATTCCACTAGCTTCTGGTGGAAGATGCACTTTATAAGTGCTTATGTAACGCACTTCTGGTATTTAGGTCCCTCATTACATTCTTTCGGGTATTGATGGGTCATTGTCTACTTCTTTGGATCATATAATCATTGGTGTGATTAAGCGCTTGATTGATAAGATAATTTTCCTTTAGGAGATACTTTTTTTCAGTAAGAGGTTTTATATATATTGTGATTTTATTTCCTTTCTTACTAGGAATTTTGTGTCCTTCGAGGATCTCGTCAAAGATTTTCAGAACTCATTTACTGCATATTTTATTATTCATTCACGGCATCTGCCAGAATTATTATGCAACAGAACATTATTTCATTCATAATAGGAGAGTAGCGCTCTCTATGAGGACCTTTGAACCATAGCTTTCACCACCTTATTATTTTCATAATGACCCATCAAGTCTGAACTACCTGGTTCCAAGACTTTTATTTATCAATTATGGTTCAGCCTCAGATGCTACCTTTATGTGACCTGATATAAATGCTTCAAGCGCTCGTCCATGAACTTTGGTTCGGATCTATGTTCTCGTAAGAGAAATTTTAACGATTGCAGAGGCAAAGTGGTTGTCGATGATTTTTCTCCCATATCCTCCTAATTGAGGATATCTCAATGTTAACGAGATCTTTATCATTTCCCAAATGAATTATTCTTGATCGTTCCACATTCCCAGCATTGTAATATGCGTGCATCAAGTTGCGGGGGTTTTCATCTTCATGAAGAGCCTCTTTATGAGGTATTTCACCTTCAAGATGAGCAAGAGTGTTCAAAGTGTGATTGATGATTATTTTGACTAGTGTCGTTTGATCTTAGACTCGTAGGCATCCCCACAGATTTTAGACAAGGACTAATAAATCAATTTTATATAGATGGATATACTAATTCAACCCGGGGTATTCTACTCTTAGTAGTGTATTTACTACAAGTAGACACTATGCTAACTCCTTCATAATTAGAAAGTATCTGACGGACTCCCCGCCTCTAGCGTATAGGAGCATAAACTAAACCTTAATTTTAGCTTGGCTAGTGCGTGTATCTTAGTACTAAAGATATTTTCCTTCTGAAAAATATCACGATGTTTGAACTTTTGGACATTTCTCTCCCCTAATGTCGAGATGTGATATTTATTAATAGCTGTCAACAATCGAGTCGTCGATCTTACGAAATAAATAGAGGGAAATAGCAAAGAGTTCTTGGGAGAGAATAAGATTGCTCTTTATTGTAGTGAACTGGATCTTTACAGAGGGTGCCTTAGGAAAGGCAACAGACTAGCCCTAAATTACACAATGTACATTGAATGTTATGCTTGAATTGTCATCAAGTCACTAGGTCTTGTATGCTTCAATCTCCTGGAATTCGATTGGCCTGATTGATCCCATCATCCACCTTTAAATAGTTGGCGAAGTGGTGGCAGTTACTCCTTGAAGAGGCGCCCTTTGGAAGTGTCGCGTCTGGTCGGAGAAGGGGTGGCAGCTGGTAGAAAACCAACTGACCAGCAGTTGATGTTAGCAGGAGATATAACCATGTAGTGGTTATTGTCAGTGACTTAAGGCTGTAAACATCGTGTGGGTTGGAAAAATTATAGCACATGTTCCATTCATCACATGGCAAAGAATGTACTTGGAATCGGGTCTAAGTACCAGTTCATTGCTCCTACGAGCAGTTACCTAGTCAGGGATAAGGTACAGGACCCCCTCTGACCAGGTTACCCATCATGTAACCTTTGGAATCCTTACGACCATAGGGGTCGTTAGCCTTATGGGTTCGGACGCGAAGGCATGCGTCTTTAATTAAACAAAATAATATTTAGAGTTTTAATCCTCGTCAGCTAGCCCCCGAACTTTAAATGAATTTGTAGCGTGAACTCCTTCCAACGAAGATTCTTATCGGGAAAACCCCCCGTCTTAATGACACGAGAAATAAGGTGATCTGTATTCACTTTAAAGTTGAGAACTGCCTGGCAAACCGAAGAGTTTTTGCCCGTTTGGTTTTGGGCAACCTTCCATTGCAGTTAATGAGAGTACGGCTATAAAACCCCCATCACGCATAGCTTTAGGGCTTTTATACCCTCCGATTTTCATCAAGTCTCCTTTCATCTTTTTGCAAAAGTCTCCTCCGACCTCCTCTCATCCTCTTGCAAAAAACTTCTCCGACCTTCTTTCAACCTCTCACCCAAAATCCAACCATGTCGGACTTAATCACCAAATGGTTGGTTTCGATCTGAGCGATAGGAAGCTTAAGACTTTGGAGAAGATTGGGATGCTCCCGAACAAGAATCTGGTTTCTTAGAGGTCAGCGGCCGAAAAGCATTTCCCTAGCGGTGAAGAGGGAGAAATCCCTATTTTTCTTGCTTACATTGAATGTGGATTCAGATTGCCAACACACAAATTCCTCTCCAAGGTTCTCGAATACTATGATATTTTGGTTTAATCTAAGTCAGAGGAAGAACACGCCAAACACTTGAGGTTAGTCCTAAAGAAACTCAGAGAGCATCAATTGTATGCTAAGTTCAGTAAGTGTGATTTCTAGAAAAAAGGAAGTTGATTTTCTTGGTCATGTGATGACAGCCGAGAGAGTAGCAGTTGACCCCGGTAAAATCAAGGCAGTGTTACAATGGGAGCAGCCCAAGACAGTAACTCGGATTCGCAGTTTCTTGGGAATGGCAGGATATTATCGTTGTTTCATCAAAGGATTCTCAACGATTGCTAAGCCTCTTACGCAGTTGTTGAAGAAAGAAAAAAAGATCACTTGGACCACAACTTGTGAAGAAAGTTTTCAAGAGTTGAAAAAATGATTGACTTCAGCCCAATGCTAATTCTACCAGATATTCAGAAAGATTTTGATATCTACTGCGATGCTTCGCGTCAAGGATTAGGATGCATCTTGATGCAAGAAGGAAGAGCTGTCGCTTATGCGTCAAGGCAATTAAGACCTCATGAGGAGAATTACCCTACCCATGATCTGGAACTAGCTGTCGTAGTGCATTCCTTAAAGATTTGGCGTCATTATCTCATTAGTAATCGCTGTGAAGTTTACACCGATCACAAGAGTCTGAAGTATATCTTCACTCAGTCAGATTTGAACATGAGGCAGAGAAGATGGTTAGAATTGATAAAAGATTATAACATTGGAATCCACTACCATCCTGGAAAATCCAACGTAGTTGCAGATGCTTTAAGTGCTCTATCTACTGTAACACTTTGGAGGTAAAGGAGGGTTGCCCAGAACTTTATGAAGAATTTCAGAAGCTGAAGCTAGAAGTTGTACTAGAAGGATTTGTGGCTAGTCTGGAAGTACAGTCCACCCTGGAGAAACAGATTCGTGAAGCAAAACCAAAGGATCTCGTAATTTCAGACATCATGCTCAAAATGACATAAGGGAAATTTAAAGATTTCACCAAGGATGATCAATGTATACTTTGGATAAATGGGTTTATCTGTGTGTCAGATGTTGATGGTTTAAGACAACTAATCTTAAAGGAAGCTCATGATTCGAAGTATTCGATTCACCTTGAAGTAATAAGATGTACCAGGATGTTAAGAATAAATTTTGGTGGCCTAATTTGAAGCGAGAAGTCGCAGAGTTCGTTGCCTTGTGCGACATATGCCAGAAAGTAAAGGCAGAACATCAGAGACCAGTAGGTTTGTTACAACCGCTGAAGATTCCAGAGTGGGAGTGGGAAGATATCGGAATGGATTTCATTACCGGTTTACCCAAGACTCAATCGGGTTACGATTCAATTTGGGTAATAGTTGATCATTTGACTAAAGTTGCCCATTTCTTGCCAGTCAAAACCACTTACTCAGGAGATCGTCTTGCAGAATTGTACATGTTAAGAATCGTCAGTTTGCATGGTGTGCCCAAGAAGATAGTGTCAGATCGAGGATCTTAGTTCACCTCTCGATTCTGGCAAAGTTTGCATGAAGCATTTGGAAAACATCTGAATTTCAGTACCGCGTATCATCCTTAGACAGATGGACAGACTGAAAGAGTTAATCATATATTGGAGGATATGCTGAGAGCTTGTGTTCTAGCTAATGCTACCAGTTGGGACAAGAGTTTGTCGTATGCGGAATTCTCGTACAACAACAATTACCAAGTGAGTCTGCAAATGTCACCGTTTGAAGCGTTGTATGGTCTGCATGCAGAACCCCATTGAATTGGTCAGAAACAGTTGGACGTTTAGTTTTTGAGCCAGATATTATTCAAGAAGCAGAAGAACAAGTGGCCATGATCAGAGAAAGATTGAAGATAGCTCAGTCCAGGTAGAAGAGTTATGCTGACAACCGTCGTCGGGATCTCAGCTTCGAACCTGAGGATTTTGTGTATCTTCAATTAACCCCACTCAGAGGTGTGAAAAGGTTTCATGCCAAAGGGAAGCTTGACCGAGGTATGTTGGTCCATTCAAAATTTTAGGACGCCGTGGAGAAGTTGCCTATCAGTTGGAGTTGCCACAGTTGTTACCAGGAGTACATGATGTCTTTCATGTCTCGCAGCTAAAAAAGTGTCTTCGTATGCCAAAAGAACAAGCCCCTTTGGATTCAATTGAGTTGAAAGAGAATCTCACTTACAAAGAGCAGTCAATCAAGATTTTGGATGTCATAGAGCGTCATACCAGAAGTAAGACTGTTCGTTTTTGTAAGGTTCAGTGGAGCAACATGTAACATCCCAAATCTTGGATTGTGTTTCAAATGTAAGAAAATGTGTAGAAATTAAAACTTTTCTTACAAAATGTATAGAAATTTAAAACTTTTCTTACACTTTGTTAGTGTATGAATTTTCTGTAATTCTTGTAAAGGAATTGTGGGAAATCAAAAACCTAAATCTCCCAATTGACTAAGTCATGACCCTCCTTTTTCAAATCCTTGTCAAACCTTGTGATCATCCTTTGAAAATATTTTTAATAAATTCTAGGGATGTTGTGGGACTCCTCTGAAAAATTTCATAATTTTTAGAAATTGTTTGGATATTTTAAGAGGTCAGTAAAAACAGTTTGACGTTGAGTCAAACCCTAGCTCAGAAACTTAGGGAATTTTTAGAGAAAAATTCTCTGCATAAAAACCTCTAAAATTTTTATACAAGGTCAATCCTAGAGTTAGCAAACTCTTGTAAAAATTTCAGAATTTTTGGAATTAGTTTGTTACCTGAAAAAATTCCCCAAATTTTTCTGTTCTATTTCAAAACCCTAACCTGAGTCACTGTTGGGCTCGAGTCAGACCCGAGCCCAACCACTTGACTTGGTCGAGCCAAGTCATCTAATTGCACCCGGGCTCGGCTCTTAGGCGCGCCCTGTATCAGCTGTAGGATCTCAATCAAACGCTCCAGACCTCATGCGACCGTTTGGACCACCCGAGGTGGGGATTCAATCTCAACCGTCCATTTCTGATCCAACGATTCCGATCCCTTGACTCAACCTAATCTTCATTTTCTGTTCTTCTTCTTCCTCCTCGCGCCCGTACACGCGTGCGCCATGGTAGCGGAGGAGGAGGGCCATGTCACCTCTGTGGTGTCCTCATCATCGACTCCTTGCCGCTAAGCATTAAATGTTGACCAGCTTTCGCCCCCAAAGTCTCCTTTTCTCAGCTGCTCCCATCATTTCAACTTGCCCATGGCAGGGCCGTGGACCAAGCTCATAGTAGAGCTTTGCCCTAGCCTACCGTTGTTTCCCCTGGCTATATATAGCCTTGAGCTCCCGCTGGGTTCCTCTTTAGCACCCCTTTGCCACCCTAGCTCCCTCTCTGTGAGGTTGTGCGCAAATCACCGAGAGCCCCTTTTTCGCCATTGTCGGTCGTTCGAGCTCTTCGTCGTCGACAGTGCTCCAGTGGTCCTTTTGCCCAACGTTTCGCTCCCTTTTGGACCTATGTTTATCGCAAGTCTTTCTCCTAACTCAATGTGGGTTCGTCTTCGCAGGGTTAACCTAATTTGGAGTTGCGCTGTTTTCGACCGAAGCTCTTCGTTTTCGTCCCCAACTCCGGTAAGGGTCTCTGTTGTTCGATTGTTTGCTCCTGGACCATCTAGGAGGTCTTTCGAAGCTGTCTTTACCGTTCCTTTCTGTTCTCTTTGCTTAGGACCACCTCTCCGCATTGACCTCCTCAGCGCCGGCGGTGGTCGCCGTCGCCAGAGCACCTCCGACCTCCTCTGGACCTCTTCCGCACTCAGGTGACCTCCTGTAGTCCCTTAGTGCTTGGGCACCCACTACCTTGGCCGCTGCGGAGCTCCTCTTGCTTTTCGTATTTGGCCGTGCTTGGTGCCGCCGCCCCTTTCCGGCTCGCCAACATTTTAGGCCAGCTCCGCCGTCGAGAGTACCCTTGGGGGGTGCGCAATGATATTGCGCTCGTTTTGCCGCTTTTGGTTTGCGCCGTCGTGACTGAAGTCGCCGGCGGCGAGCCGACGGGCAAGTCCGGGAGGTACTAAGTCCTGTTGTCGTAAGATCACCTCTTAGACAAACTTCAGGACCTCTTAGGTTTAGAAATTAGCCGTTAAATACCTCTTTGGATTTAATCTTGACCATTAGGATCACCCGCTGTGTTTACGCAAAAGACCCCACGTAGTCATTTTTGCAAAAACCACCTTCGGGACCTCCATCCTAGGACCACCATTTTTGTCATTTTGGTAAAGACCACCCTGGGTCATTTGCAAAAAACCACGCTCGGGGTCCTCTTTGCAAAAGATCACCCTTTGTCTTTTGTAAAGAAAACCTCAAGACCTCCCTCATCGCAGATCATAACCTTTAGGACTACCCCTGGGTAGATCTTGACCGTTCAAGACCTCCCCATGGAGATCTGAGCCGTTCAAGACCTCCCCTCTTTTAGACCTTATCGTTAAGGACCTCCCCGTGGAGATCTTGACCGTCTAAGACCTCCTCTGGTAGATCTTGGCCGTCCAGGACCTCCCCTCTTTTAAATCTTGTCGTTCAGGACCTTCTCTGAGTAAATCTTGACCATCCAGGATCTCCCCTTGGAGATCTGAGCTGTTCAGGACCTCCTTTTGTAGATCTTTAACCTTATGACCTCCCCTGCGGCTCTGGACTGTTAGATCTAGATCCAACGGTCTAGACCTCCTCAGCGCGTTCGGAGTTCTAACGTTCCAATCCACTTTTACCGTTCATTCCTAGATCTGCGGCTCAGATCTCATGAACTTTTGGACCTCTGAAGGTAACCTTGATCTGAGCTGTTCCTTTTTAGATCCATGACCCAGATTTGGTGAGGCATTCGGGAAGTCCGAATGTTCCATCTCTTGTGGACAGTTAGATTTAATCCAACGGTTGGCTCGGTGTGGCACTGTGCGCGTTCCGATCGGCCCTTGCGGTTGGGCCGTTCGATTCAAAATCGATGGCCCAGGTTTTTCCACTTAGGGTTAGAAATAAGTAATTCCCGAAAGTTTTATTTGTAAACGGTTAATTGTTTTAAATTTTAAAATTTCATAACTAATTCATTTTAACCCCATTTTAGATGATTCAAATTGTGTTAAATTTCTATTTAACTGAACTTTAATCAAAAAATATATTTAGACACTGTTCTGTACCAGAAATTTTGTAGATTGTATTAACTTGCTTTTGCATTATTTGTTGCTCTAAAAATTCATTAAAACTTGTAAAATGCATAAGTAATTCTCTGTAACTCCAAATTGAGCAAACTAAAAGTGTTAAGCTCCTCTGTTAATATTCTCTAGTATAGAATAGGTTCTTATTATGTCTTTGCTCTGAAAAATGTTGTGCACTAGTTTCATAACTTAGAAAAATCGTAAGTAATTCAATTTAACTCCAAATGAAGTGAACCCAATTTTGCTATCCTTAGAATGCCATGATCTGCCTACCATAAAATTTTCAGCTTCAAAAACTTTCTAGAAATTTGTGCAATAAACAGTAACAGAAAACAATTTAATTTGAATTATCGAGAAGATTGAAATTGTTTAGGCCATAACTTTTGCATGCTTAGTCCAAATTGATCGATTCTTGTTGCTAAATTCATTTAAAATCATGGTATGCCTGTTGTGTAAATTTCATGAAATTTGGATGACTTTGGTTTTTAGTCTTTTTCGGTGTTCTTCGTTCTTATTGGATTTTCGCGTTCGTGCGATAGGTTCTGAAGAATTTGTTGAACCCGAGAGTGATCCTCAGCAACAAGATTGTGATCTCCAGCAAGGCAAGCAGATGTAGCATCATTTGATCATATTGCTCCTATTACTTTCAAAGTCTAATATCTTGTTTGCAAAGTCTATGTATGCATTGCTATTTTGTTGTTAAACTATTGTCGATTAGTTGACCCATTAGATGCATAATATGTAGGCAAATATTTATCCTCTACTACTGAGCTTAGGATTATCTTGCTGTGATGTAGGGTTCGTTGGATGAGCCCTTATCACTTAGTAGTTTACGAGTTAATGTTGCTTAGTCATGCTTAGCTACCTGTAAAATTGGGCGGTTGTCGACTTAGTCGATGACTTTGATCACACAAAAACTTATTATGACTTTATATTCAGCACCTTGTGCTATGTTTAATTGAGAAAACTAAAATTGAAAATAAAATATTTTAGACTTAGGCACAATGGTAAGATGGTGTGCTTTTGGATGTGAATGGTTGGTGCCCGAGTCAACTAGAACCGAACATCTTGTTACACTAAACTAAGCATTTTTGCATGCTATGGGTGGGTTTAGGGTTAGTCCATTCAGCAATAAATTCTACTATTGCTTGGGACTTGATTACTGTTCGTGAAATGAAATAGAGGTCGACGCCCCAAGCTCGACCGCCCACTTTGCTATTCATCCTGATGATTTCCTATTTCTGAGAACTTGACCAAGAGGATATCCGGTTGGTACGACCACTCTGTGGGCCTGAAAATAATACCTTAGTTTCCTTGAAGCCATAAGGAGACCATAGAGCAACTTTTGCACATGTGGATATCGTTCTTTTGGTCCATGTAAGACTTCGCTTACGTAATATACTAGTCATTGGATATTGTCACGCTCAACAACCAGTACAGCACTGACTGCCTGTGGCGTTGCTACCAGGTATATCTGCAATGTTTCTCCCGATCTTAGAGATACTAAGATCGGGGCACTCGTAAGGTACTTTTTGAGCTCTTCAAAGGCATCGTTTGCTTCCTTAATCCACTCGAAATTTTCTTGTTTCCAAAGAAGCTTAAAGAAAGGTAATCATTTTTCACCTAACTGTGCTATGAAACGACTGAGCACTGCCATGCAGTCGGTTAGTTTTTGACTTCTTTCTTTGTGGTTGAAGGGCACATCTGGTTGATGGCCGATGTTTTTACTGGATTTGTTTCAATTCCTCTAGCCGAAACTAGGAATCCAAGGAACTTTCCAGAGGATACTCCAAACACACACCTTTTGGGGTTTAACTTAAGGTTATGCCTTCTTAAGTTATTGAAAGTTTCATGTAGGTTGGAAATATCATCACCTGCATTGATGCTCTTTACGACCAGATCATCAATGTAGGCTTCCAAATTTTCACCTATCTGAGGACTAAAGGTTTTTTTACATTAACATTTGGAAAGTTGCACCAGCGTTTTTGAGACCGAATGGCATCTTGATGTAACAGTAAGTGTCATATGGTGTGATAAAGGAAGTTTTCTCTTCATCATCTTTACTCATGTTAATCTGGTGGTACACTAAGTACGCATAAAAAAACTTAACAACTCACACCCGGAAGTAGAGTCTACAAGTTGATCAATACGTGGAAGAGGAAGTCATCCTTCGGACAAGCTTTATTAATATCTGTGAAGTCAATACACATTCACCACTTCCCATTACTTTTTCTAACCATTACAGGATTGGTGAGCCACTCCGGGTGGTTGACCTCACGAATGAATCCAGCCTTGAGAAACTTGTCAATCTCTGACTAGATTGCCTCCTTTCGATCTGGTGTGAAATGCCTTAGCTTCTGCTTAACCGGTTTCTTGTCAGGTCGGAGAGCTAGCATGTGCTCAATCACCTCCCTAGGGACTCTAGGCATATCGGATGCCTGTTAGGCGAATACATCCATGCTTGCTCGGAGGAAGGAGACGAGCGACTCTTCCTATTTGGGATCGAGTCTTGCTCCGACCAGTACCTTTTTGGTGCTTGTACTAGCACTTCTGGGTCCAGACGATGTTTGAACGTTTTTCGGAAAAGTGCCCTTATCGAGTGGAACCTCTTTTGTCTGGTCGGAAGGTTTTGAAGTCATCTTTGGTTTCCAGTGCTTGACCTGCGTGAGAGGTGGATTAGTTTCCCTGGTCAGAAGTTCGTCGACTAGTTCCAAGGATTTACCATCACATGCATATGCCATCTTTCTATCCCCTCGAACTGTTATGACCCCTTTTGGCCCAGACATCTTTAAAATCTGATAGCCGTAATGCGTAGTCAGGAATTTTGCCAATGCTAGTTGATCAAGAATTCCATTGTATGTAGTTTTGAAATCCACTACATCGAATGGAATCTTTTCTGTCCAGAAGTTTTCTGGTCTTCCAAACGTAACCAGTAGGGAGAGTTGCCCTATTGGTTTTGCAGTAGACCCCAGAACTATGCCATAGAAGACATACTTCACAGGTTTTATTTTAACCTGTGAATTTGTATTTCTTCTAATGCTCCCGCAAATAGAATATTCAAAGAGCTATCTCTATCTATTAAGACTCGATTAACCTTGCAATTGTTAATAGTAGGTTCTATGATAGTAGGGAACCTACCTAGTCAGGTCGAAGGGATGGGGAAGTCTTTTTTGCTGAAGGAGATCATTGTCTCCAACCACCTAGATGGCTTGATGGTGATCGGAGGTTCATCAAGGTTCACTTCTCGCTCCACGGCCTTCAGATGACGCCTTGATTCATACAAGGATGATCCGCCGAAGATCATATCAACGGTGTGCTGCGGTTCCTAGTACTCCAATTCTTCGTCGCCATCTTTGTCCTTTTTAGAGCTAGGTTCTTCGAGCTCCTGTATGGAGGGAAAATGCCCTTTACCTGAGTAATAATCCTCTAGTTTTTTCTACCCGGCTCGGTAGGTGCGGAGATCATGCCCTACTGCCTGATAGAGTGGACACCACTTCTTGTTCTTTTTGTAGTCATCGGTCGAAGCCTTTGCCTTGTTTCGTCAGAATAGTCTTTTTTACCTTTGGTAAATTTCTCGGGAATCGCAAGGACCTCTTTGTTATCGAGCTTGTGATTCTTCTTACCCTTGAGAGCTTTATTATGTTTTTTCTTCGATTTATCCAGGGATTTTCTCTTTTCAATCTAAGGCTTCCTTCCATTCGACCGCCTCACTAGCGGCCACATATCTATCAGCCATGTCAAAAAGTTTGACGGTCGTTCGTGAAAGATTCATAGCAATGTCCTCCGTAAACCACCGGTTCCTCAATCCTACCTTGAAAGCCTGAATAACAGAAGAATCTGTGACCTCAGGTATAGAGCTACGAACCTAGCTAAATCTTTTGATATACTGCCAAGGAGTTTCATTAGATTTTTGTCAGATTCGGTGGAGATCATCCTCCTTTCTGGGGCGGTCGTACATCCCTTGAAAATTTGCAATCAGAAGGCCGCAGAGCTGCTTCCAAGTGTAGATAGATCCGACCAGTAGGTTTAGTAATCAAAATCGGGCAGATCCTTCGAGAACCATAGGCAGATAATTTGTCATCATGTTGTCATCACCACCAGCAACTCTGATGGCGGTAGTGTAGATCTGGAGGAATTCTATTAGGTTTTGAGTCCCATTGAACTTCTCGATATTCACTGGTCGGAACTTGTTTGGCCAGCATATAGTTTGGAGCCCTGCTGAGAAGGCTAGACAACTTGTAATCGAATCATGTCACCTTCTCTGGAAGGGAGCCGGATTGTAATCGATCAGGGACCAATTTCTCAAGTTGGCATACCGGGTTTCTGGTGTCCTGATCTAGTCGTGGACATTGGTGTGACGCCTTCGACTGGCCACCTAGTGCAGGTGATGTTGAAGATCACCTGGAACAAGAAGCTGCTCCTCATGACGAGGGAGAGGAGTGGTCGTATAAAAAACCCGTCTTCTCTCGTGACTCCCTTGTTGGAATCTTTGAGGAGGTCTTGCTACCGATCGGTCTCCAGTCTGACCATGTTGTCTCTGCTAAGGGAGGAATGTTGGATGAAGTCAAGTTTTGACTTTGTGAGTTCCGATGTTCCCAGTATATTTCTGTACATTGCATCATTTGCTGGAGAATCTCGATACCTGTCCTACAAGTTGAGCCTATCCTGGAGTCTCTGCCAAAGCAGGATCTGGATTATTTAAAATATCACGAGCTTGCTGTAGGTTTTGAATGGTTATCGAAGGTCTTGGAGGATTCTGACTAGCAATGGGTGTTCGATGTCCCAAATTTTCCCCCGACCTTTTGGTTTGTCCTATTCGACCCATCATGCGCTTTGGAGTAGAAATAGGCGAATTAACTGATCGATGTTCATCAATTCGGTGACCTCCACCATTTGGTGCTTGAGTGCTCGCACCATTTCCATCAGTAAGTGGTGGCTGGTTAAGCTATGGAGGAATGTGCACGGTATCTTGATTGGTATCTTCGATTGCATTAACCTCGTGCCTATACAACGATCTTATGACGAGCTCTCATCGTAGCTAAGGGGGAGCCTTCTAGTGCTTCGACAAGAAGTCTCCACGATGGGGAGCGATCAGAGATTGCAACCTCCGGTAGTCTTTGTGGTGGACTTAGCCTGATCTGGCGGATTGCCGACCGTATGCTAAGTTTTATCATTCCCACTTGGTCTACAACTAGTGGTAACTTCATTGACACCCTTACCAGATGTCGGCTGGCCCCCGAAATACGTAGGAGTTGTTAGCGAATACTGGTCGCCCATGATCGTATCGAGAGTACATTGATCCCCCGATTTTGGTGTTGGGATTTTGTCTCCGTTCTTGTCGGTCAAAAGAACCAGGCTTGCAGAGGTGTTCGGACATTCCGAACCGGTCGGAATGACCATCTCCTTTGGGAGCGCCACGGATGGTGGCGGTGAATCCTCCTCCATCCGGTCGATATCACTGGTCTCAGCGAGCGGCGAGCCGACAGCGGAAGAGGATGATGACAACATTGCATCATGTTCCATGGCATGGATGCATGCGTCCATGTTGATGCCGGAGTAGTCCGCCAAGTCGAACCAGTTCTTCTCGTCCCAAGTTCCTTCCATGATCGCATGAGCGATGACGGAACAAAAGGAAATTGAGGATTGCTAAGCGAAGAAGTCTTCGAGAACTCAAATGCCTTCTTCTCGATGGACAGCGCCAGTTGTTGATGGTCGAGTCATCGATCTTATGAAATTAATAGAGGAAAATGACATAGAGTTATTGGTAGAGAATGGAATTGCTCTTTATTGTAGTGAATTGGATCTTTACAGAGGGTGCCTTAGGAAAGGCAACAGACTAGCACTAAATTACACAATGTATATTGAATGCTATGCTTGAATTATCTTCAAGTCACTAGGTCTTGTATGCTTCAATCTCCTGGAATTTGATTGGCCTGATTGATCCCATCATCCACCTTTAAATAGTTGATGAAGTGGTGGCAGTTACTCCTTGATGAGGCGCCCTTTGGAAGTATCACGTTTAGTCGAACTGATCGGCAGTTGATGTCAGCAGGAGATATATGTAGTGGTTATTGTCAGTGACTGAGGGCTGTAAACATCGTGTGGGTTGGAAGAATTATAGCACATGTTCCATTCATCATACAACAAAGAATATACTTGGAATCGAGTCCAAGTACCAGTTCATTGCTCCAACGAGCAGTTACGTGATCGGTGATAAGGTACAGGATCCCATCCGACCAGGTTACCCATTATGTAACCTCTAGAATCCTTACGACCACAGTGGTCATTAGCCTTAGGGGTTATGACTATGAAGGCGTGTGGTCTTTAATTAAATAAAATAATATTTAAAGTTTTAATCCTCATCAGCTATACTACAAAATTCCCCTATCATGGGCACATGATTGATTGAATTTCAGATCCAATGTGATCTCCAACAACTGGTGGTGGCCCGAAGGTGTATGCTACAATGGTCATATTATGTGATAATTATTTGATTCCTCCAACGCGCACTAATTTCAATAAAGGGTTTGATAATTATATGCAGTAACCTAGACTTGTATTTATGTAGTGGTAAGGAAAACTGCATAACCCTACAACTGGTGGGTTATTAATCTGCGATAAGGAACCTAAACAAGGGTCCGAGGGTTGGTAGAGTTGTTCTATAGTCTAGACTTTTTTATTGCCCAAGGTTTGACCCAATTACTCATACCATATTTTAAATAATTTGGATCAATAAACTTCACTTTATAATTACACAACATATTTCCTAAGTATTATGTTCTAACAGCATAATAGAAATCTACAGGATGATCTTTAAGAACATAGATATATAATGCTAGAACATAAAACATTGACATAAGATTAATCTGCATGGAATACTATCTTTTTTGCTGGAACATAATTCTATTTTAATCACCCAAATGGAATAAGTATTCTACGAGAATATTTATTGTTCAATAGGAACACCATATTTAATTAAGGGTGATAAATTGTATGCTTGATTTTAATTTGTAATGCCAAAATAAAAATGGCCAAATTAGATCATTATATTTTATTTCGGGAGTTATATTCGCTTCAAACAAGTGATATGGCTTCTGGTGGAAATGCAGTTGCAAACTGCATTTATCAATATGTATGTGTTATTTCTTATGGGGATGACACATTTCGGTGTGTAACCAACAAGCATATGTGTGTAACATCCCAACTTTATGCTTGTGCTTCAAATGTAAGAAAATCAATAGAAATTAAAACTTTTTCTTACATCATGTATTTCCTGTTGTGCCAATCAATTCTTGTTCAAAGAATTATGGAATTACATTGCCACAAGTCTTGTTGATCCAAATCTTGTTATTCCAAAAACAATCTTGTCAAATCTTATGATCATCCTCTGAAATGTTTTTCCTAAGTCTCTGTGATGGCATGTGACCCTCTCGAAAAATTTCACAATTTTAGAAATTGTTTGAATATTTTTAGAGCGATCAAACTGTTTGACTCTCAGTCAAACAATAAAACAGAGCCTTGCAGAATTTTGGAGATTTATTCGCAGGATAAAAACCTCATCAAAAATTTTACACAAGGTTAATATCTGAGTTAGCAAGCTCCTGTAAAATTTCATAATTTTTGGAGTTAATTTGCTACCTCAAATAAATCTTTCAAAGTCTCTTTTTATTTCAAAGTCAAACTGGTTTTACTTGTTACTCGGGTTCGAGTCGGACTCGGGCTCGAGCCAATCGACTTGGTCCGATCAACTAAATGCACCGAGCCACTCTTTAAAGCGCGGTGGATCTCAACCGTTAGATCTAAATCGCACGGCCCGCGCGCGTGTACCACTTCGGACCTTCCGGTTGCAAGTCTGATTGTCGACCGTTAGATCTCCATCCAACCGCTGAGATTTCCGAAACATTCGGACCCTCGGTTGCATTTTTGAATCGAGCGTTGGATTAAGATCCAACGCTCGCGTACTCTTCGTTGTAATTTGAGTTTGCAACGTGGAGCTATCTCGAGCCATTCATTTCTAATCGTAGGGTTCGCAATATCTCCGTTGAGTTTTAAAGCCCGTAGGCGTGGCGCTATCTCAGCCGTTCGTGTCTCATCCAACGGCCGTGAATCACCGAGCCTTTTCGCGGGTCGTCTTCAACCTCTAGCCGTGCATGAACAGTAGGAGGGTTATGGCGGTGTCATCTCATGCCTCCTACGGCCGCCCTAGTCCACATAAGGGTCGGGAGACACTTTCGCCATGCCATGCCCTAGTGCACCGGCTATAATCTTTTCCATGTCTCACCGCACCTTGTGCTTTGTGCTTTCTTGCCGAATCATGAGTGGTGCAAACCCTAACACTTTCTTGGCCTTATAAGCACTCTCATTGCCTCCTGGTATGTCTTTAGACCACCATCAAGCCCCATTCACAATATTGAAGCTTAACACTTCAAAAATGGCAAACCGCCATTGTTGACCCGTGAAGCTCCATTGGTGTTCTTGGTGCTCCAGTGGTCCTCCTTCGCGTTTCTTTGCCCTAACCTTATCTATTCACTTCCTTGAACATTTCCCCTCACTTAATTTTGGATTTGATTCTCAGGAATTGTCCAATTTGGGGTTTGTTCAAATTCGGCCGAAATTGATCATCTTCTTCCTCAGCTCAGGTGAGTGCTCCATTTTCCAATTACTTGCTCATATGGCTTCTCTGGACCTTAATGAAGCTATTTTGATGCTTTGGTATCACCCATTTGGCTCAGGGTGTCGTTTTCAACCTTTCTTCTTCGTGTCCGGCGAGCTTTCACCGTGATCAAGCATCTCCGGCCATCTTCGAAGCTTCTTGTCACTAAGGTAGCTTCTTATTAGTCCTTAGTAGCTCTAGCACCCACATGCTTGGTTTGCGTGGAGCTCATCGCGATTTTCGTGTTTAGCGAGGGTTCCATTTTCGTTTCCGGCTGGCGGCGTTCTAGTCCTCGCCATGGCGAGAATGCTACCATTAGGTTCGTACTGTTATTGCGAATCCATTTTGGGTCTTGTTCGGCGCCGCCGCGGCCAGTGTCGCCGGCGATTTGCCGTTGAACTCACTCGGGTTTTGCGGCCTGACAAAGCCTCCGTTTCGTCATTTGATTAGGACATATTAATTGCTAATCATTGGTTATTAATTATGTCTTAATCATTGTCGTTGAGCCACTGACCAGTGGGCCCAATAGCCTTAAATCACTCTCTGGTCCAATCCCGCACTGTTCTGACATCATTAATGCTAATCATTGGTTAATTAATGTGTCGGCGGTTAAATCACTGTCGGAATCTCCTCTGGGCCGCTGACTTGTGGGCCCGAGGGATTAAAAATCAAATTCCAGTAGCCATTAGTGCCTAATTAATGGTAATCATTAGAATCTTTAATCCTGTCCTAACCGCCCCTCTCAGTCGCTGACAAGTGGGCCCAATGCACCTTGTGCACTGTGCGCGGGTTAAAACATTGCGGTCATGACTCTAAGTCACTGACATGCGGTCCCACATGTCAAGATCCCTTTGAACTGCGATCTTTATCCACCGTTCATTTTTAGATCTGCGGCCTTGATCGTGAGTGCATTCGGACCCTCCGGTTGCCTTGATCATTCTCAACCGTCGATCTTGCGATCAACGGTGAGATTGTGTTTGCAACCGCACCGTCCGAATGCTTACACTCAGTGCGCCGTTGGATCTTGATCCAACGGTGAGCCCGATAGGTTTGGCGGCGCGTGCTGTTTTGTGCGCGTGAGCCGTAGGATGTTAGATCAAGGGTTGCCGCGTCCACGTCGTTTTCTTTTAATTGGGTTGTTCTGTATTTGAGAAGTATTTGTTTAACAACCAAAATGATGTAAAAACTTTAGAAACTCATAACTAAATCATTTTAAGCGCTTTTAGATAAATCCAACTGTAATAAATTTGGTTATCACTTTAGTTTATTCTAAAAATGGAATTAAGCTTGTTGCAGTAGCAGAAAATTGTATAACTAGAAATAACTTGATTTCTGTCATTTTTTAATATTCCAGAAATACTTTTAATCTTGAAAAATGCATATCTTTTCTGTATAAATCCAAATTGTGCAAAATCAATTTTGTTAAATTAAATCTGTTAGTATACTTTCATATAAAATAGGATTTGAGCATGTTCATAATTCTGTAAAATGATTTGCATTAGATTTACAACTTAGAAAAATCATAAGTAAATGTGTATAACTCCAAATTTAGTAAATCCAACTTTGCTGTTATTAGGATGTCATAATCTACCTGCTATAAAAATTTCAGACCTTAGATCATTCTGGAAAATTTCGCCTTGAACAGTGTAATTATTAATTAGATTGCTATATAGGCTGAGAAAGAGCATTTTGTTCATATCTTTTGCATGTTAAGTCCAAAATGCAAAATTCTTGTTCCTGTCACTTTATAAAGTCATTCCCTAGCTGTTGTGTAGATTTTATTAGATTTGGATGTGTTTGGCTGTTGGGATTTATTTGGTGTTCTTCGTTCTTATTTGCTTATCGCCTTTTCGCGTTAGGTTCTGAAGATAATTTTATTACTGATATTGAGCCACAACACCATCGATCACGACTTCACCGAACAAGCAGATGTAGCATTCATTTGATCATATTGTTCCTACTATTTTCAAAGTCTAATATATTGTTTGCAAATTCTATGTATGCATTGCTATGTTGTTTTTAAACTATTGTCGGTAGTTGGCCTACTAGATGCATTATCAGTAGGAAATGTTTATTCCTCTACTCTCAAGCCTAGGTTACTTGCTGTGATTTTGGGTTATTGGATGGACCCTTGTCACTTAGTAGTTTACGTGTCATTATGCTTAGCCATGCTTAGCTATCGGTAGAAATGGGCGGTTATCGACTTGTCGATAACCTTGATCACACAAACTCTTATAATATGTATATTTCAGCCTTGTGCTATGTCTAAATTGCAAAACTAAAACTGAAAATGAAAACAATTTAGACTTGGGCACAATGGTAAGATGGTGTCTTGTGTTAATTAATGAGTCGCGTGGTGGGTTGCATATTTGATTATATGCAACATGGACACGTTGTAGGGGGGAACACCCCGAGGCGGTGTATCTTGCTCCACGTATGGGTCCTTGTGATCCATATTTAGTCGGCAGATCACTAAGGATTAACCCCATACGTGCGTCTCTTGATTAGCATATTCCATTGGAAAGGGTTCAGAGGACTTAACCGTCTTGGCATACCAAAGGAAGTGTGCTTAATAGCTTGGCAAAAAGGCGGTCCAAGTGTGGGTACATTGGTACACCCACAGGATTAAAACTATTCGAATAGCCTCGTCTAGGTTATGGACACGCTTGGATAAGCTTTTCAAGAGTTAGACTACAACCATTTTTAAATTAAAACTTGATGGGTGGTATGAATCGAGGGATTCATGCTATGTTGTGGTGGCTTTGGGAAAGTCACTTCTAGGTGGATACTTGATACTTATGCTTACTCATTGTTATTTAAATGCTTAAAAATAGATTTTACAAACTGATGTTCAACTTATTACAATATTGCAAATGAAACTTGCTTTATGCGCCCAAAGAACCATATAACCACATTCCTTTGAATACGACTTTCATGTAGCTATGTATAGGCTTGCTACTCGTAAGTCTTGCAGTACATTTTTGTACTCACTGCATTGCTTGTGTTGTGCAGAGGATGATAGTGAGTCCGATGGACCTCACTTTTGTGAGTTGTCTTTGTGGCGGTTCTGGGGCGATTAGCTTATGCGGCGGTCGGTTGCCCTGTGGTGTTATGTGGCTAACGGTCGTCTTTTGGTTTAAGCCATCTTATGGCAACTTTTGCTTCATTGTTACTTTTGGTACTTATGTCATTTGGCCGGTCGGGTGTGTTGTAATAACTTATATTAAGTATGTCTTTTGGTAGACTTGTTATATTACATTGTATGGAAATGATGCATGCTTGGAATTGATGTATGTGTGTTGCTTGTTCGGGAGGCACATGTTCATCGAGACGCGGATTATTCTATTTGTGATACTAGAACCGGTGGAGGGTTAAGTATTACAAGTTTAATAAGCAGGGGTCTCACATAAGGAAAGCGCATAACCCTACAACGGTGGGTTATTAATCTGCGATAAGGAACTGAACAAGGGTCCGAGGGTTGGTGAGTTGTTCTATAGTCTAGACTTTTTATTGCCCAAGGTTTGACCCAATTACTCATACCATATTTTAAATAATTTGGATCAATAAACTTCACTTTATAATTACACAACATATTTCCTAAGTATTATGTTCTAACAGCATAATAGAAATCTACAGGATGATCTTTAAGAACATAGATATATAATGCTAGAACATAAAACATTGACATAAGATTAATCTGCATGGAATACTATTTTTTTGTTGAACATAATTCTATTTTAATCACCCAAATGGAATAAGTATTCTACGAGAATATTTATTGTTCAATAGGAACACCATATTTAATTAAGGGTGATAAATTGTATGCTTGATTTTAATTTGTAATGCCAAAATAAAAATGGCCAAATTAGATCATTATATTTTATTTCGGGAGTTATATTCGCTTCAAAATGTGCAACCAGATCAAGTGGTCGTCGGTTTGTCGTGTGCATTCCCGCATGCTAACAGCTAACATATTTCTTAAGGCACAAATTAATTGCCCTTCATGGGCTGCAATGATTGTGGTTGCCAACAACATGCTAATTTTGTTCTGGTACCACCAAGAAAAGTTGTTTCCCTTTTGCCATCTGGGCATCTATGCACTACAAGCTATTGAATTGAGGCTTATAGTAGATATCAAGAGCACATGTCTAATATTTTGTTAGCAAGGCATGTCAAAGTATTTTCATACTTATTGAAACGTCAAAGAGTCTAGCCTGCTAGGGCCGGATAAGTTATCCCGCTCGTTATTGATTTGGGCCGAAGAATCCAGCTCATCTCCTTGCGCGGCCTGACTGACCTGCTAAGGCTGGATAAGTCGAGTGCTAGGGTTAAACCCTAGTGCCAACAATGGCAGCATCGGCGCAATGCTACATGCGTGTTGGCGCACGTGAGTCTAGTGGCGTGGTGTCGCTCGTGGGTCAAAGGTAGAAGGAGGTGGTGCGGTTGGGTAGTGGTGGGGTGGATTTGGGGCTGGAGCTCTAGGAGAACTAGTCCCTGGGTCAGTGGTGGGGTGAGTGGAGTGGTGAGAAGTACCATCTGGGGTTAGGGAACGATGGGTCTCTCGTAGAGTCGCTAGGGTCCTATATTGCTTTCGCCAAAAGTCTAAACTCTCCTTTGCTCTAGCTAAGGCTCCCTGGGTATTGTTATGCAGCATGGTGCTAGCCAACAGTATCGTGTCGGTGATCTCTCTTTGTACGGCAGAGGTGGTTGGGGAGAGTGGTGGGTAGGGGTAGCTAGATGTATGACTCGGACCAAACTGTAATCCGAAGTTTCCTGGGGCTATGGGTGGTATCTCCCCGAACTGCGAACCTCTCAACTAATCACTAAAATGGGCCCTAAGAGCATGGATGGCTCTACAGGCTAGCACCTGTAAGGTACGTAGTCATCCCTGGAACGCCACTCCTCTACACACTCCAAACTGTAGGCTAAGTTCAAGGGAATTCCCGTCACTACAACTCCGACTAACGGTGCAACATCTCCTACTCGGACCTCCTGGAAGTACTCAGGGAAAGGCGCCCCCAAGTGATGCAGTAGTTTTCCTAGAAACAACACGTGCTCCCCCTACTCTCTCAAGCGAAATACTGAACCTAGTCATCCTACAAAAGGGATGGTTCTACATTAGTACTGGTATCACTTTAAGAAGGATTTTAAGATAATAATTTTGAGACTAGACTAGAATAGAAATTGATATGGAGACAAGAATTAATAAGGTACTTAGTGCCATATAGCAAGCAAGAAAAGCATACTTAAGTTTTGCAACCGTTTCTATTTTATTAGCGTGACCCTAACCAATTATTCTGATACCAACCATGGCGTTCCCGTGTCATTACCCCAAGGGTAATCATACTTAGGCATACGGATTATTATTCGTCTGCCTGATAGGACACCGCTCCAACGAATAATAAGCCTTACCAAAGTTAACGCAGCAAAACAATAGGATAGAAAGTGTACTTTATTACAACAGGTAGCCACGCATGACTATGGTCTTTAATACAAATATTAAATTACAACTGCAAAATGGAAAACCCCCTTGCTTGCTTGCCCTGCTCCACCGGACGTCTACTCGTCCCACTGGCCAAATAAGGTGTCCACCTCACCTTGGTCCTCGTAGTAAGCGCCCTCGCCTCTTGCGGCCTCCTCGACACTTGCGTATCCTTCATCCCACTCGGGATAATTCCCGATTGGACTAGAATCTAACAAAGGAAGTAATAACAAGAATGAGTACTAGTGTACTCAGCAAGTATTTATTAGCAAGGATACACTCTATGACTCATCTCTGTTTTGTTATCATATTTTCTAACTCATCTCTTTCTTTGGAAAATAATTCACCAAAGCTTAAGTGGCAAGTTTTTAGTTCTGAAAAGACTACTTATTACTCGATGAGAAGATAGACCACTAGCGGTCACCGTAGCCTCCAATCCAGGAGATAAGCATGAATTCATGGTTTTATTTAACACTGTGTAGGCTTGTACCACTTTACCCATAGCTACTCTAAGCCCTCTTTAAGCTAGGTATCCCGTATTTCCTTTGATACAGTGTCAAGTTCAGAGTACAGAACATTTTCCAGGTTACATGATTAAGTTTTCACCCATCTATTTTTCGTCGGTGTCCTGGGACACTCACCCAGTCCTCCACCAAGTTCCAGTAGTATTGGTTGGGCTGGTTATTCCTTCACCGAACACTCCGCTTGCGCTAATATATGCGCCTTGGATCCCCCACTTTCGGAGTTGCGCTACCAGTCCAAAGTTCCTCCATTACTCACACATTATATTACTTACCCGATGTAGAGAGTATAGTCACGTAACAAGGTAGCATTTTCTGCCCGTCGAAGACGGGAAAATGGTTGGCACTTAAATACATCCCTTTATCTGAGCGAGAGTTTGGTTGGTCCTTATATATTATCCATATGTAAAAGGTCACACCTCTTCCCTCCATTTCCTGCCAAGGGCTCCCTTTACCATCCTAATAGTTCTCTTACAGCACAACTGCTCATCTCAGCTGTACTGCTCTTTTCTCATACTTCATCTCTTTTCTCTTTATATCTTTTGTCCGATTTGATTTTAGAGAGATAGTTTTAATGCATATTATATAATGATATAGAAATGTAACTTTTACATTTAATATAACTAGGTTGATGTTCAAGAGAATAGGCTTGCCTTCATACTCGTAGTAAAGCTCGGCTTCAACGGATCCTGGATCAACTACCCCTGTCTGAGCCAGTTCTTCTTCTGCAATTATACGACAGACGCGTATAACATAAATACTTAGTTGTTTGGGTGATATTCTACTTACATTAATTTGTTGCTTTCTTTTTCAGCGGATTTTAATTTAATTAAAGTTTTTCAGATCCCGATTAAGTTAGCATTTCCCAACGGCTATTTTCCCTATGGCCTGATAGCTCTAGAATCTAAGGTCGCTGTCTCACACGTGCTTGTCCTTAGCGTGGGTTGGCTCGGGACAGAAAGGACGAGCTGCTTTTATTTGGTTCCCTAGGTTTTCTTAAATTTAGGTGACCCTAATCTAGCGATACACGCCCGCACGCGAACACAAAATACTACATGCACCCTAACAAAACACTACACGCAACACACCACACAGCACTCAACAACACTCTACACACACTACACTCACACCACACAGCACCACCCAACACACAACACAACACAAAACACACACAACACAACACACACACACACAACGCACTCCACGCTGCACACACATGCATGCAACGCACCGACACTCCCCCTCTGGCTCCTCTTCTGCTCTCTTTCCTTCATGGCGATCCCTCTGTAACATCCCAATTTTGGGCTTGTGTTTCAAATGTAAGAAAATGAGTAGAAATTAAAACTTTTCTTACATCATGTGTTTCTGTTTGTCTTGGACAAGTATTGTACAAGACTTATGGAAATGCAAAGCTACAAGTCTTTTGATCCAAATCTTGTTCCTTCAAAACAATCTTGTCAAACCTTTTGATCATCCTCTGAAATATTTTCCTAAGTTCTTGGGATGGTATGTGACCCCTCTGAAAAATTTCACAATTTTTAGAAATTGTTTGAATATTTTAGAGAGCGATCAAACTGTTTGACTCCAGTCAAACCTAAAACCAGTACCTTGTAGAATTTTGGAGGAAAATACAATGCATAAAAACCTCTGCAAATTTTACACAAGGTCAATGTCTTAGTCAGCAAGCTCCTGTAAAAATTTCAGAATTTTTGGAGTTATTTTGCTACCCCAAATAAATCCTCAAAGGTCTCAGCATATTTAAAACCTAAAACACAGTTCCTTTGTTCCTTGGGTTGAGTCGGGCTCGAGTCCGAGCCACTTGACTCGGTCGAACCACCTAACTGCACCGAGCCGCGTTTTAGAACGCGCGTGCAATCACGGCCGTTAGATTTGGATCGCTCGGCCCACGATCGTGCGTGCCTTCGGACGGTGCGGTTGCACTATTCAATGTGGACCGTTGGATCTCGATCCAACCGTCCAGATTCCTGAGGGCAATCGGTTTGTCCGTGAACTCGTTTAATCGTGACCGTCCATTTTGATCCAACGGTCACGTTCTCTTTTACATTCTTCTTCCTCCTCTGCTTCTCGATGCGCGCGTGCGCAATGGCGAGAAAGAGAGATTGCGAGTGGTTTCGATGTGTCGCCAGGCCTACTTTCGTCAACGTCTCTCCGTGGAGCATTAAATGCGCTCAGGCTTTCTCCTCCATTGTCCCGAGTCTCAGCTGCTCCCATCATTTCTTGGTCCATGGCCGTAGCATGAACCGAGCCCACCATGGACTCGGGTTCTTGCTCAAACCTAATCCCTTCCTATATATTGCCCCTCTAGGTCCTCCCGGTGTTCTTTTACACCACACCTAGCTCCTCTCTGTGTTTGAGCTCGAAACCATCTCAAACCTTCAATCCACCATTGTTGACCGAGGGCTCCAATGGTGGCCTTGGTGTCGATGGTTCATCTTCAACCTTTCTTGCACCCTTTTGAACTCCTCAACCTCCTTTATATTTCCCTAACTTGATTTTGGGTTGCATTCACAGAATCACTCAATTTTAAGTTTGGAGATTTTCAGATTAGTTTCACCCCTTTCTTCTCCAGCTCAGGTAAGTGGTTCTTTTGCAATTATTTGCTTTTGGAGCCTCTTTGAGCTATAATGAAGATGTGGTAATGATTTGGTTCCACTCATTTTGCTCGAACCTCATCTTCCACTTCATCTTCTTCGGCTCGGTGGACTTCGTCGTGTTCAAGTCTTCCCGCCAAATTTGGAGCTCCTCTCGGTTAAGGTAGCTTCTATATAGTCCCTAGAAGTCATGGCACTCGCTTCCTTGGACGCGGTGAGCATCTTGCTATTTTCGTGTTTTGCCGTGTCGGCCTCCTTCTTTGTTTCCGGCTCGCGGCGTTCGAACCTCCAGCACGGCGAGGTCATCGCTGTCGGTCCGCAACACTATGCGAACCCATTTTGATAGTTTGTGGGCGCGCATGGCAAGTCGCGGCGACAAGCGTGAAAGCCACTCGGGATTTTGCGGGCGCAAGCTCGTTGTCGTCAAATCTTTAGGACACTGATAAATGCTTAATCTTTGCCAATCATTAGAAGTATAATGGTGTCTTAATCGGCGGATGTCTCAGCGACATGTGGGCGTGAGCTTAAAACCAAAAGCGAAGTCTTTTGGGATAATTTCGGGTTTATTTATGGCTAATCATTGTTAGTCATAAATGTGTCTAAAATTACCTTTTTGGGTCACTGGCGTGTGGGCCCTCAATCCTCAATCGCCTCCACACAAAACCTTTAGGACACATTAATTGCTAATCATCACTAATCATTGGTCATTAGTAATTAAGCATGCGTCTAAAATAAATCTTGTGTCTCGTTGCCATGTGGGCCGTGCGCGGTGCGTGTGTTAAAGCTTGCGTGTGTGACTCGCGATCTCGACATGCGGCCCCCGCGTGTCGGCGCTCTGGTTGCGCCGATCATGGACCGTCGTCCATTTTGCGATCTGCGGCCCAGATCTGGTATGCGTTCGGACCATCCGGTTCCCCTCATCCTTCTAGGCCGTCCATCGCTTGATCTGCGGCTGAGATCGTGTGTGCAATCGGACCTTCAGACTAGGCGTGATCGGGCCGTTCGTCCTTAGATCGCGATGCGTGGATCGTTGAGGCAACCGCCGCCGTCGGTTGCATCCTTCCTCGCGGCCGTTGGATCTTGATCCAACGGTGGGCTCTGTTATGAATCACGCGCGTCGCTTTGTTCTCCGTCGCGTGTGGCTCGTTGGGTATTGCATCAACGGCCCACGGCGCCCACGTCGTTTATTTTCGGTTGGGTTGGTTTTTATTTCGTAAGTATTTATTTATCAGCTGAAAATTGTATCAAAACTTTAGGAGTTCATAACTAATTCAAGATAAATCCTTTTACATGAAACCAAGCGCAATAAATTTGTATTTCACTAAAGTTTAATATAAAAATGCTTTTAGCTATGTACATAGTAGAAAATTACGTAATCTTTAATAGCTTGTTTTACGCTATTTTTATATATTCGAATTGTATTAAAACTTGGAAAATGCATATTTTTTTACGTATATCGCTAATTGAATGATTTTAACTTTGATAAATTTGTTATTAACTAAACTTTAATCTAAAAATGGTGGTAGGCCTAAATCAGCACCAGAGAAATATGTCAATAGATTTAACCTTATTAGTAGCAATTAAAAATCCATTTAGTGTTGTAAAAGACACCAGTAATTCCCTGTAAATCCTAAAAATAGAAAGTTGATGTTAGGAAATCCCTCTGTTATCATACTATGATGTGAAATGGGTCTTGCACATGTTTATATTTCTGGAAAGTGCATTATGCTAGTTTTGCAACTTAGAAAAGTCATAACTAAATCATTATAACTCCAATTAAGATGAAACCACTTGTATTAACCTTAAAATGTCAGTAGCAACCTATCATAAAATTTTCGAGTCCAGAAAACCTCTAGAAAATATTTTTGCTCTGATTACCTAATTATGGCCGAAAATGGGTTTTTAGGTAATATCTTTTGCACCACAAATCCAAATTAGGTTTTTCCAGTTTCTATGTCTAGGTATATTCGTATTCTACCTTATGTATAAATTTCGTCGCATTTGGATAATTTTTGCTTGCTCGTTTGTTTAAGTGTGGCTCGTCTTATTGGTTGTTCTTGGTTCTTTTGCCTTTCGCTTAGGGTTCGACATTTGCGGTAACCCGAGAACGACCCTCCACAACAGTTTGAGCAACGACAAGAAGGCAAGCGGTTTGATCATGTTAATCCAGTATTTTAAGTATTTATGTTGATTACAAATTCTATGTATGCATTGCTACTTTGTGTTAATAGTTGGCCTAGTAGATGCATTTCCTTAGCAAATGATTATCCTCTACTACCATGAGCCTAGGTTACTTGCTGTGATTTAGAGTTCATGGATGGGCTCTTGTCACTTAGTAGTTGCGAATTAATTGCTTAGCCATGCTTAGTTTCGGTAGAAATGGCGGTTATCGACTTGTCGATAACCTTGATCTATAAAACCTATTATGGATTATGATTTCCACCTTGTGCCATGTCTACTTATGAAAACTAAAGCTGAAAACAAAATGATTTAGACTTGGGCACAATGGTATGATGGTGTGATTTTGGGTGTGGCGGAATGGTGCCGGGTCAACAAGGACCGAACATCTTGTTACACTAAACCAAGCATTTTAGCGTGCTAACCACATTAGAGGTATGGGACCTCTCTTGACTTAGTACTTTGGCGTGTATTGGCAGTCGCAGGAGTCGCGGGAGGATGGTGTTGGGAGCATTGTAGTGTCAGAAAGACTTCACCGTGATGGGATTTGTTGTCTTTCGACTTGCAATGTAAGCATATGGGTTTCTATCCATATGAGCGGCTCGTAGTTAATACACAAGATTGGAAGCGTCTCGTAGGACTTACAGTGCGGCATACCTTGGTAGTGTGCTTGTGGCTTGAAGGCGATGCGAAGTGTGGGTACATTGGTACACCCTGCGAGGTTAAAACTATTCGAATAGCCTCGTCCTAGGTTATGGACACGCTTGGCAAGGTCTTTCAAGAGTTAGACTACAACCTTTTAAATTAAAACTTGATGGGTGAGTGCGAATCGGGATTAGTGCTATGTTGTGGTGGCTATTGGGATAGTCGCTTCGGTGGTTACTTGTATGTATCTTTACTTCATTACTTTGATAACAAAAGCAGATTTGCAAACTTGCTTTTAAAATGTATTACATTATTGCAAATAAAGTTGGCTTCATGCAAAATGAGACATACAACCTCCACCTAAATAAGCTTGCATGTAGTTTATGAATAGATGCCGCTATTCCACACGTCGAGTCTTGCGGGTACAAAGACAATCTTTGTACTCGGTTACTACGCTTAATTGTTTTGTTGCGAGAGGAAGAAGGTGAGCACGAGGGCCTCACTTTTGTGAGCTGTGTTGTAGTAGCTAGGCGACTAGCTTGGCGGCCGGTCGGTTGCCTTGTGGGTGTATGGCTAACGGTCGACTTTTGTTCTAGCCATCTTATGGCGCTTTTGCTTCCATTGTCATTCTTGCATATTGTTCTATTTGGCAGTCGGCTCTCTTTGTAATAACTTTACTTTATGTATGTCGTTGTTGAACTTAGTAATATATGTTGTATGGAAATGATGTGTAATTTTGTGATGATGCGCATATCTGCAGTGCAGGAAGCATATGACCATCGAGGCTTAGAATGTTTAATTAGTAACGCTAGAACCATTTGGAGGTTAAGTGTTACTAGTTAAATATTCCGGGTCCTCACACCCTCCCTGGCGATTCTCCTCCCTCCCCCATCCGGATCTGGCTTCACCGAGGTGTTGCTGGCCTCCTAATGCTCCCCTTCACTGGTTCCTTGCTGGATCTACAATGTCGGTGGGCTCTCGGTTGCCTTCCTCGTTGGTTCTCCCCTCTGGCTCGATGCCGCCGCTTCGTTCTCCTTTCCGTGGTCTTCTACCTCTACTCAGGCCTCCTTGGATGCTCCTCGATCGGCTACTCCGGCAGTTCCCTCTACCTTTTACTCGTATTACTGTTTATAATTATGCTGATTTTCCCTTCTTGCGATTAGTGGTATTTGATGATGTTTGTGATGGATTTTTGGGGGATTTTGGTGGGGATACTGTGATGTCTTGGTTGGTGGTGGCAGGGTGATGGTTCGATTCCTTGGCTTCTGTGGTGCTGGCTTGGTGGGCTTCAGTCCCTGTACATGGTGGGGGTTTGGGTTTCTGGGCATGGTGCTGGTATGGGGATGGCTTGGGTGATGGTTTGGGTCTCTCGACATGGTGGCCTTTAGTGATGGCTTGGTGGTGCTCGTGGGTTTTGGTGGTGATGGCTTGGTTCCTTGGCAATGGTGGCTTTGACATTGTGGTTTCAATGGGCTTTGGCTTTAAACCCTAACCCAGTTACTTCTTTCCTTTCCCTTCTTCATACTTTGAAATTTTAGTTTATTTGTCTTTTATTATGTACATGCATGCTTAGGTTGGCTTGATAGTGATGCCATGACAGGACTTGAGGTAGGGGGTTTGTGCTAGGGAGCTCATTCCCGCCCCGAGGGTGCACAGTTGCTCCTGCGGGCTTGCCACTGGTGGCGTGGTATCCATGTCGGCCGAGGCATAGCGTACCTTCTCTCTGGGTCGCCTTGTCAGTCGGGTGTGTTCGTGGGTTGTACGAGTGTTGTGTGATGCTGATGCTAAGAGGGGTGGTATGAAGATGATTGGCTTGGTGGGTATACCTGACGGTTTGGGGGGTTTGCTGAGACTTGGTGGGTTAGCTGCTGGCTTGGTTGGTCCTCTGGCCACCTCTGTGGTGGCAGTTGGATTGTGGTTCCAGATTCGTTGCCATCTTCCCACTGGTAGTTGTGGCCTCTCCTTGTCTTCCTCTACCTTCTCTGCTTCTTCCCTCCACTATTTTCTGGTGGTTAATGGTATTGAGGGGGTTGATGTGGTTTGCTTTGGCTGGCTCTTTGGTGCTTGCTGTGGGATGGTAGTGGTGCTTCTTACGGTTGTTTTTTGGGGGGAGGCAAAGTGTGGCACACTTGTTATGAGTGAGCAGCTTTTTAGTTCAGGCTTGGCAGGTTGTGATCTCTCTCTCCCTACTATGCCTTGCCCATTTTGCCCTCACCTTATCTCTTCCCCTCTCTTTGCTGGCTATTTGGTTGGGTAAAATGTCGGGACCCGAAAATGCATCTCAGGAACCCTTTGTGTATTATGAACTAGTCCCAGATCAGTAGCTAGCTCACACAGGAAACAATGATGAAATATCATCCATTTATTCGATTTAATTAAAAAGACCTCAAAGTAACAAATAATAATAATAACTAGACCTTATGATCAACGTTTACTTAACTTGTCACGCATGGCTAAAGAAACAAATAAACTCTTGCAGTGGAACAAAACTCTTGAAATGGCCAATCAACATACTCATAGGCAATCGAGTGGAGAACGCATCATAATCTTCAAAACCGTCATGATACTCCTAGGCGAAGAACTCTTGAGCAGCTTGGTACTGTTCAACTGAATCGCGGAAATTGAAGCCGTGAGTACATAAAGCACTCAACAAGTCATAGGAAATGTATGCAAACAGTATTCATGCATGGCTTGAACAAAGGTTAGTTGTATGGTTCTTTTGCATAAAACAACATTGACGATAAATACAAAAATGTGTAATTGAAAAGAATAATAAGTAAGTAAACAATTTCTTTGAAACAACCAATGAACGACCCATCCACTTCTCAAGACAACCACCAAGTGAATTATCCGTTCATCAAACAAACATTATAGTCATCAAGTGAACTTCCCATTCACACTCCGACCCATTTTATAAGAAACTCTACCTCTCGTGTGAAATCCCTGAGCACGTCCATAACCGCGGACACGGCTATTCGAATAGTTTTACACTTTGTAGAGGTTGTACACTTTACCCACAAGATACAATTAACTCATCATGTCTGCCATGACTCGCCATACGGAAGTATACGATTGAGCAATCATAACAAAACCTTTCAGAAATTTTATGTCAACAATTGACTCTCTTGTTGTGCCTACAGCCACCCAAAATATCATCGTGGTTGACGCACAACGTTGGACCTGGAGACGGTGAAAATGCCGCCCATAGATGTGACCTTAGAAAATGATACACACCTCTACCCACATACTACCTGAGAAGTCAAATGCCATAACTCCATAACTTACTAAGTTAGGCCCATCCCATACCAGGCATGTGGTTGTATGAAAAGGCCCAGTTCAATAGCACACAAGATTAAGTCATTGACAAGTTACTCAGGCGAAACTGCCACAAACCCATAGTGTACTCACCGTGCCCTCCATATCCATCGACCACTTGCCCGAGCGAAAAGCATTTTGTTTAACTAAGACCAATGACATACCCTGTCATGGTACACAAATTTTGACAAGACTCGCAAACCACCACGATTCCATATTTCATTAAGTCAAATTTAATCATTATAACACATGTGATAATGAAACCATCATAACTAAGCATGACTAAACATCAATACGATACCCATGTTGGTAATACAAGTATGCCCAACTAAAATCATCCCTGCTAAGGTGACAAAGGATTCATGGTATTCAAATAATCAATGGAGGCATAACGATAATAGGTAATAGCTAAACCCAAAACCATTAGTATAAAGATAACATGCAGTTGTATAAAAAATATACTTTTGAAATCATAGTTTTAATATGATCAAAGGACCATGACTTGCCTTGGAATAAATCCTAGGATTAATCTTGATCTTGGTGTACTCCTTCTTGTTCAAAACCTCCCGAAGTATCAACGTCTACTCGTAAATAAGCAAATAAACCAAATAAATAAATAACAAAGAGAAAATAAACTCCAAAAAATAAATAAAAATCTAGATAAATAGATCTCGAATTTAGATGAATTTAAAATTTTGAATAGACTCAACCGAAGTTCGGATGCAAAAGATATGAGCTTTGGAAGTTTGAAATCACATAAAATACTAAAAATCAGAATTTATGGATTTATTGAATTATTTTTTCGAAGGAAAAGATAATTATGACATCAGCTGACGTCAGTAGTGGATGTTCGGACGGGGCGAAACCAATCTGACAGGTGGGTCCCACTTGCATAGAGTTGGTCTATGTGGACTAGGTTCATGGAGATTGGATCTCGGGTTAGGGTTGGACCCGTGCCACGTCGATGTTGATTGGACCGACATGTACGTGACACGTAGACGTGAATGCTGATGTGGCGGGTGATCTGGCATTGACATGAATGTCAATGAGGTGGGCAGTGCTCGGGTTTCGAGGGATCCGGCGAACGGCGGCGGCTCAACGGCGATGAAGGGGCACAAAGGATAGAGCGTGCGACAGGGAACTCAATGGTGGGCTCACCGGTGTTTGGGCCGAGCAAAGGAAGATTCAGCCCAAGGGTTTTACTGAGAATTTAAATAGTTTTTCTTTTCAGAAAATAGCAGAAAATCCAAATAGCAATTAGAAAATAGCAAATGCACTCAGAAAAAATCTAGAAAATTCTAGAAAATATATCCAAGCACATAGAATCCAAATAAAATAATTTTAATAATAGTTTATATTGACATTATTCATATTAATTTTTTTTTGATTTATGAAAGTTTAGATTAAGCTTTTGACTTTAGCAGAAAAATTCAAATGATTATTTTTTATTTTTAAAACTTTAAAACAGACCAAATTTTGGGATGTTACGTAAAATCCATGGACCGTTGGTCCATGGGGCACTATTCTTTAGATTTTCTATGGCTAAGGTGAGTCGAAAAAAGTAGGTGTTGGATTTTTCTAAATGCCGAGTGATGAAGCCCACGGAAGTGAGAGGATGTCGACCGGCCTGGATAGTTTGGGAACCTCGATGAGCTTCACGCTATCTTACGGCATTCCTTATTTCTTCTTACTCCCCTTTATTGGTTTTGGTTTGCTATCGGTTTTTGGCTTTTGCTGACAACGTAATGGAGTGGTGACAGGTTCTTGGGTCAGCGGTGGAAGGTTCAATCTACTGGCAATGCACGGGCAGAGGAAATGCAAAGGCTTCGGGCTACCAAGCATGCAAGAATTTATTTTGTAATTTAAATAAATGTTGTAATTTTTATTTTGCTCCAATGTAACGAGTTCTTGTAATTAATTCAAAGTTTGTATTAATGTTTTACCTCCGCTTGCATTTCTTGTAATTGACTCTGAGCTTGTATTGACGTTTTACTTTTGCTTTAAAAGCCACATTGTAAACTCTTGATAGTGAAATGTTGTATGTTTTTGATTTGTCACGTGTTCTCAATTAGTCTATAATTTACTATTTATTACTGTTTGTTGTTTTTAGATCAATGTAAGTTTTAGGGTTCTCACAGCGCGTGCCGGCGTGCCAGCGCTGGATCTGCGGCACGACATGGTCTTGTGCATCGCACGTGGTGGTGGTGGTAGAGCTAGTGACAAGCACCCGTGGTGGTGGCACGCATGACGTGAGTGCACACAGCGGGGCGCACAGGGCGGCTCTCGGAGGTACAACAGCAGGTGCGCACAGCGGGGAGGCCCCGGATCTATGGTGGTGCGGTCAGCCGCGGCGGTTGTGGCGCGACAGCGACTACAACAAGCTTGCACGGCCGCCCGACGATGGTTGGGCATGGCGCAGCGGCGCACGCGACTGGGCAGCGGTGGCGATAGGCTCACGGTGGCGGGTGGGCGTGGTTTTGGGTGCACTAGTGTGTGGCACGTCCAGCGCTGTTGGTGGACGGCAGGCATGCATAGCGGTGGCACCGCACGGACTCCGTCGCACTGCGATTTCAATCGAGCGAGGCCCTTGGTGTCATAGACGTCCGTTGGGGCCTCACCTCACCATTGCGAAGGACGCGGTCACTGCGGCAAGTGTGCAGCGATGCTTCGGCCAGCCACAGTGATTTGCTGATTTTTGATGTTTTGTTTGTTTGAACAGTAATCAGGACCAATGAACAGTGTAACATGAACTGTGATATGAGATCGATAAGAACGATGAACAGCACAACCCTAGGAGATTAGCCGATTAATCTGATATAATATTGGTAATTAGCATAAAATTAATCGATGGGATTAGTCTAACAACAAAATGGATTAGGAGTAATCATACCGATTTGGTCGTTGAAGAGCAAAGGTGCTCATAACATGTTAAACAATAGAATTCGTCGGTAGAAATCTAAAAACCAATCACACAATAGAGAGACAAAATGTAGAGGAGAATCTAATATCTTTATTCATAGGTTCCTCATATTTATAACCAAAAGGGTTAACCCATTCAAGAGACAATTCAATATTTTGCCCACCAATTAGGTTTCTTAACACTAAGTGGCTGGTTCAGCGAAGTATTCCAGGAGAATATCAAGTTGGGTTAAGACCACTCACACGTCACAAGTCATTTGTCATTTTGGTTGGTTCGATGAATTGCTCAAGTATCTCCAATTGCATGTCCTTCAGATGGAAATATTAGTTCCGATTGCTCCTCAATTCTCTGTTTTTCTGGTCTTACCACTGCTTTCAAGTTTTCTGCCATGAGAAAGTAAGCATATGAAATGAATGATTATGGCCAGCACAATAAAAGTTTTGTGTCTAGAGTAACCAATTGCCAAATTGCAGCAGTTATACTAATCGGTAAGACACTAACTATATATTTCCCTTTGGTCAATGGATGCTTTCAGAATATTGTCGTCCCTACAACCTACGGCATTGTTAAGAAAGTTTACTCTGAGCTCATAAAGGAGGCTAAACTATGCAACGAGCTGTCCATATCGTACACAAAGCAACATCTGTTGTTGATGTCGTGATTCTCGACATGTCGTGTAAGCATTTAAGGAAATAAGTTTTTTTTCTCTCCAATGTATTGATCCAGTTCCAATTACAAGTGGGACTCACGTGTATTAAAAAGCCCAAAAAGAAATAAAACTCTTTGGCATCGCGCTCCACCACCCCTCGATCCATCCCCTACCAGCGCCGCCGCTCCCTCTCTGGTCAACCCAGCCCCGCATCAACGTTGCGTCCGCCCAAACCCCTACCAACGCCGTCGCCACTCGCCTCCATCCTGCCTCGCCAACACTATTGCTCGCCTCGGCCCAACCCCCACTACTCCACCACCCCTCCCAGCGGCCGGATTTGAGGCGGCGACCGGCGAGGATCACTTTCCCGAGCTCTCGGTGCCCGGATCCGGAGACAGCGATGTCGGGTGGGAACATTGGCGAGGCTAGCATCGACGGCAAGACGACGTCGACAACATCATATTCCTCGTTCCAAGATCTGACAGGTGGGCCGCATAAATTTTTTATTGTGCTTGAATCGACTCTAAACTAGAGTTCAGTTCCAGGATTAATTTTGTTGGAATCAATTACTCCATTGGATGGAGCCGATTCTCACCATCTAAAATAGCTCATTTTTTTAGAAATGTCTAGGAGGAACTACCCATTTTTTCCTCTTAAGAAGATTTTTTTGTGTGTGTTTTTTTTTTGTGTTCCGGGATTTCTCCTCCGGAACCGACCGGGTACCAGTGCCGAGTCCCAGACTCGAACTTTAGTGGGCTGAGCAACCCCTGCTGCCACAAACCAAGTGAGCTACGCTCAGCTCTTTGAACCGGCTAAAATTCAACCCTGCAAACGGAAGACGACATGAGGGTTGTTTTAGCTCACCTGTTGTTAGTTTGTGACATATTAGACAAGAGTTGATGTGTGCTACTAGCCTACTAGATTTAGTTTTTAACTTTGAACTGATAGTTGTAACCACACTTACTATAGAACTACATCTCAGTTCCCGTACTGTTAATTCAAAGTGGCACTGCTTACTGTAGCTCAAACAAATATACAGAAATGTTGATATCTCTGAATGTGTAAAACATCATCTCCTAATGTGCGTATTCGTTCATCATTTTTCCCGTGGCAATGCGCTTTGTACACGGCAATAAGTATACGTAAAGAAGAGCTCCTTCACTGTACATTCAGTTTAATACCATCGTTCATTCTTGTTAATCCAATAGTTCAAATTAATTAGGATTTAGTTATACTACACTCGATAGTATGAGTAATAGAATACCAAAAAAACTAGAATTGTAATTGCCCAGATGGGGATCCATAACACAAGATTAATATTTTAAACCATAGTTAAAAAATCCATAATATCCCTATGAAAAGCTATAAATACAAAGAAAAATGTATTATGTCCTTAACAAATTAAGGATCAGATTTAATTTATATTACCACTGTATACTACTGGTAAAATATACATAAAATTTCTCCAAAAAGAAATCATGGATGCGTAGACACTGCGCATGTTTTGTACGTGATGCAGCCTCTCACAGCTTGGAGTAGAGCTGCGGCGTGCACCACTTGAAGAACTTGCCGGTGGGGAGCTCGTCGGGCGGCAGCAGCGCGAGCCCCGCGGCGACGCGGCCGGCCTCCTCGGCAGTGCGCCTGCCCCATCCGCGCGTCATGTCCGTCCGCGTGAACCCTGGGCAGAAGCAGTTGACGGCGACGCGGTCGCCTGCGTCGCCGAGCCGCGCGGCGAGGAGGCGCGAGTAGGCGTTGAGCGCGAGCTTGGACACCGCGTAGTCCGTCCACACCGCGGGCCACCCGTGCTCCCGCCACGTCCCGTCCTTCACCTGCGCCAGGAACCGCGACACCATCCGCTCGATCTTGTGCTCCGTCAGGCTGCCCTCGTCCAGCAGCATGCTCCGCAGCGACGGGTCCCTCACCTTCTGCGAGAGACAATAAACGAGAAAAATGGAAACTTCGTCTTAGAAACCTGCATTCTTGTACATCTCCCGCATAACAACAATAAAGTGTCTGAAACTAGTAACATCTAGATGCCATTGGAGACAAAATTAATTTGCCATTCATTCACATGCCAATGTACCGTTCATGCCTTCATCATGGTCTCGTTGTCTTTGATCTCTTCTGCTTTCGCATTGGATGTGTAGTTGGAGTTTGGTTCAGAACTCAGAAGGCTTTGGGGAGTTTGGACAGTTCGTGATGTGGACAGAGGGTACAAGGCGGGGCACCGATGATGTCATATGCTGGTGACAAAGACTTGGAAATGGCCTCATCTCTAGGACTAGTCTAGTGCGTTCAAACTTCAAAGTCCAGTCTCTTAACCATCTGAGATCTGACGATACGCTCATAGTCAAGCTACTTGATTCTTAATCAAAATGCTGTTTATTTAAACCTCGATTATTGATTTGACCCACGGGAAATAAACAAAGTTTAAGTCCACACTGGCATGTGCGCTCATTAATCTGCAGGTGCATAGTTTCAACTTACTTGACAATTGCAAGCATCAGAGAAGATAGGGAAAATATTTTATTCCAAACTCATTGTTCATATAGTGTAATGTAACCTCTAATCTGAATCTTATTTGGTGTCAAAGTGTTAGGTGCCTCATGCTGCAAATTTTTTGCTACATTACTCAGGTGTTTGGAGTGACAAGAAACTAGCTCTGGCCTTTTCTCTGAATATAACTGCTGGTGAGATAGACAGTATGAAAGGTTTAGAAGGGCCACTATCATCAGCTAATTATTCTCCTGACATATTGTCCCATGGGATACAACTAATGTGCTACTATGACTGTTGCAGTGTGTGTGTGTGTGTGTGTGTGTGTGTGTGTGTGTGTGTGTGTGTGTGTGTGACATAAATAGTCGAGTGCTGATTCACTTGAAATGTTATTAGCCATTTGATCACTTACGTTAAGAAGGCCAAGCTGGGAGCTGATGTTCAGGATCCGGCTGGTTGCAGCTGATCGTCGGAAAAGCGGCAGGAGTGCTTCGATGAGCATCTTGGCTCCGTAGAAGTTTGTCCTGAGGACCGTCTCAGCGTGCTCCACTGAATTGGTGTCGATTTCGTTGAACGATACCGCAGCATTGTTCACCTACAGGGACCAGTAAGCTTGATTTCAGAATCACATAATGTCAGATTAAGACGGTCTCGAAGGTATATTTGGCCATAAAGGAAAGAAAATGTGAGCATGTGAGGTGGTTACATCGACCAATTCAGCAGCAACACTCGCTTTTGGTGGAGCTTCTGATGATAGGTCTAGAATTAGAAACTGCATTAGTATAGGTAGTGCCCTGGAGCTTTTGCTCTCATTTAGCTATGATTTCCATTAGCTAATGATGCAGCTGATGACAGAGATGAGTCGACATACAGATAGAGTTCGATCAGATTAGATCATGAAGAAACCGACTCGAGTTGAGTGGATTACACCAAAAGCGATCACCACGATTCAGATATAGCCAGCCCACCATTTCAACTTTCAAGCACTATCTGCTTGTTCATGACTGCAACAGCCAACATGTGTTGTTGATTTGCATGATCGAACTGTCTGGTCTTGAATAAGTAGAGCTGGAAAATACTAGTTTGTAGAAGTGTGATCTGTTCCTCTGGAGATTGATTTGTACTCTTGGAACATGTCCTTAACCAAGGTGAAACATATATTTTTATCTAGATCAGTAACTTATCCATTGTTCTGTCTCCTGGTTGTAATTTCTTTCACTTGGTAGAGCAAAACGCCACTTGCTAAGATTTTCAGGAACTTCATCAGTACGTATCTATCATCAGTATATACACTAAACGGTCTTATTAGTTAATTAGTTCTGCAGATATCTATCATCAGAACAGATAGGAAAATAAGACCATTTTTATATATCTGCAGAACAAACTAGAAAAAAAATACGAATCTTCTTTTTCTATTTTGTGACGTCAACACAAATATATAACAGAAACCTACCCATCTACAATAATGTTGTGAATCAATGCCTGATGACCTGGATTGTAATGTAGTAACTGCCACAACGTGTAATCTTATATTAGTTAATTATATACTGTTCAAGTAGTACTAGTCCCTACTTCAGGGCCTTAAAAAAGTTGTGAAATTCCGATTCAAGGTTGTTTACTATTAGATCACTGTACTTCAGCTTTTAACAACACAACGCCCTCCATCAGTCGAGGACCTGTCTGTAGAAAAACAATTCAATGCTTCAATTCCCGCAAGAATATAGGAATATTCCCACGTTCCAGAAAAAGGACAAAAACCTAATAATGTGCCGATTTGGCATCAATTGGTAATTAAGTACTTAAGAGGCGATGATCTTGACTTATGAAGAATCTATGAATATATACTTTAGAAAATTTTGTGTGTGCCGTCCCAGAACACATCTTCTCCGGAAACTAGAGAAGACGCGCGCAATATAAACGACAAGACCTCTGGAGTGGTATGCAAACTAAAAATTCCACGCCACAGGTGAATGGTGACGCCATTCCATACAGTTGACCTGCCTGAGAGCTGGTCTCCGAATGCAAGAGAAAAACTGGGCCAAGTACTGCTAGAGCGGTACGATTACATACAATTTTACTAAGCAATCATCAAGAGCATCTTAACAAGTGTCAAAATCACTATCGATCGATGACGATATATACTTTGGACCAGATGACGATATATACTTTGGACCAGCTTCGTGCTCGTCACTATCTCTTGTCTTACGATCCATATAAAGGGAAAACACGTCCCAAGAACCACAGTGCACACGCAGGGGAAAGGTCAGCAGCTTAGTACACCCAGCCACTGTTCACAATTTCGCCGAAATTTCGGTACTCTCCCCGAAATAAATATGATTCGTTTAAAAAATTCGTAAAAAATTGAATTTAGACAAATTAGGTCCTAAATTTGGCAACATTTGAATTCGGACCAAATTTGGTCAAATTTTATCTAAATTTCAACCGCTTGTTTGAGAACTCACTGAAATTCCGAAATTTCAGTAATTTTGTTCATTTCATTACCCTCCGAAATAAATTTCAAAAAGAAATTGTTTTCCCTACATCCAGTGTGGTGCCATGTACTAATTGATCCAGTAATTGATGGCTTCGTTCTATATACTTCATCCGGTTCATGAAAACAAATCATTTTGGAAAACGTGCGGTCAAACTTTGAAAACTTTGATTATCAAAATCTTTTTAAATATTTAGATTAGATATATGAAATCATATGTGTAGAATCACCTCAAAAGGTACTCCCATAATATTATAATTTTGTTGGGTTTTACAAATATATTACAATAGTAATTACTGATTAAAGTTATATTTTAATGACCGTGTTGATATCCAAAACAACTTGTTTTTATGAATTGGAGGGAGGGAGTAACTTTGGCTGCGACTTCTTCAGGCAAATGCGGTCCGGTAAAAATCATCTTGAAGATACCTGATCGAGCTGTGTCGTTGATTACCACACTTTGTCACGTCTAAGTAAGTTTGGTAAATTTGATTTTATATATGTGGATCAGCGATGTTTAGTTCACGACCATAACTTCACCACCAAACACTTTCTTAATTAGCCACATGCCTTATTTACCTTGAACACATTTTATTTCCTAAAGTATGCCAGAAACTAAAAAATAAAAAGAAACCAGACACACTTTGCATAAGGAGAAGTACGTACGTGTGGAGTAAGTGGCGAGCTGCAAATTCGGATACAAATTAACTTTGGTTACTTAGTACTAGTAGGATATCAAATTGTACAAAGCCGGTTGGTAGGATGACTGATTGATTGACTGGTTGGTGCTACTTATAAACTGATGCTTATAAACTTATATCACACCGCTTTTTGGTTATACGAAAATTGAAACATATCTAAAAATTAAAAGGATATGATGATTTACTATTATAAATAGATGTATGTAAAGATTTACTTATCGATATCTCACTAGCATATGTTCATGTGCCAGTGAAACATCGAAAGTAAATTCTCAAACACATATGGTCACAGTGATAAATTCTCAATAATTCCCGATTTAAACCCTTTTAGGTAGGCTCCTCGACGTGCAACTATGCAAGTGGTATGAAACGTAAGAAAGCGAAGCTACACAGCTCATGTACACGTCTGAAGAGACGAAAGCGACAAGCAAGCGGGTTGGAAGGCGAAAAATATACGGAATCCGAGGAGAAGCCGAGAAATAAACCGCAAGAAGAAAAGAAACGGCCGCGCGCGGAACGTCCCTGAAGTGCTGAACTCACCAGAACGTCGAGGCCGCCGACCTCGTCGCGGAGCCAGGACGCGAAGTCGGCGACGGAGGCCGGGTCGGCGACGTCGAGCCGGCGGAACCGCACGGACGGGAGCCCCCTGTCGCGGAGCGCCGCGGCGGCCGCCTCCCCGCGCGCCTCGTCCCGCGCCGTGAGCACCACGGCCAGCCCCTGCTCCGCCAGGCGCGTCGCCAGCGCGTGCCCGATGCCCCGGTTCGCCCCCGTCACCACCGCCACCGTCTCCCCCGTCCACCACGCCCTGGTCGATGACCCACCGCAACAACAAAAACAACAAATCTCTCAACACACAATCACACAAACATGAAAACGTACGTGTTCGATCGAATCGAACGCGTAAGAGTCAGTTACTTGGGAGGAGGAGTCTCTTTGGAGCTCAAGCAGTCCATTAATGGTGGAGGCGACTGGCGAGGAGATCGAGCCGGCCACCTGCTTGCCTCGAGTCGGGAGCTAGAGAGAGAGAGGGGAGCCAAGCTTTGAGCCTTTTAGTGGTGGAAGCCAAGGGGAAGGTAAGGGAAGGGTATATATAGGGACGGCTGGCTGGCTACTCGAACGAAGGCTTGGACCTGTAGAGAGAGAGAGAGAGAGAGAGCGCAAGTGGAGTGGAGTGGAGTTTTGATTTGCGTGCGTGGGCCATTGGGATTAGTTGCGGTCTAGCTTGGGGGCGAGCCGGTCAACCGAGGGCCGGGGCGTGACGCGACGGAGTATACGCAGCGTACGATACGGCGGATGCCCACCCCGCGCTTCCGCTTACAAAGGATGATAATTAGGTTAGGATTAGAGTTCAAGGAATTTTAAAATATAACAAACAAGTTCAAAAACTAAGAAATTTTCTAGATAGCCTCCTGATAATGTATAAATTTTTCACAAAAATTTTATAATTTTGGACCCTATTTACTATATTTAAAAATTAGGGAAAAATATGCATAAATGATTTTTAAAACAAAAAACAAAAATGCTTAGTGTTTGCATAGCGCAGGTGCAGCGCTGTTACTGTAGCATTTTTTGTTTTTTGTTTTAAAAACTTTTAAATATAGTAAATAGGGTCAAAAATTATGAAATTTTTATGGAGTTTTCATGTGCGTGTAGTGCTTCACAGAGTGGAGGCCCTCCGCACGACACGCTCTCTCCTGACGGTGGACGTATTCCACTGGCATGCTCGGCGCAAAACAAGGCAGCTATGTTATGCGATTTTATTTACTATATTTGTACATGTATTTCGATAATTTGTAGCTTGTGTTCCACAAAATTTTTTGTAATTTTGGACCCTATTTACTATATTTAAAAATTATGGAAAATTTACACAAGCTATAAATTATCAAATATGTGTACAAATATAGTAAAATAAAATCGCATAACATAGTGGCTTTGTTTTGCGCTGAGCATGACCTGTGAATACGCCCACGGTCCCGAGAGCGGTGTTTGGTATGAGAGGGCCTCCCAAACTGTGCGTAGAGCACTACACGATCAAAATATTACACAAGCAAGTACATCGTGTGAGGAGGACTCTACAAAAATTTCATAATTTTTACCCTATTTACTATATTTAAAAATTCTTACAAAAAATATGTATAAATAAATTTTTTTAAAACAAAAAACAAAAAACAAAAAATGCTGAGTACTGTTACGGCGCCGCACGCCCACCATGCGCTCGCAATTTTTTTTAATAGAAAAAATGAATTTTTCTACGTCTAAAAACTTGGGAAAAATGAAGTATGAAAATAGGTTCCAAAAATGCTAGAGTAACAGCGCCGCACCTGCGCTCGCAAACAGTAAGCATTTTTTTTGTTTTTTGTTTAAAAAAAAATTATTTATGCATATTTTTTCCCTAATTTTTAAATATAGTAAATAGGGTCCAAAAATTATGAAATTTTTTGTGGAAAATCTATACATTATCAGGAGGCTACACAGAAAATTTCTTAATTTTTTGAACTTGTTTGGTATATTTTAAAATTCCTTCGAACTCTACCTAACCCTAACCCTAATTATCATCAACGAAGCGACATCTGAGCGGGGCGCGGTGGGCATGCGCGCGGGAGCAGGCCGGGTGAGGTGGCGGAGGGGGCCGCACGCGCGGGCGGCGGGGCCGGCAGAGCCGTGGCGCTGGCGGCGCGCATGACGAGCGCCCCGGCGCGGGGCGGCGGCGCCATCGCATAGTGCTCGCGCCGATATGCCGCCGGGGTGAGGCGGGCGGGGCAGGGTGAGGTGGTGGGGGCCGGGCGGCCGCGCGGTGGCCCTGAAAGCGGGTGAGTACTAACCGGATTATATACACTAGCACAGTAGTAGGTTCGGAGTTCTGGCAATTCGTATGAACGGTATCTGTTGGGCCAATGCGACCGACCGGTGACCGGTTGATGACGAGATGGTGTTGCCCTTTGGCCCGTTCGCCGAGTTCGTAGACTCGAACTCGGCGGTGGTTACCAGTTTTTAGCATAATTTATAAAATGGAAATTGAGGGGATTTAAGACTGAAAATTTGTTGTCTGGAAGCACAATACATGTAACAAATATTATATAGTACTAATGCCACGTATCGTGCATCCAGTTCTGATGTCACGTAGCACCAATATCATAGAAATTTCCTATCTTGGCCTGCGGCTCCGGTTGACATCACTTTACGTGGGCGCACGCTCAGTCGCACTGTTTTGTTGGTTTTGGGATAACAAGTGGGTAGGCTGAACGCACGTAAAAGTTGGGAATTTCGACATAGCATAGCATGGTGTTCGTTTAGTTTTCTTCTGCCTAGCTCTTTTTATCTTCTTTGCCTTAGTGGCCATCCGTGGAAATTTTGGCTGGCTACTGCGCTCGGCACATGCTGCTGCCTCACTGGCCGGCTAAATTTGAAGTTTTGTTCCCTCCGACGGAAGCAATCGTTCAGCGTGTGCGTTCGTGTTGGTCGTGCATGCATGGCCCATCAGAAAAGTAATCCGCCACTATCTCGAAGGCACGCAAATGTTTTTCGTCAGGTCGATCAGGTTGACTTTGATTTTGCTTGTTTGTACATAGTTAGTGAAAAGAGAAAAGGAGTGACAGTGAAAGAGCTAGAAGTTTTATCTTTTCAAAAAAAGAAAAAGAAAGAAAGAGCTAGAAGTTTTTTATATATTCACCCAATCGATTGATCGTTGATAATGTATTCACAATAGTTAGCTAGATTAATACCTGTTAAAATTGGGCTCATATGTGTAAAAGTTCATTAATTTCTAAATTTTAAAGCATGTATGGTTTAGTACTATATTGTCTAACCAAGTGGTGGGAGTGCAATTTATAAGATGGAGTTCTTGTCACCCCTTGACGCATGTGACACATGACATGTGGTGATATAAGGAAGACTATAGCTAAAGTCACACACGCACGTACACACGCGCGCGTATATTCACGTGGCAATCGTGTTACTTATGACTTACGATGCACAGTTGTGAACGTGTCATGAACCTAGTCTACTTTTATTTTGCTAATCGTGCATTTTGCTCTCTCCTTATAAACTGGTCGAAACTATGTAGTCGTAGTCATAGACTAGTATGGTCGAAGCTATAGACCAGTGTGGTCGTAGCCGTATACTAGTGTGGTCGAAACAATGTGGTCGTAGCCGTATACTAGTATGGTCGAAACAATGTGGTCGAAGTCATAAACCAGTGTGGTCGTAACACAATGGTCAAAATTATGTGCTCGGATCCATAGACCAGTGCAGTCGAAATACACTAGTCGAAGCTGTTCGACCTCAAAAGGATCTAGAGACGTCCAGACCAGTGACGATTTGAAAAACACTTCCATTTTCCATCTTCTTCCTCTCTGTTCTTTTGTGTTGAAGGGTTGTGCTATCGAACCAAGCCGTCCCTTCTTCTCGACGTGCATCGGGAAGGAGGGTGAGCGGGTATCTCCAAACCATTGTCGCAAAGTTCACATGCACAGGGTGGCAATAAGGTTTCTGGGCATCGCATCTGCGCGACTGCTCGCTACGCTACATCATCTTCGTTCTGCATTGCTTCAAGTCTACGCTGCTTTCTGTTCTTCATCAAGCCCTACTGTAGGTTGGTCGTACTGGTCGAACGACCAGAATATTTTGTTATAATCATATTATTGAGTATGTTTAGAAGTGCAATGAGTTGCCTGCTGTTGATATCGCTTTATGTATCACTGGTTATTTGTGATCTTTATCTCATAATAAAATCTGGAATTAAATTATTGTCCACATTTCCAACAATACCATCCCCTTTCTCAAAATTATAATTTGCGTTATGTTTGATTTGCAATGGTTAATCGGGAAATTTTTTAGTTAGAGGACTGAATTTTGACCTTTTCTTAGTAGATCTGAAAAGACACATGATATTTCTCTTCTTCTTTTTATTTTATTGTTGGAGATTCTTGCTTGCTCTAAGATCGAGTCAAAACTCAGAACTGAATAAATTAGCATCCAACGAAGGGTGACGAAACACTCCATTTCGAGATATGGAAAGTTTCGAATCAAGCATGGGGTTCACGTTTTTGTCGGACCCGGATTTCCTAATCCAGAATCCTCTGTGAAACACTGTGCTATTCCCTGGATCAGTAGCTAGCACTCACAGATACATCACTGAATCAATTCATACATGGCGTAAAACCATACCATTCATTAATTAACACAACAGAGTTTACATAGACCACGTCGGGTCGAGTTTTACAATAGGGGCCGATCAGGCCAAATTGATTACATTACAAAAGCGGAAGCGACAACGGAAGCAAAAGGGGTGAGAGCTCATCTCTCCACAGGCAAGCGACTCGGGAAACCCGTGTGCGACCGACATTAACCATGGCTTGGGTAATATTGGATGCACGCAAGTACCGACGGAGTCAACTGGACTGAGGCGAGACTAGAACATCTAAAGACTACTCTACGCTTCATCATCTCCCGGACCTCCAACTTCTGGATCCTCGTAATAGTCGTAATCTCCAGGATTTCCTGCTCCTGAGGGTTTTGGGGTTGGGGGGGGGAGAGCGAGAATGAGCACAACTTCCGTGCTCGCGAGCCAATACGCAATGCAATAATATACATGCAAAGCTTAACAAGGATGGCTCAGGTTCTTTTATTTGCTAAAGCAACATTTTCAATTATCATAATTACAAAGTTCTATTACTTAGCATTTTTAACAAATTGCATTTTATTCAAGAGAGTAGTTGTGCAATATTTGATATCAGCAGAGGTTCCCTTCATCGGAAACTCTACCTGATGCTTATTTTGATTGGGGCTAACCCCACATATTAACATCACTGAGTCTGAAAACTCAGGCAAAAATCCAAACCAGGGCTAGGTGAGCCCTCCACATTTTCATACCACCCACAAAGGTTTTTGAAATAGAACTAACTCAAGTTACGTTCCCATGTCCGCCTTTGACTGTAGGCACGGCTATTCGAATAGTTTATTATAGTCTGCAGAGGTTGTACACTTTACCCACAAGAGACAATCGTCTTGATATGTACACACGTTTCCATAGACATGTGAATCAAGGGGAGATCATCACAAGGCCTTTACAATGCATCCAGCAGTATTAGTTACACCCGCTAAGGTTTCGTCTTGAAGGGTTACGTCCATTTAGATCCGTTAACCCTTACCTAGACCCTCTTGCGCCCTCTTAACGACTTACGTCGTGCGCCCGACACCCTTCGCCACGAGGCTTACGGCGTCGCAGATATCTACAGTGCAACTCGATCGAGAGATACAAATTATTTAGCCAGTTGTATTTACAGACTTGTGATTGCACTTGTTTTACACGGGAGGTCATGACAAGATTAAGTCCTTAGGGTTGTCCAAGCGGTTCATTCCACATACCAACCACAACACAACAGTCATTGGCCTACATTAGCACCCACTACTGTACCATCCATCACACCATTACCTGCATGTGGTAATAGCAATTTAGAGTTTTGGAGGGGTAAAACCAAATTACCACATTTGTCTCAGTCATGGACCACCAATGACTGCCCAAACCATTTTCATGTTTGAAGAGATGATGATTGGGACATTTTAGTGTCCCGGTACTTAAGCATGACTAGCATGTCGCTTAAGTACGACCTATAACTAGTATTACCATATAGTTACTAGGGTGACAATGGTTAAGGGATTCAAGTTGTCAAGGATGGCATAATAATTAATTATTCATCAAATGGGTATTTAACTGCCTTAAGCTTTAACATACATTTGTTTAAAGAATTAAAGCATGCAATTTGCTATTTTAAAAGAATATAATTTGCATAAAATGTAGGCTCAATATGATCAAAGTATTGACTCGCCTGGGATATAGGCTAGAGGATCTTGATAACCTTGGGCTTGATCAACTTGGGGATCTCCGGCGTCTTCAAATCCTAGTCGGACGAGCGTACCGGAAAAAGACACGGACAAGCAAAAAGAGCAATTAAATGCAAATGAACAACAAATGAACTTCAAATTAAACAAGACCTATGTCATTAGCAAGATCTTGAATTAACAAATTTTTAGAAATTTACTTTACAATTTTTGGAGTTGAAATGGGAAAGTTATTAATATTTGAAGTCTTACTTTTAAACTAAAATAGAAAAACGAAAACGAAAATCACAGAAAATAAGAAAACTGAAAACGGCCCGCAACCGAATTCGGCCCACCACGGCCGGCCGAACGACGCCGCCGACGGCCCACGGGCACAAAGCGCGCCAGTGGGGCGGCTTGCCTAAAGAAAGAAGAGAGGGGGCTCGGGCACCAAGAAAAAGAAAAGGGGGCAGGGAGGGAGGCGGCGGCGCGCAGAGAGGAAAGGAGGAGGCGGCGCGACGCTGGGCGGAGGCGCGGCGCGCACGGGAGAGAGAAGAGGAGGCTCGGCGGCGCGGCAGTGCGAGTGCGGCGCGGTGGAGGCGGCAGAGGCGCCACGCACGCCGGCGGCGGAGAAGCGAGCGCAGGAGGCGGTGACGGCCAAGGCGGCGGCGACGAGGCTCACCGAGCGGTGGTGCGATGGCGAGGAGCTCACCGACAGCGCGCGAGGGAAACGGGCGACGGGAGGTGGGGCGGCGGCACGGCGGCGGTACATCGAGGTCGACCACGTGGCGGCGGCAACGGGGCTTTACCAGAGGTAAGTCCTTCTTCCTCTCTTTTGCTTCTTCTTCTTGCTCTCTTCTTTGCTGTGGGGTGAAAGGGGGGAGGAGGAGAAGAAGGGGAGGGCGCCGGGTTTTAAAGCCAAGAGGAGCTCGGGAGAAAGGGGGTCCGGCGAGAGAAGGACGGGTGTGCGGCGGCTCCGGTGAAAGTGCGCGTGCGCACGGAGGTGATGATGGCGGCGGGGAGGCGTGCGGGAGGGCGCCAGGCGGTGGCGTGCACGCAGCGGCGTCGCAGAGCACGTGAGAGGGGGAGGAAGGGAGGAGGGGGGGTCCGGTCCGACGGGGTGCGCACGGGAGGGAAGCGGGAGGGGGGCCCGGTCCGGCGGGGTGACCCGGAGAAGATGGAGAAAAGGGGCGGGGAAAAAGGGGGTGTTACAGTTTTCCATGTAAGTACGCATGGGTAAGTAGCAATAACCATCCACAGTTCCTTGTACATAAACCTTTTTTATGATTGGATTAATGCCTTCTACTCGTGAGTGTAGTTACTCACACATCTGATATACCATCTAAAAGAATTTTACATATTCCTTTATCACTTTAGGTATACTCATATTACAATTATAAGATCGGATTTGCTAATTTTCAGTTGCCTGAATTTTTTTATCCATCAGTCACCTACAATTGCACAATACTAAATCTAAAATTGCAGTACCAAATGATGTGCAATTTTAGCACAGCTCTACTGTAACTTTTAGTTCTATTTTTTGTATTTTTTTTTTGTATTTGTAGGGTTCACCTAGATTTACTTTTGTCTAATTTAGTTTTTTTTTTTGTATTTTTCTTGTAACGTTTTTTCGTGCTGTTAGATAGAAATCTAAAGGTGGGAACAAGTGACCGAAAAATAATAAATTTTCAGGCAACTTACACATAGACAGTCTCTTATAAGATACATCAATGTGAACCACATGAAAAATTTGCAAAAGAGTTCATAGTTTTTAGTATTTTTTTAATATCTTCATATTCACTCATAAAAAGAAGTATATCTAAAAAAATATACACACTACCCTTAAAAAGTGTAAATATCACATAGGTGGTCTTATATACTCGTATACTACACATACATACCCTCAGTTGTGCAAGATACTCTGTATGTTGTGAGATACAGAATAGAGAGTAGAAAAAAAAAGACTTCTTTATATATATATATATATATATATAGGAAAATGGTATGGTACTCCTGGGAATACGTACTCCCACCTCTCATATACCACTTAGATTGTATGATAATATCTCTTTATCAATTTGAGTATACTCCAATAATAATTATAAAATACCCCAAAGTGAGTTCCATAAAAAAAATTATGAAAATTAACTTTTTATACCAAAATCCGCGTATATGAGTACGTACTCCCAGGAGTACCATACTATTTTCATATATATATAAAAAGTAGTTTATAACGGAAATTAATTGACGCAGTTGAAATTATCATCTTTTTTAAAGAGAACAGCGTGCCATGCATTAGTTGCTGTGGTCAGCCCGTCGAAATCTCGATTTAATTCGCTAACATGCGCGGCACATTGTCAATCTTCAAGGTTTTTTTCCTTAGCTCGTTTTGTGTTCCTTCGAAAATTAACAAAGAAAGAAGACGAGGAAAACGAACAAAGTAGCACCGGAATATAGTTTGGAAATGCGTGATTCGTCCCATAACCGGCCGGTTACCTCCGGTTTCTTACTAAACTGAGGAAGCAATTAAGAACCGCGAGGGAGAAGTCGGGCCACATTTGTCACGCATAGGACGTCACTCCTACAGCTTATAGTAATCAGTACGTGATTGATCTCAAAATGGATTAATTACAATGTCACACCACCCGCATTAGGGAAATGTTAGGTCGGAACGAAAGGCTAGTTACTATTAATCAAACGTTAGCGCAGTGGTTCGGACTTGGTAATGTGATGGAGCGTAGCTAGCATTGTTTAGTGGCAACACTATAACACCGACCACGTGATTCGTGACTGATTGGTGATGTACATTAATACATGTTCGTCGCCGTCGCTTATTTTAGTGTTACACAATTAGATATGTCTGGCCTAATTAAGAGAACTACTCCCAGCCTCTAATAATTACTCCCTCCGATTCATTTTTTACTTTTGTTTTGGACATCGACATGGTCTTTAGCACACACCTTTGACAGTTATTTTTTATTACTAGCCAAGTGTCTATGTGTTGTAATGGATTTCAAATAAAACGTAGGATAAGTTATAAACTTAGAAGCCCAATATATATAAAATAATTATCCCTACGAATTAAAGTTTCATATATAATTTGTATCTAATCAACAAACTACATAGAATCTTATCACAAACACAGATAATCTAATTATCTACAAAAGATCATTTAAGTATCTTATTATGAAAGATCTGACCAACTCAAGAGAGCAAGTCCTTCTTTTATAATAGTAAAGATTATGTGTTAATAAAAAAATATTAAAAATATAATGCGATTAAAGTATTGTTTATAACAAATCTAGTAATAACACTTCCACACAATAAATACAAATACTTTGGTATTTATTAGAGTTCAAAGTTTTAAAAGACTGACTACACATAATCTAAAACGATATTAAAAAAAATCAGAGGCGGTGGTTAAGTTCAATCAGCCAGCTGGTATCACGTACGGTAGGACGAGTGTATTTCTCGCAATTTAGGCTATTAGAATAGTCACTAGCTAGTAGCTAGCCTTAACCCTTTGGGCTGGGATGTTTGGCGGCTTAGCTTTTTGCACCGTCCACACCATGGCCTTCACGGTGCACGCACGACGACCTGAGAAAGGCATGCCATCGACAAAAGAAAAGAAAGCATGTATTTTTTTTTGTTTTTATTACTTGATCTTAAATAACCAATAAAAAGAAAACAATAAATTTGAACGTTTACATCGGGAGAGATATTCAACCTGTCGAAGTGCCAGAAAGTGGCTAGAGTGTGCCGTAGATAGGGTAAGCATAGGCATAGAGTTTGTAGGACCCGGATTTCGCAATCTAGAATCTTCTGTGATTAACACCACGCTATTCTCTGGATCAATAGATAACGCTCACAGAATACATCACTGAATCATTTCATACATAACGTAGACCAAACAACCATCAGAGTCAAATAGACCGCATCGGGTCAAGTTTACATTAGGACTGAACAAGGCCAGTTGAGTACATTACATAAATAGCTATAGCGGTAGCGGAAGCAAGAGGGGGTAGAGCACATCTCGCCACAAGCATACGACTGGGGAAACCAATGTATGGCCGATATTATCCAAGGACTTGGGTAATATTGGTAGTACACGAGTACCGACTGTGTCAGCTAGATTGAGGCGAGACTAGAACAACTACAAACTAAACTACTCTTCGTCGCCTCCTTAGCCTTCGACTTCGGGATCCTCGTAGTATGCATAATGACCTTGCTCCACGGGCTCTGAAGGGTTTTGGGGAGAGCGAGAGTGAGCACAAACAACCGTGCTCGCGAGCCAACACAAATGCAATATTTACATATGCAAGGCTTAACAAGGATGGTTCGGGTTCTTTTATTTGTTCAAAGCAACATTTTTAATTACAATAGTTAGGAAGTCCTATTACTTAGCATTTTAACTGAATCACATTTTCTTATATAGAAATAGTTGTACAATATTAATAACAGCAAAGGTTACCTCCACATTATGCTTATTTTTTATGGTAGATACATCACCTATTAACATTACTGGAGTACTTCCACCCAGGGAAAGCCAAATTCAGGGTTACATCAGCCCGACATGTTTCATCTCACTCACAAAGTTTTATAAATAGAACTAACTCATGTAAGTTCTCATGCCCGCCCTTGACCATGGGCACGACTATTCGAATAGTTTGTACTCTGCAGAGACTATACATTTTACCCACAAGAGATAATCGTCTTAATATGTATATACGCTTCCTTAGACACATGAATCAAGGGGAGATTACCACATGACCTTTACAATGCATCCCTCAGTGTTAGTTGCACCCGCTAAGGTTTCATCTGAGAGTGGTTACGCTCACACACCTGCGTCAACCATGCCCCCAAACCCCCTCTTGCGCCACACGGCTGCTTACGCCAGCATCCCGACCCGTGTCCACGACGGCTAACGCCAGCGATACGACTCATGGGTCACTCCAATGGTGCAACTCGCGTCGGTGGATACAGATTAATTGGCCAAGTCGACACCATTATAGACTTTGTAGTCGTACTGTTTTACATTGGGAGATCATCACAGGATTAAATTCTTAAAGTCATCTGGGTGGTTCATTCCACATTCCACATATCAATATTCCTTGGGCTACATCAGCACCCACCACCATCATACCATCTGGGTGGTCACAGCGGGAAAGTTGGGAAGGGACAGGGGATGGGACGGTGAGGGCACGGTCGCCGAGGTGAGCCTGACACGGGCAGCGCGGGCGCGGGGGAGCCAGGATGGGATGGCGCGGTGGCAGGCGGGCGAGGGGGCGGGGGAGCTGGGAGCGCACGCTTTGGGCGCGAGGGGGTGGAAGGGCCAAGCCCAAAGGATTTTGAGGAGGGGATTGAGTTTGAACTGAGGGAGATTTTGAAATCCTTTTGGGAAGTTTTGAACTGAGCTTTTAAAATCAAACCAAACTTTGAAACTCCGAGGGAGCTTTTGAATTTGAGTTAAGCTTATGCAAGCAATCGAAATCTCTGAAATTACTGCACAAGAACTGAAAACAGCTTGTTACAAAGTTGCAATGCACAATAAGAAAACTAAACTAAAATGTCCAAGTGCATACGTGAGTGATTGTAGTGTTGCGCACTAACACCTTGTAGCAGTGTTATTGCAACAGTACAAATTAAATCCGTCGCTGGTTGCCTTTTTTTTTTTCTCTCTACATGAGTGGTGGTTCAGTTCGTTATGGTTGTAGCTTGTCGATCTTTTTTGCAATAGTTCTAGTTTGTCTGTAATAAGTCTGTACATTCTTGTTTGCCAGACAACGTTACTCTTTTCCGTCTTAATGAAACGCGCGTAAACCTTTTGTGTATTTTAGAAGGAGAAAAAAATGTCTGTCAAGCTAATTAAGCCTGGACCCTGGAGTCCATACATTTCGCTGTCAGATGGCACAAGCATTGTCGAACACAGGACGCACATCGCCCTCGTTAGTCAAGGCTAATCGCAGTCCAGGACCCCGACCCGCCGCCGCCGCCGGATGAATGGACCTCGGCTTGCGGCCACTGAACCCCCGGCCGATCCAGTAGAAAAGAAAAGTCGCAGCTTCAGAGGTGTATGGCTGTATACCATGTATAGCATGCGGCTAACGCTAGTTCAAGTCCATGTCGCGCCGGCTCAAATCTGTCGGGGTTTCTAGGGTCATCTCCATCCATCTTTCCCAGCTTTTCAGGGGCATGGATCGATCGATTGTGGCAGAGGTCAGGTCATCCAATCTCATTTTTTCTTTTGCAGAAAAGAAAGTTTCGGCTGCAATTGTGCCACGAGTTGCGACTATTCGGAGTTAGGGTCGGGCAATAGTTAGGTCAGGCCCCAAGTTAGCAGCTACTAGCTAAGCTTCCCCGTTACTTAAACCTGCCGTGCGTGTCCTAACTCCTAATACAGCTTCAAAAAAAAACTTCTTCTGACGATTGAACATTTCACGCATCAAGCGTGTTCGATCATATTTAGGTTGCTCCGTTATTCAAAGTGATGCCTCGACCGATCACGTCAAAGATCCAAGGATCGATCCAATCACCGCGCATGCTTGCAAATGGCACCAGTGGATGCCGTAAGCGTCGCAGTCAGCAGCAAGAATCTCAAGAGGGGGGATCCAGGCCCCATTTCGATTGGGTTCCGAAGGAACAGTGCAGTTCATATAAAATTTAGGTGAAATGCCAGCATTCTAGGTCTCGTCACGTTAGATTGCAAGTACCGATTAATTTTAGAGATGTTTCAATGGTAATATTGGTAGCTCAGATTTGGATCGGCGGTAGCAGTTGGAAGCTGATCCTCTGCCTGTGTGCAATGAAGGTAGATGGGAATATTAGATTGACTCTAGGCAGTTTCTCACCCATAAGATTTGGAAACCAAGGGACTGCACTGCCACAGGACATTCGTGGCAGTAAATATGCTACGGTGTTTTCGCTAAGCGTGCAGTTGCTGCAGTCCGCCACAATGCTTGCCTACCCTACATATATATTGCAGTATTGTGCTATTGCATTGCGCCACTCTGACTAGTCAAAGGATGTCACTGCTACAAAAAGGGTTATATCGAACGTCTCGTCACAAACGGTTTACTATAACCGTCAGTGTTGTAATCATCAATGTAGCTTCACGGCTCCCGCGCGATGCGTCCCTTCGTCTCGTGCGCCGACGTTACGATGCGTCCCTTCGTCTCGCGTGCCAACGGTTTTATAAGAATGATCATCCGCCACCGAAGATGAATCCCCACATCGCTCTGCTCTCTTTCACACCTTCCATCAACAACTAGTAGAGTTAAAAAAAAACAATGGCTCCCTACTCTTCTCCCTGATGCCGGTATTGATGGCCTACTTAGCCATTTTGTACGAGCACCTTGTCGGCCGTACGCTGGCGTATGCTGCGGAAGGACACTGTGCGAACAATGTCCTCCCTCCTCCGATGTTGGTTATGTCGGAGCATGTGATAGCCACCTTCTGCCATCTTGACATACTCCTCCGCCATGTCTTTTGGGTGGTCTCCCTCTTCCGACGAGCTAATCTTGCCATCAAAATAGTCTTTGAGGAAGACGTTGCACGTCTCTACGAAGATTACCGTCGCTTGGAATGCGACGTCAAGACGGCGGCCGATCAGGTAGACCATGTCGAGACACCTGGAGCGAGGGAAGAGAGTCTCTGGGTGTATTTCCACTTGGTTCTTGAGTCAAAGCATCTTTGGGCAACTCTTCAACGAGCGTGTCAACGGGTGGACATGTTTCGAGGGACCTACGCTGACCCAGAGCCCTCCGATATCGACCACGTCACCTACAAAGAATTAAAGACGGAGATAGCAGTCTACTTGGGCCGCAGGAAATAAGTTGATCTTTTTTATATTTACCTTTTCTTTTTTAAGAAATTTTTTGTAAGAAGCAACTGGCCACACTATTTGTCCATATGTAAATACAAAAAATGATTAAAAAAATCTATTTTGGAGTTAAAGTTACTGTCTATGTTGAACATGTTTACTGAATAACGTGTTTATCTTACTATCTTTTATGTGAAACTATCACAGGCTAGCCAAAAAACAGATAATTTTTATCTATAGAAAGAATTATCACAGGTGGTTTAGTGGAACAAACCGTCTGTGATATGTATGACAGAAGATTATAAAATACAATAGACTGTGATATATAATTATCACAGACGATTTTAGAACCGTCTATATCTGCAATAATTACAGACGGTTTTTAATAAGAACCATTTGTGATAATGCAGACTTCATAGACGATTTTTAACAAGAACCGTCTATGATATGCGCCTTTAAATATCTGGTCGTTATGACAAATCTGAGTGTAGTGAGATCTGTCTCTAATATGCGGTTGCTTTGAAGGAGACGGGTGCTTTGAAGGAGACGGTGCTTTGAAGGAGGTGGCCGGCTCTGGGGCATTTGGTGAAAGAAATGTTGTAGATTTGCAAGTGTGCTTGTAGAACTATTTGTTCTTGGTGATCTAAGGTATGCTTACATATTCGTCCATAGGGCAAATTGGATATGTAATTATTGGAATAATTGTTGGAGACTCAAATGATGGATATGAAAGTATGATATATATATATATATATATATATATATATATATATGTGTGTGTGTGTGTGTGTGTGTGTGTGTATTGCTTCATGAATATTTCGTAGCTAGCTACTTTAGGAGCATTAATATAATTTAACACTAATTTGTTATGTGCTTAACGTAGATGGACTGAAGCTGGATATACGTTGAGAACCGTGTGAGTGAAGAGTGCATTAATGGCGTGTTTGTTTTTAGAAGAGTTGCCGAACAGGATATGTTGAAGAATGGGATAAAATTTATGTACTATCCATGCATTGACTGCGATAATCTGAAGATGTTTACCAACCCAGCACAGATCAAAGCGCACTTGATTCGAAGGGGTTCCAAAAAGGCATATACATGTTGGACCAGTCACAGTGAAGAGCAGATTATACCAGAAGGTAGTAACATCGTCTAGGGAGACAACGATATGCTGGATGTATACTGTGCTTCCGATGAGGGTAGGTCGCACGATGACAATCTGGATTAGATGCTACGCGATGTGTAAGAAAACTATAATGAGAGAGAGTTTAGTAAATTCAAGGGCTTAATGGAGGACTCGGGGAAACCTTTGTTCCCGGGCTACAAGCCAGAATACACAAGGTTGTCATCCGTGCTTGAACTACTGAAATTGAAGGCAATTAATGGTTGATCCAACAAGAGTTTCATGATGTTGTTAGGTCTCCTAGCGTACATCTTTCCGGAGGAAAACGTGTTGTCCAGAATCACCTACCAAGCCAAGAAGATTCTTTGTCCGTTGGGAATGGAAGTAGAAAGAATACATGTATGTCCGAACGATTGTATCTTCTACCGTAAAGAGTATGCATACAAGCATATATGTCCGGTTTGCAAAGCATCCTAATACAAGCGTAAAAATCACTCCGATGACGGCAAGGGCATCGAGGTGAAGCAAGGACCTCTTGCTAAAGTATTGTGGTATCTGCTTGTAATTTTTCGTTTGAAGCATTTATTTGCACACCGAAAGGAAGCAATATTGCTGCGTTGGCACTCGGAGGAGCGTAAGAAAATATGGAAAGCTAAGATACTCTGCTGATTCTGTCTAGTGGAGAAACTAACATAGGAGCTTCAAAGACTATGGTGCAGAACCGAGGAATATAAGGTTTGGGTTGAGTACAGATGGAATGAATCCTTTCGATAACATGAGAAGCCGACATAGCACCTGGTTCGTGAATCTATGTCTGTACAACATTCCTCCTTAGCTGTGTATGAAGCGAAGTGCATTTGTCACTACTTATCCACGGGCCGAAGCAACCTGGTAACAATATTAATGTGTACCTAGCACCATTGCTGGAAGGTCTTGTGATACTGTGGAACGAAGGGATACAAGTATGGGATGCGTACAAACAAGAGAACTTCACTTTACGCGTCATGTTGTTCTGTACCATCAATGATTTTTCTGCCTTTGGTAACATGTCTGGGTTTAGTACAAAAGGGGTCAAAGCATGTCCACACTGCTTACATGATACCGAGAGTGTGTAGCTGAACAACTCGCGTAAAACTGTGTACATGCGTCACCGTAGGTTCCTTCCCAAGTATCACCTATACCGCAAGATGAACAAACAATTCGACGAAAATAAGGAGGACGGTTCAGTTCCAAGGGCTTTTAGAGGGAAAGAGCTCTATGATATGGTTAAGATATCGATGTTGTGCTTGGAAAGGGACGTAAATTAAAGACCCGTCAGAAGAACATCGGGAAGAAGCGATCAATTTTTTGGGCCTTACCTTATTGGGAGCACGTAGAAGTTCGCCACTGCATCGACGTCATGCACGTGGAGAAAAATGTATGTGATAGCTTGATTGGTCTCTTACTGAACATTCGTGACAAAACAAAGGATAGTGTCAACGCACAGCGTAACTTGGTTGATATGAACAGAAGGACCGAGTTAGCACTGAAAGAGACCGATAAAGGTGTAGGATCAAGAATAACCGACTAGAGGGGATGAATAGGAGGTTTTAAAAAAACTTTTTGACTAACTAACAATTTTAAACAAGATTGTCTTAACAAAACTTCCTAGTACAATAATAATGAAAGCACTACTAAGCCTTTTTAAAACAAATAGAACTTTTGTCAAAACTAGATACAATTCTTGCTAGGCAATTCTACACAAGCAAATAGCTAAGAATGTAAATGTGGAATAGTAATGACAAGAGATAATACCACAATGGAGACAAAGATGTTTTTCCTGTGGTATCGAAGATTTGCCGGTCTTCACTAGTCCACGTTGAGGAAACTTGAACGAATCAAGTCAGCTCCACGAATTAAGCCTCAACCCTCAATTACTAGAGTTGCTCTTCCTCTGCTCCAAAGTTAGTGAGCACAACACCAATCACAATCTTGCTGGGACTCTTCACAATCTCCTTGAAGAGCTCACCGCGTAAATTCTTCCTCCAATCCATCTAGGTGCCAGCAAGCACCAAGAGTAATAGATTATGAGTTTTGCTTGAGGAACTACAAGTGCCTAAATGATCAACTAATGAATCAATGCACTTCAATGCTCTCAACTAACTCAAAAATTGGCAATCAATGCAAATAAGTTGTTGAAGAGTGTATATGAGCTCAAGAGAGTTCAATGCAAGAGTATAATACTCAATAGTCTCTAGAGTTCTGCTAGAAGGTAGGTGGGGGTATTTATACCCCTCACCAATGAATCTAGCTGATACAACCACTTTCCTGAAAAATCAGGATTTGCGGTAGTACCGCTGTTGAAACCCGATACTACCGATTTTCGGTATAATGGTCGAAACAGTGGCATTTAATGCCGCTCGGCTAGAATGGAACTATCATTTTCCAGATCTCAGAAAATATCAGAAAATCACGTTCTCTGGAGAAAAACGTACCACCATTAAAATATCGATACTACCGCACTCTGGTAGTACCGCTTAGATCATGCGATCATACCGACTCTCAAAGGAGATCAAAACTCCCAAAAACATCATGTCTGTAATTTATGTATCGCCATATAAATATCGGTACTACCGACCTGTGATAGTACCGTAGTTGGAATGCGGTCGTTTCGATTTTCAGAGAGGATCAAAAACACTTAAAAACATGCTCTCTGAAAAATAAATACCGGGATGTAAATATCGGTAACATGCGGTAGTACCGCATATCACTTGCGGGCATACTGTTTTTCAAAATATTTTTCCAGAAGTTGAAACAAAACAATGCATGAACCCTAATTCATCATTAAAGCACAAAAATAGTTTCTCAAGCTATTAGCCATAATCCCTCTTTATAGTACGGTGTTTATCCTATAAACTCAATCTTTTCTCCAAACATCGAGACTGGTAAAAACTATAAAATGATCCTTAGTCTATACAATACCTTTATCTTGATACATGTTGATTTTTCATCACATATGCATTTCCAATAGCCTTGTCATCAATCAATCATTGGGACTTAACCTTTAACACATCTTAGCACACATGTTAGTCCCTTAACATAATGTTGACATTAATTACCAAAATCAATTCTGAGGGTCTAGATACTTTCAAAAGGATGAACGTACCTTCCCCTAACTTGCTACATTCTGTTTAAGGCCGAGAGAAAGGAACCGTGTCAGAGCTTGCATGGTGTAAAAGTTCCATCCGGTTACTCCACCAGCATGAAGAAACTTGTTTCTGTGGAAGAATTGAAATTAATTGGTATGAAGTCTCATGATTTTCATGTGCTCATGACACAATGCTTCCTGTTACAATTAGAAGTATTTTACCGAACATGGTTCGAGTGACAATCATGAGGCAGTGTTATTTCTTTAACTCAATTGCTTAGAAAGTCATCGATCTCGAAGGACTAGATGCTTTGTAGGCCGAGGTGGTGACGATTCTATGTCATCTTGAGATGTATTTCCCTCCGTTATTTTTTGATATCATGGTCCATCTCATTGTTCACTTTGTGAAAGAGATAAAGATATGTGGCTATGTGTTCCTACGTCATATGCATCCATTCGAGAGATACATAGGAATTCATAAGTTCTATGTACGAAATCGATCTCAGCCAGAGGGCATCATCATCAAAGGTTAAGCAACTAAACAGGCCATTGAGTTCTGCGTCGACTACATGGCTCAGGTGGAACCAGTAGGTGTGCCTCTATCTCGTCATGAGGGGAGACTGGAGGGTATCAGGACCATCGAAAGGGAAGCAATCAGTCCCGATCTGGATACGTACGCTCAAGTTCATTTCACGTCTTGCAGCACATGACCGAAGTGTCTCCGTACATCGACGAGTACAAAGATATTGTACGCCAACAGAATCTAAGCCGGTTGGAGGTTTGTATCACAAAAGAGCATAATCGTCGGTTCAACGAATGGTTAAAGGTGCCAATTCACTAGGAGGTCATCAAGTGCTGATATGTTGCGATGGTTGGCTGTAACATCCCAGTTTTCAGGGCTTTTTGAAATTTTTTAAAAATAACCATTTGGTTTTGTTAAATTTCTAAAGCTTAACTTGAAATTTTAGAAATTGAAAACAATTTAAATGACTAAATCAAACTTCAATTAATTCAAATTTGGTTTAATTGGGTTTTTTTTGTATTTAAAGTCAAAAAGATTATTTTAAGTGATTTCTTGGATTTTCTGGACTTTATTTACTATTTTCTAAAAGCCTATCCCCTTTTTCTCAATTTCTGTAATTCAAAAATCATTTAAAATCCTATTTCTCTGTTTGTTCCGAATTCCCATCGACCCATTCCTTTCCCCGTGCGCCGACCCACTCCACCCTCTCGGTTTCGACCAGCCCCGCCTGTCAGCCCCCTTCTCACCTTTTTCTTCCTCCCGTCATGCCACGGCCGTCGCAAAAGTCCTCACCCCGACACGTTTTTCCTCCCTCTTTTTCCTCAACGATGTGCGCATTAAATGCCGTCACCTCCATCATGCCCGTTCCCCCTCTTGTCTCCTCCCCTACCTGCCCCCATTCCCTCTCTCACCTGCCGGCCGTGTGCCCATGCCGCGCCGCCGCTCATCCCGCCGCTCCATCTTGTCGCACAGTCCTCCTCCTTCCTCTATAAATGGAGCACCAGGGAGCCCTCGCCCTCCTCTAGCATTCCCCTCAACTCTCCCTCTCTCTCTTGCCCTCGTTTCGCCGTACTTCGAGTTTCGCCGCCGCCGGCTGGAGCTCGTGCCACTGCCTCTAGCTTTGCCGTCAAAGCCTCTCTGTCGACGTTGTCTTCACCTCCGGCTTCACAAGATCATGTTCTACCTGAGGCTCCCCTTGTCTTCGCCTGGGAGTTCACCGGAGCGCTCGCACCGTCTTCGATCGCCATTGTTACCGGCCATCTCGCCGCCACTCTCTTCGTCACCGCCGGCCATCTCGCCACTACTCTCTTCATCACCGTCGGTCACCACCTTCGACTAGGTAGTCGAAATCTTCCGACCAGTCGAACCTCCATCCACTAGGTAGTCAAAATCTTTCGACCAGTCGAACCTTCTTCGAACAGGTAGTCGAAATCTTTCGACCAGTCAAACCTCCTTCCGACCACCTGTAGTCGAACCTCCTTCCGACCACCAGTAGTCAAATCTCCTTCCGAGGACTCGTTCTCCTTCGTTCGCGCTCTGACTCGAGTGATTCAAATTTACAAATTCATCTAAATTCAGTACCTTTCTTTTGGTTCTAGTTTGGTTTTTTTGGATTTTATTTAGAATTGTTTTATTTATTTAGTTCTTTTCGCATGTGTAGATTCCAACGTTTCCAAAGATCTCTTGGACCCGACGATCGAAGCATCTCAACCCTTCAACGAAGGCAAATCGTAGACCTTTGATCATGTCGTACCCAATTTATAAAATTATATTATTTGATATAAACATGCATGGCTAGTTGTATAAAAATAGTTTTGGGGATAGCTAATTACCTAATTGCCAATAAGCCTCCTTGGTTAATTGTGAATGACATGTACCCTTGTACACCATAGGTTGGGTTAATTCTAGTTGGACATATTTTAGTACCAGCTTGGGTATCGCTTATGCTTAGCCATGCTTTAGGTATACGATGGATTCACGATCACATGCTCTTGAATGTTTAAACTTGACTTAACGAAATATAGAATTGTGGTGCAGCCACTATTATTAAAATTTGTTATGCCGTGGTAAGGGTTGTCATTTGGTCAGGTTGAAACAAAAATAATTTCATACTCAGGCGAATGATCGTGCAGTAAAGGGGTGCGGGAAGCACATTTGGGATGAGGACGTTTCGCCTGAGTAGTCACTAAGAACTTAACTTTGTGCGCTATTGATCTGGGCCATACCGTGCAACCACAAGTTAATTTATGGGGTGGACATGGCCAACTAATTAGCAATGCTTTGAGTCGGTTATGTTTGGGTTGATAAGTGGCGCAAGAGGGGGTCAGGACAGCGAATCCTTAGTGAGCAGAACTGAGTCAAAACAAAGCTTTGTAAAAGCCTTACGATAATCACTTAGTCGCACATATCGGAAGTGTGTGAGTGGACAATATAAGATAATTATCTATTGTGGGTCAAACTGTATAACCTCTGCAGAGTGTAAAACTATTCGAATAACCGTGTCCCCGGTTATGGACAATTCCTAGTGATTTCACACGAGGGTAGATTTTATCAAAAATATTGGGTTGGGTTGGACGGATCCGAGTAGTTGGTTTTGGTTGATGGTTGGGAAGTGAACGGGGCGTGTTCACTAGTTGTTTCAAAGAAACTTGATTACTTATGTATTAAACTTTCAAATTGTGCTTTACAATCTACTTACTGTATTTACTATCGATATTGTTTTATACAAAATAGCCATAAAGCTATCCTTGTCAAACCTTGCATGAATACTACTTGCATACAATTCCCTATGACTTGCTGAGTACTTTAAGTACTCATGGTTTTGTGCCATTTGTTGATCAGTCGCCGAGGAAGACCCAGGGAACACCGAGATCTATGAGGAAGACTACTTCGAAGATTATGCGAACTAGGTCGCGTCCTCCACTCGATTGCCTCTGGGCATGTCGGATGGCTACAACAAGATGGTTGGTTTTCGCTGCAAGTGTATCGTTTGTCGTTGAGTCCTGTGTGGCAAACTTTGTAAGACTTGGCCATAAGATCCTTTTGCTACTAAGTAATATTGTTTTTGTCTGCTTTATTAGCTATTTTGTTGTATGGATATGATTTTATCTATGTTGTAACTATATGGACTAGCTACTGATCATGGGACTAGTTCAAAATATACAAAGGGTCCCGGAGTTGCATATCCAGGGTCCCGACATTGGCACAAAGGCCAAAATTTACAATTATGACATGACAAGGATACGATATAAATGGGTACATATTTTATATGACGGCTCAGGATAGGAAGAGCACAGTCTAGAACAGCGGTGTCTGCATAGATGTGTTTCATGAGCAATTCAATACCGTTGGGCCAAACATAATGAAACGTGGGTGCTATGGGTTCGTAGAGGAGATTTAGGAGCTCGAATACGTACTTTTCAAGATCCCCCTGTTTCGATGTCATTGGGTCAAACTTCCATAGGGTGTGAAGGTCGACAAGTATGATGTCACTACTGTGGACCTCGAACGTGTCAGATGCAAGGATGAACCATTCGTATTTGCTAAGCAAGTTGTTTAAGTTTTTTATGTAATGGACCATGCAAATAAGAACCGCCACGTAGTTTTTCATGAAAAAAAGAAGGATTGTCAGAGTTGAGAATATCGTCGATGAGGAAGAGTACAATTAATTTGATGAGTTGCCTCCTTTCGAAGCAGCATCAAGCTTGAGGAATAACCCAGTAAGGAAGCTAGCTATATGCTCATCGATCATCGCGAAGGGCTATTTTTTTAAAGGAAATAGCCAAGTGGGTTGATCCCACACGGTGAAGACCTATTTGGAAATTATTCCATTGTAATTAAGAATTTCGATATGTAATTAAGAAATTATTCCATTGTAATTGATTTAGTAATTAAGAAATTATTCTATCTATGATTGTATCTGTTTTCTTGTTTTAAGAGGGCATGGTTAGCATTTCCTTAGGCTAGCCGAAAAATAGATTATTTTTTAGCTATAGAAGGAACTATCACAGGCGGTTTAGTGGAACAAACTGTCTATGATATGTATCACAGACGGTTCTAAAGTACAACAGTCTGTGATATAGTTGCATATCACAGACGGTTCTAAAGTACAACAGTCTGTGATATAGTTGCATATCACAGACGGTTCTATTATGAAATCGTCTATGATACTTATCACATACTGTTTTTAAAACTGAACTGTCTGTGATACGAGATCATATCACAGACGGTTCTATAATGGAACCGTCTGTGATATCCCTTTATTAGTAGGACCCCGTTAGGGTTTTGTCCCTTACTCCTCACTCACCCGTCTCCCTCCCCAGCGCCCTTAACTCCTCACTCGCCCACCCCTTCCCCTTCTCTCCCAACGCCGACGCCGACACTGCCCCTTCCCCGACCCTGACGCCGACACTGCCCCTTCTCCCCGACCCCAATGCCGCCCTTCTTTCCATCCGTCGGTCCCTGTTGCTCCCCGACGCCACCCTACTACTCCCCGACACCACTCGTCCTTGCTACTTCTGTGCATCCATCTCCCTGACGCTGCCAGTCCTTGCTGCTCCCCGATGCCACCCTGCTACTCCCCATCCTCCACACTTGTAGGTATTTCCTTGTACCTCATGGTTTACTGCTCAGTTATTTGCTAGTACTTGGTGCTTGGTTTTTTGAGACAGCGTCTTTGGACGCACCTTGCCCAGTTCTACTCGGTGGCTTCGATTGCCATCCGTTTCATGAGTTGTTTCTATTTACAAGAGTGCTTTACTTTGCATATATGTGTTGTGCTAGTCTAAATCTGAATTTGGATTAATTCTAGTATTGGGAGAAATTGCATTGTACTGTTGTAGGTTCAGTTTACTGCTCAGTGATAATTTTTGTCATATTGTGAAATTAAATTGATATAAAATCATACTTGAGCTGCTAGGATTGCTTACTGTTGTCAGATTATATCTAATAGCTTGGCTCTGTTGCTTTCTGTTTTCGTGATTGATCTGATCATGTTATTCTCATCCTACTGTTCCTCTGTTAGTCAATTGGCTTTCTCTTGTTAGCCGAGTGGCTCACGTTGCTAAAATTAGTGATCTGTTTAGTCTATCAAGTGATTAATCCTCAATCTGCTGATTGGTTTATGTTTTAAACAAGTGATTCTTGTGCACTATTAATTGTATAATCTTCTGTTGACTGAAAGTAACTTTACTATTTGAGATAATTCTTGATGTAACCAATAGAGTATTAAATTCTGAGCTCATAGTCTGATCCATTGTTATCATTTTTAATTAGTAAAGAATCTTGACAAAAGTATTGAGAAATGCCAAGATTGTGTCTTGTGCAACTCTACATCTGAGAGCAAACTTAAAACATTCTAAATCTGAGCAATATGTTGATTTTGTATGTTTTCATGTCCTATCTTTCAAACATATTCTCATGTTTAATATGTTACCAAGGAGAAATTCTCTATGAAAATACAAACTAAAATTTTAGTCATTAGAATCCTGAAAATTTAGTTCTTTGGGTGTGTATCTTCAGAGATGGCGTCTGCACAGTCTTCGCCGCCATTGCCAAATGCGTCTGGGGCTCGATGGACAGTGCGCCACCGTCGCTGAATGTGTCTAGTGCTCCGAAGAAAGGGGCCACTAAGCGAGATGGCAGAGGAATATCGAAAAGGCCTGAGGGCCAAATGACCATCATGGAGGCCACTAACATTAGGGTCCCCCTCTGCATCCCAAGAAAGTAGCAGCAGCATTCCGGACCACTTGCGGGATACTTGAAAGGAAACGAGTCCCCATCACCACACCAAGCTGGAAGTCTCTGACGGACGTAGAGAGAGACCAGCTGTGGGCTGAAATTTCACACTCGTTCGAGATCCCAGCAGAAGTCCAGGGACGCGTGCAATGGCAGGCATTGCTCGTGATAGGAAAAGTGTGGAAGACATTCAAGAGCATGCTTGTCATGGAGTATGTGAACAAGGATCGAATGCCCTTCACGAAGTATCAATTCATGTCGCGGGGTAGATGGGACACCTTTGTGCGGCAAAGTGTAGCGCACAAGGCTATCTAGACATAAAACACTCACCCCCACAGACTCGGCACTGCTGGGTATGCGGGAAAAAAATCCTGCAATGGACAATGGAGGACGAGGAGGCAATCTAGTGGGAGACCTCCCCGCCATTTGTCGGGATCAAAGACGAGCGCACCCTAAAACGGTTAAGAGCGAGGTCATCAAGCATGTCTTCGGGCGCCATCTCTTTCAAAAACCCGACAGACGAGGGAGTGTCCCAATGTCTGGTAAGATATGTTGAACTACCGAGTTGTTAATAAGTCTATAACTTCGTAGGGTCTAAAATAACATGATGATCTCTTGCAGCAAACATTAAGTATCCAATCTTCCCGAGGCTCCTTTGAAGCAGTCAGAGCGAGGGATATGCTATCCATGGCCCTGGAAAACAAGGAGCACCCGGGTTGCACACGAGGCCTTGGGGTTTACGTACCTTGGAGGCATTGATTGCCACATGACTCTGAGGTGTATAGGAGTCAGAAGAGATCCAAGGCCGAGCGCGAGGAACAGTTGAAAGAGGAGATTCGTGTGGAGATTAGTGCAGAATTTTGAGGACATATAACATCATTGTAGGAACAAATGAATCAAGTCCTCAACCAGTCGAGAGCCGTCCTCGTTATTTTGGGAGCTAGTCCCCCGCAACGTTGGAGTAGCCGGGTGTCCATGCCACTTTGGCTAAGTCCATTTCTATTGAGGCTAGGCAGGGGATAGCATTTCCATACCAGGAAGGGACAACACTGCACAGTGTCCAGCTGGTGTAGGGTTACGCCAAGGTCCAGGTGGACATAGTACATGACAATTTCATGGTTGTTCTGCTAGAGAAGCCCCTGAACGAAGACATCATAATACTAGGGGATACCATGCACACTTTTATCCAGTGGCCCAAGAGAGACATCACCCTTGACCCTACAGTTCTGTGATTTCCACACGACTATGCCTCTCTAACAGAATCCTTGATGACTCCATCTCAACCTCCGTTCAGAAGGCCGTCGTATCGGTTCCCATAGAGAAGACGCCAGAGGAACAAGAAAAGTGTGCCGAGTCATCTTCCAGGAAGACAAATAGCATGCGAGGCACTAAGGCCAAATCGAAGAAGATTAAGGCACCTCACAAGCCCAGGACGTTCTGCCTCGGAAGACCGTTGGTCCTCGACACAACATTACGCCGCCTTGGAATGGGTTGTGTGACTTTGCATGCTTGGTACATGTAGCAGACCAACGATGTAAGGACAAACCGGCCTACTGGATTCACCATCAGCTACACGGAGAACCATTTCCTCCACAAGCCGGGCTACTCCGTTGTTGGCTTCCAAGACTTATTTGAACTGTTCAACCTCGACACCTCACTTATACGATGCTGGACACTGTAAGTGTGTACAATCAAGTTCTACATTCACGCAATACCGATAAATATCATAACTTATTGCTTATGTATAGATACATAATGCAACAAGCCCAGTAATCGCGAGAATCGGTGGGTTTTCTCGACCCACAGTTGATCTCTGAGCAATGTATCAACCAAGACTTATCCTACATCGAGAAATATATAACGAAGTGGTTGCTTGCTCATGGCAACAAGGACTAGATACTGGTGCCCTACAACTAGGGGTAAGTGCTTCACTACTTGCTATACAAATTTCATTTGTATATTATACGTAATACGAACTTAGGTTTAATGACTATAGCGACATACATGAGTAGGTGGTGCTGGATCCTTTTAGTCATTGTACCAAAGTGGAACAAGGTAATATACCTTGATTCCCTAGTCAACAACAACCACGACTTCACCCTTGTGCAAAAAGTACTCGACAGGTATGCTCATTTTCTTTATACGTAACTCTATTGCGTCTTCCTTCGTTTGAAACGGTTGAGGATAACTTTTTGGAATCACGTAGGTCGTTCAACGCCTATGTTGCCAGGGGAGACACACACAAGGAACCAAGCGCCATACTGCAATACAGGATGTGATTTTCGGTACCCACTACAACACAATAATCCTATATCACACTTCGTACCTGGCCTCTCAAACTGACTATACCTATATATGTAATTCTATTTTTGCAGTGCCACCAACAACTACAAGGCAACGTATGTGCATTTTACGTTTGTCGTCATATGCAGGAAATCATGAGTGCTAAGATGAAGGATCTAAAGGTTTGTCAATCTTGAAATAAGTATTTCCTAATTTTATATTTAAATATATATGCTTACTACTTTACTCCTCTTAACGACAAGGTATAACAATCGAATCAAGTACATTCGATCTGGACAAACTCTTGGACGTTCAAGGACGGCTCGCCACCTTCATCAAGGCGGAGATCATTAACTCGAATGGAGAGTTTCACTCCGGCGACACCGATTAATACATGTTCAATTCTAATTCACTTTGAGTTGTAATTCAATTGTAACTCTAGTGACAATACATGAATATTCTTTTGTAATTGATATTGAGTTTTAAATCACTTTGAGTTGCTCTATATTAAATCAATTGCAATTTATCTGTTTTCTGCTTGCTTGTTTTTAGAGGGTATGGCTAACATTTTCTGAGACTAGCCGAAAAAAGAAAAAAATATTTAGGTATAGAATGAACTATCACAGATAGTTTGTGGTATAAACCTTCTATGATAGTGTGACTTCACGGACGATTTATACCACAAACTCTTATCTCTCCACACAAACTTTATATATTCACGCCCTTGCAAGAAAGACTCGTTTATTGTCGTGTACCAGAGGCTGCATGCATGGAAAACCTTGGCGCCTTGCCATGTCAAGCGTCAAGGTCGAAGTAGCAGCAGCCCAACACAGTGCAGTGAGTAGCATAGCAGCAGCACAGGCATTTTCTGCACGAGTTTGATCGAGGACCAGCGACGAATTCCACGTAGACTTTTGTTTTTGATGGATAAGTCTCTGTGTCGGCTTTTTGTGTGTCGGCTTCTTTTTGCTTTTGCTTTTGCTTTAGCATCTTAGACTAGCTTTTGACTAGCATCTAGGACAGCATCTTTGCTTTAGCATCTTAGAGGACATAGAGGACAGAGCATCTAGGACAGAGCATCCTAGACTAGCATATGCTTGGCATATGCTTGGCTGTTTAGCCCTATAAATATGTATCCCCAACCCCTCAGGTTGGCATGGCATTGTGAAGAGAAATATACAAGAAAAATTGCCCCATCTCCAAGTGTCATCCTCTCCATGAGAGTAAGGATCTTGCTATCACCAATAGTAAGAGTCCAGACTAACAAGTGGTATCGAGCTTGTGTATCCACGTAGCCTGAGCATCTCTGCTCATCTCCTTCTCGGTCTCGCAGCAGCCCACCAGAGCGCAGCAGCTCCCGCTGTCCACGCTCACTCCTCTCCGGAGACGGCGTGACTCGTCGAAGCAGCCCTCTCCACGCAACACCTCCCGCAGCGCCATGTCGCAGGCGATCTCTCGCACGATGCCGCCGAGCATGCGGCGTCGGAGACGGCGAGCCGCTTCGCGCAGAGCAAAGACGACCAGCGGCGGCAGAGACGCCGCGGCGCGAAGGGCGTCGAGGCGGCACGCGGAGCCGGCAGCGGCAGGCGAGGTGGAAGCAATGGCGGCGGCAGATGCAGCGTCAGGCGCCGCAGCGAGGTCGAGGTTCTGCGCGGCAAAGAACAAAGCAGCTCCATCTCGCGATGATAGCGCCGACGCGACCTTGAGCTGGCCGAGAGGAGGCGGCGCGAGGGCAGCGGCGCGATGGGCAGCCGCTCATGCCCACGGCGGCGCGCGATCAGACAGCGCAGCCGCGGTGGCGCTCGAGGAGGCGCGCACGGCGGCGCGACGGGTCGACGGAGAGCGCGGCCTTCACAGGCGACGCGGCTCTCTCTCCCCGGTTCGGTACCGTGGTCACCACGAGTACCAGGCTGTCGTCAGGGACGTCGGCCCCGGCGGCGGGTGGCCTACCCTCACCAAGTCCAACTACGTCGAGTGGGCTGCGGTGATGAGGGTAAAGCTCCAGGTGCGGCATATGTGGGATGCAGTCCGGTACGGCGACGTCGACTACAACCAGGATCGACGGGCGCTGGATGCTCTCATCGCTGCAGTCCCGCCCGAGATGCGATTTCGCTACCAACAAGCATCGCTAAGGAGGCTTGGGACGCCATCGCTGCGGCACGCATCGGCAGCGACCGCGCCCGCAAGTCCACACTGCAGGCACTTCGCACGGAGTGGGAGACCCTGGCCTTCAAGCCAGGTGAGGACGTTGATGACTTTGCTCTCCGTCTCAACACTCGCTGCGAAGTTGGTGATTCGGCGACGACACCTACAACGAGGAGAGAGCGCCGAGAAGCTCTTTCATTGCGTCCCGAGAAGTACAAGCGGATGGCTCACTCGATCCGGATCTCGCTGGATCTCTCCACGATGACGATCGAGGAGGCGTTGGGTCGCTGAAGGTGGCGGACGGCGATGAGCCACGGCGTCTCGGGACCCGTCACCATTGGCGGAAGCTCCTCCTCACTCGGGAGCATGGGGTGCCGCCAGGTGATAGGAAGAAGGGAGCCTTCTTCCACGACAGCGGCGCGCGCGTGGCAGCGCGGCAAGCGCGCAAAGACGCCGGGCATGGCGCGAGGACGTGCCGAGGATGATGACCGTGGGGCGCCAGGAGCGCCGCGGGCAAGCACAAGCCAAGACGAGGCGACTCTTGCCACAGCTGCGCAAGCTTGGTCATTGGGCGAGTGTCGGCGATACCACGACGCGGCCAGCCCACGTCGCGCGAGCGGAGGAGGAGCGGCGGCTCGTTCATTGCTCGCGCGAGCATCGAACTACCTCGAGCGGCACCGCCGCAACGGATCTCCTCCACCTTGACGAGCCAAAGCACACGCTTCCCGCCACGGCCCGCAAACGACAAGACTGACGGGTGGTGCCTCGACACCGGCGCTACCCATCACATGACCGGTCGACGGGAGTTCTTCGCCGAGCTTGACTCTAGCGTTCGAGGCTCCGTCAAGTTTGGGGACGCCTCCGGCGTGGAAATCAAGGGCGTCGGCTCCGTCATCTTCACCGCCGTGTCTGGTGAGCACAGTCTACTACATCCCTGATCTGCGGAACTCCATCATCAGCTTGGGACAGCTGGATGAGAACGGCTCGCGTGTCGAGATCGAGCACGGGGTGCTGCGGATTTGGGATCTTCGCCGCCGCCTTCTTGCCAAGGTAACCAGAGGCGCAAATCGCCTCTACATCCTTCACATGCAGGTGGCACAACCCCTCTGTCTCGCTGCTCGTCGGGACGACGAGGCGTGGCAGTGGCACGAGCGCTTTGGGCACCTTCACTTCGAGGCCCTGAAGCGGCTCAGTGCCACGGAGATGGTGCGAGGCCTGCCGTGCCTCGACCATGTGGAGCAGTTCTGCGACGTCTGTGTGTTGACGAAGCAGAGGCGACTCCCCTTTCCCCAGCAGGCGAGTTTCCGAGCCAAGGAGAGGCTCGAGCTCGTGCACGGGGACTTGTGTGGCCCGGTGACACCAGCCACACCGGGAGGACGACGCTACTTCCTGCTGCTCATCGACGACCTCTCCCGCTACATGTGGGTGATGGTCCTCAGAAGAAGGAGAGGCTGCGGGCGCCATCAGCGCACGCAGTCGCCACGAGGCGAGTGCGGTCGTAAGCGTGGTGCTTGGCAGACAACGGCGGCGAGTCCACGGCGGTGAATTCACGTCGATCTTACCGATGAGGCGATCAGCGCCACTACTCCGCTACCGCATGACCCGCAGCGAAGCGGCGTCGCCGAGCGGCGCAACGGGCGATTGTGGGGATGGCTCGGGCTCTCCTCAGCGAGAGGAGATGCCGGCCGTCTTCTGGGGAGAGGCGGTGGTGACGGCCGTCTACATCCTCAACCGCTCGCCTACCAAGGCGCTCGACGGCGGACGCCGTACGAGGCTTGGCATGGGCGCAAGCCGGTGGTCTCCCACTTGCGGGTCTTCGGCTCCCTTGCGTTCGCCAAGGAGCTTGGCCACATCGGCAAGCTCGACGACAGGAGCACTCCGGGAGTGTTCATCGGCTACGCGGAGGGCTCGAAGGCCTACCGCATCCTCGACCCTATCACTGGCAGCGCCCGCATCTCGCGTGGACGTTGTGTTCGACGGCGGGCGAGGGCGACGGGACAAGGCGGTGGGCGACGGTTCGACCGACTCGTGGACCGTTGTCGACCACGCCCACTTCGAGAGCCGGGAGCTAGCGGCTCGCCTTCACCGAGCTCGCCCACCCGACACCTCGCCGCCACCACCTCCGGCGAGTGCTCCACCACTTTCAAGACCGACTCACCACTCTCCCGCACCGGCGCCACACCACCGGATCGGCCCAACGGCCGGTCCACGATGAGCGGCGCGACGGTGGAGTTCGCATCTCGCTGTCCCACGACGAGGACCGCGTCGACGCCTACCACGACGGCGAGCCTCGCGCTACCGTACCATGGACAACATCCTCGGCGAGCCGCCGTCCTCGGATGGCGCAGACGACTCGAGGCGGAGCTGCACTTGGCGTGGCGACGACGGCGAGCCCGCTCCTTCGGCCGAGGCGGAGGAGACGCGGCGTGGCGGTCGCGATGAAGCGAGAGATGGACGCCGCCGAGCGAAACGAGCGTGGAGCCGGCGAATCTTCCCGCCGGCCACCGCGATCACCCTTAAGTGGGTGTTCGCCGCGGGATGAAGCCGCGCCATCGTCAAGCACAAGGCTCGCTTGGTGGCGAGGATTCATGCGGCAGAGGGGGTCGACCGACGACGCCCGCACCGTCGCCGCGCGCATGGAGTCCGCTCGCCTTCTCCTCGCACTTGCAGCCCGGGAGGGTTGGCGCGCCCATCACATGGACGCCAAGTCCGCCTTCCTCAACGGCGACTTGAAGGAGGAGGTCTACGCTCGTCACCGCCGGATTCGCCATCCCGGCAGGAGTGGCAGGTCCTCCGCTGCGCAAGGCCCTCACGGCTTGCGGCAGCACCACGAGCTTGGAACGCTAAGCCGACTCCACCCTTACGCAAATGGGGTTCCAGCAGAGCGCACGCAGGTCCGCGGTTCACCGGCGGGCAGGGCGACAACGCCTGGCGGTGGGCGCCACGCCGACGACTTGTGATCACCGCTCCAAGGAGGCCGAGGTCGAGGCGTTCAAGGCGGAGATGAAGACCGCCTTCCAGATGAGCGACTTGGGGCTCCTCTCCTTCTACACTGGGGATCGAGGTCCACCAGGACAGCTCCGCATCTCTTCGCCGATCGCCACGCCAAGCGCATCGTGGAGTGGCGGTCTCACCGATCGCAACCTGTGCCCCACACTCCTATGGAGGAGAGGTCAAGCCGAAGTCGTGAGTGTACGGCGGAGGAAGTGGACGCGACGCAGTACCGGCGCATTATGGGCAGCCTTCGCTACCTTGTCCACACGCGTCCGGATTTGGCGTTCGCCGTCGGCTACGTTAGTCGGTTCATGCAGCGACCGACGACGGAGCATCAGCAGGCCATGAAGAGGATCCTCCGCTACGTTGCGGGCACCTCCGACTACGGCTTGCACTACCCAAGGTGCCCCGGCGCGGCGCACTTCATCGGGTACAGCGACAGCGACCACGCCGGCGACATCGACACGAGCAAGAGCACCAGCGGGACGCTGTTCTTCCTCGGCAAGTGTCCGATCAGCTGGCAGTCGGTCAAGCAGCAGGTAGTGGCTCTGTCTAGCTGCGAAGCAGAGTACATTGCAGCCACTACCGCTTCTACTCAGGCTCTGTGGCTGGCACGGCTGCTTGGCGATCTCCTTGGCAGAGACGCGGAGGCAGTGGAGCTCGGGGTGGGTGACAAGTCCGCCTTGGCCTTGGCGAAGAACCCTGGTTTCCATGAGCGCAGCAAGCACATCCGGGTAAAGTATCACTTCATCAGAAGCTGCCTGGATGAAGGGAGTGTCCGGGCCAACTACATCAACACCCAAGACCAGCTCGCCGACTTCCTGACCAAGTCTCTTGGGCGGATCAAGTTCCAGGAGTTTCGCGCCAGGATCGGGATGGCTCAGATTCCTCACAAGGAGACACACAAGACTTAGGGGGAGATTGATGGATAAGTCTCTGTGTCGGCTTTTTGTGTCGCGGCTTTTTGCTTTTTGCTTTTGCTTTAGCATCTTAGACTAGCTTTTGACTAGCATCTAGGACAGCATCTTGCTTTAGCATCTTAGAGGACATAGAGGACAGAGCATCAGGACAGAAAGATTCTAGACTAGCATATGCTTGGCATATGCTCGGCATATGCTTGACATATGCTTGGCTGTTTAGCCCTATAATATGTATCCCAACCCTCGGGTTGGCATGGCATGTGAAGAGAAATATACAAGAAAAATTGCCCCATCTCCAAGTGTCATCCTCTCCATGAGAGTAAGGATCTTGCTATCACCAATAGTAAAAGTCCAGCGACTAACAGTTTTGTCGACGATCGAGAATGTGCTTCTTTGGCACTGAGAGTCCACGACGTACTCACTCTCTGACCGTGTCGAACAAGCATTTGACTGGAAGGAAACGAGCACCACACGACCGGCATCAGTGCACCACAACGATTATTTCAGCCGTCGCATCTCCAGCACTACCGCAGTCCGCTGTCCGCAGTTTTGCTGAACTTGGAAGTAGTACGGCATGTGTGACCACTGAAAAAGCCCAGTGGAGCAATCAATCTTCTTCTGGCCATGGCGCGCACGAAGCCTTGCATCAAAACCAGACGAGTGGAGCGGCTCAATCACTCGCCACTTTCACCAGTCTGCCGTCAGTTACTCCTGCCATCGCAATATCGCAATTCAAACCTGTGCACTTCAGAAGTAGGTGAAGTTAAACGCTAGCTTCGGCCATCTCAAGCTCAGCGAGATAGCCCATCCCCGCGCGTTATTATCACCAGAGAGGAAGAAAATTCAGAGGATGAGAGACGAATCGGAGCTGATTCAATCTAGCCAGTCAGCATCGAAATGTCCATTCACTGTTCAATCATTCTAGCCAGTGAGCTATCTATCTGTACCTCAAGTTCAGAGGCGTAGCTGGCCTCGGATCTCATATAAAAATATTTAAAAAATCAATAAAATACGACTTTAAACTGAAAACAACGGTCAATACTCGTGGCCAGCTCTGCCCCTGCTCAAGTTCGAATCTAATGCGCCCTTGTCTGGCAGTCGCGGAGCGGGGGGAGGACTGGAAGGGCCATGCAAGACCGGGAAGCTAGCCAAGCCAAAGAGTGATCGACAGCGCGGCCGATTACCGTGTAGTACTGTACCATTACTAGCTAGTCAATTGCTTCTTCGGCTTGAAACCTGGCCATGACTATGGACAAGCGCAGGTCGAGGAGGGAGCGCCGCACGCCGTACGGCGGGGGAATGAGGTCCCAGCCCATACGACAGTTCAGGCCGCTAAGCCCTCCCTTGGCGAAGATTTGGATCGCTAGGCGGAACTGGCCCGTGCGAAGCTTCCGGGCCGTTCGCACGTGTCTGCTAACTCTCCAGGCAAAAAAATAAGGGAAATTTTCTAATATACCACTGCTCGTTTCATTGATCCAAATCTACCACTTGCTAGTGTTTTTTCTCCAAAACCACACACTATGCAGTGGTATTTCTCTAAAAAAAACTTTTCAGTGGCACATTCGTGAGACATCACCTTTGCAGTGGCATATATCAATTAAATCCAAAAAATAAATATGGAGATTTTATTTGTAAAAAACAAAATTGCGGATTTTGTTCTCTAAAAAAATCAACAAAAACAAATATGGGGAAGCTTTGAGGAAGTGAAAATTCATCATAAGAATTGAAGAATGGATATATCATATATATTCTAAGGTAAACAAGTTGTATGGATGTTCTGGTTAATGCCAACTCTTTCATGGTTGAAAGGATACTAGTACCTTTGGCGCGTGTTGGCGCGCTCATGACTGGAGGCAAGCGTAGCGCGCACAAGGACCGAGGAAGGCAGGTCACGTGGAGGAGGCGAAGCATCGGGAAGGCAAGCGCATCCGAGGCGATCGGACGAGCCAGCTAAAGCGGCGCTCGATCTCACGGCGAATAAGCAGAGCGAAGCAGGCAGTGCGCGGGCGAGCGGCTCGCAAAAAAAATCGGACGGCAGGGAAGGGAAGGCGCGCGGAATCCAGCGGGTGGAAAAATTGGGACGACGTGGCGTAGCTGAGCTCGCCCCAAAGCTCCCACGAATTAACCGGTAGGATACTAGTTTTTTTTGTAAGGGTTAAGTGATAACTGATTACACTTGTTTATATGATCTAAGTTTCACCTAACGTTTCACTTTTACCTCATTTGATCACGTCTATTGTTTGATTAACTAAAAGATATTGCACATTTGAATGTGACGATAGCATGGTTTTGTCTACTTGATTTTCATGGTTGCTGACGTAAGCTCTCTGGATCGTTTTCTCTAAAATCCCTACTCATCTGTATGGATGAACCGGAATTTTAGTTTAAATTCTCGGTCAATCTACATAGATCTTAGTTCGGAATAAGTTTCTCTAACAAGCCCTAAAAGAAAAGTCGAATTGTCTGAACCAAAGGAACACACCCCTGTTTCCTTAAAAACCAGGCTCGGGGTTGACTATTTAGCTGCGCTACGTGCGAATGAAAATAGGAAATCCTATGAAACTGACAAGTCTGCCTCAATGTTTCATCGTCATAAAAGGGCAGGCAAAATCCTTTACATGCATTGCAGCCTTGGATATGAATGACAGTCACAGCTAGCTTGCTCGGTTTTCTTATTCCTCGTATATACAGTGATGCTAGCTTATTCTCAATGTCAACTCTTCAGTCTTTATTGCCCCTCCGTCAAGTGAAGTTAATTTGCTCCTCCTTAGTCCAAAGAGCAAGAAGTGGGGAAAAACAAAGAAATTTCAGACACTTTTTCAGAGTAAGAAATTCAGACAGTTGATACATCGATTCTTCAGATGGACCTTGTCGGTGGTGCTCCGCATATTGCACATAGCTGTTTTTTTTTTGTCTGTGTGTGTGTTTTGATATTGTATAAAGTTGCTGAGTGAACTTGACATGTGGTACCAATTAAATCTTAGGCAAAATTGGCTAGTAGAAACGGTACTTGGTTGGTATTTGCAGAAACACACCTTAAAATCGATAATTTGTTTATAGACACTACAAAATTATGGCCATTTATTTGAGCACATTGGATCGATAAAAATATTATTATTTTGAAATTTAGGAGAGAGAAAGGTGTTAAAAATATGAGCATTTTTCGAATTACTTTAATCCAAAAATATACTATATAAATCATGAAAATTACTCTAGCCATTTTCACAAAACAGGTAAACAAGAACACTATAGGCATAAGGACAGAAACTAGCATACATATCTTAGTGTTCAAGGCAACAACAGATAATAAAGCTAACCAAGCAACAAGTGCGAGAAAGTCATACCCAGATCCAGTGGAAAGAGCAACAGTAGGAGTCTTGGTGAGGTCGTCGTTCATCATGGCTTAGTGAACGTCGTGGTAGTATTCGTGCAGTTGATGTAAACGTAGCAGATAATCAGATGAAGAAGAAGCAGCGAGCAGTCGCGCGAACACTCCCCAAAACCTTATTCGTCCTCGCCCGTGCAAGCCTTCAAGGACGAGGGTTCCGGAGGCCTGCTTTCCCGGTGCGGCCGTACATGCGCCTCGCCGGGATAGATACCGCCAGAGACAGCAACAAAACAATAGATGTCTATCTTAGTATTTCGTGAAACGGAGAGGAGAAGAACTAGTACTCTCTTCTTTAGAAAAACTGCCAAAAATAAAGAAGCCAGAGGCTTTTAATTTGCCAAGAAAACGGTTGCCATTGATTGCCATCAACCAGTGTTAACCGCAGCCATTACTCACTAGTAACTGAATTGTTACTGTCAGCTGTTCGTTAATGCCATTTACTACGAGTCAGTGCGTTTTGATTTTCGAATAGATAAAGAAAAATGCGTCCGCACCTGACACGCCTACGCACGCGCGCACACACACACCGCACTGCACCGCATGGCACGGCTCGGCTCGGCGAGGCGAGGTGAGCGAGCGCGCGCGCACGTATATTGGCTCTCTCCAATTCCACAAGGGGGCTACCACGTTCCACCTTTTAAAATGGTGTAACTTTCCTTCAACTCTTCATGTTGGACTAAACAGTATTAGCACGTGCAAATAGGTCTTTGGAGTTTCTAGAAATTAATTAGAATTAAAATTAGGCCTAGCCCGTATTAATTCCAACAATACCCCACCAGATCCTAAGGGCACATGTCAAATACCTTGTTCCACAGTATTGTTTTGATATACCAGTGTTTCGATGGAGACCGGTTAAGGTTGAACATCCACCTAGAACAGAAACTACACTTATCCACAACTACACAATGGACTAAACTTTGAATTGGCAGTTTTGTATGAATGAGTTTCACTTAAGTCCTTAACTGATACTAGACTGTCAGGTATCCCCGCGGGTTGGAGCATATAAGTTATACTCCTGACCTATTCATGAGCTTCCTAGATATTACTCTATCTCATAGACTGTGACTAGTAGTCGGACTCATATAGGTGTGTTCTTTCAAGACTGCTTTGTAGGACAGCATCTTTGCTTAAACAAGACACAGAACATATTAAGATAAAAATTAACCTGCTATACAGATTTAGAAGAGAATTGTATCTTCAATGGAGTGGGTCTATAAAGGTACTCTCCTTCCAGTTAACCAATAGATTGTTTCGCCAATCCTTCTTCACAGGATCTCCGATCACATAGGATGGGTTACCACTATGATATAACTCACATGGGTCTCAAACCCATCTCCCCTCGATGCATTGTCTATCACATTCCGTGATAAACCATTTGTGAAGAGATCTGCTAGATTCTTAGCTATTTGGATATAATCCAAAGCTATTACTCCGGAGTTTCTTATTTTTCTGACAGACTTCAGTCTTCTCTTCACATATCTTGATGCATTCATATTATCCTGAGAACTGTTCACTTTGACGATCATAGTCTGATTGTCACAGTTCATCAGAATAGCTGGTACCAGTTTTTCAACCACCGGCAAATCCATCAAGAGCTCACGAAGCCATTCGGCTTCAATAGTGGCAGTATCTAATGCTGTGAGTTTTGCTTCCATTGTTGACCTCGTTAAGATGGTCTGCTTGCAAGACTTCCATGAAACAGCGTCACCTCCAAGTATGAAAATATATCTACTTGTGGCCTTAATCTCATCAGCATCAGATCTCCAATTTGAATCGCTATAACCCTCCAGTACCCAGGGGTACCCGGTATAGTGAATGCCATAGCTCATAGTACCCTTTAGATAGCGCATTACCCTCCCAAGAGTATGCCAATGATCATCTCCCGGATTGGAAACAAAATGGCTTAGTTTGCTCACAGCAAATGAGATGTCAGGCCTGATACCGCTAGCTAAATACATGAGTGAACCAATTATCTGAGAATATCTCAATTGGTCTCTGGCTATTCTCCGATTCTTCCTAAGCAACACGCTAGGATCATAAGGTGTTGGAGAAGATTTGCAATCGCTATAACCAAATCGACTCAGAACCTTTTCCACATAATAGGATTGCAACAATGTAATCCCACCATCATCACCTCTCAATAGCTTGATGTTCAAGATAACATCAGCTACTCTCAGATCTTTCATCTCAAAATTTTGAGACAAGAAATCCTTGACTTCCTTAATCACATTAAGGTTGGTCCCAAATATCAGTATGTCATCAACATACATACATAGAATGACTCCCTCGCCCCCACCATGGCGATAATACACATATCTGTCGGCTTCATTCACAATAAAGCCTGCAGATGTTAAAGTTATGTCAAACTTTTCATGCCACTACTTAGGTGCTTGTTTAAGACCATACAAAGATTTTAACAACTTGCACACATTTCGTTATTGACCATCTACTACAAATCCATGTAGTTGTTCCATGTAAATTTTCTCGTCCAACTCTCCATTAAGGAAAGTTGTCTTAACGTCCATCTGATGAACGAGAAGACCGTGTGAGGCAGCTAGAGATAGTAGTACTCGAATAGTAGTCAATATAGTCATAGGTGAATAAGTATCAAAGAAATCTTCGCCTTCCTTTTGGGTATAACCCTGGCCACAAGCTGTGCATTGTACTTCTCAATAATATCATTAGGCCTAAGCTTCTTTTTGAACACCCACTTACATCCTACAGGTTTACAACCATAAGGACGCTCAGTGATCTCCCAAGTTCCATTAGACATAATGGAATCCATTTCACTACGGGTTGTTTCTTTCCAGTATTCCGCATCTAAAGAAGCATATGCTTCAGAAATGGTACTTGGAGTATCATCCATAAGGTACACAATGAAATCAGGACCAAAAGACTTTGCAGTCCTTTGTCTTTTACTCTTCCTCAGAGTTTCATTGCCTTCCTCCTCACGAATTTTCTTAGGGATTTGCTCAAAATATTCCATTGGAATGGTAGGTTCAGGAGTTGTATCAGGCTCCTAACTCGATGAACTAGGCATATCTTTCATCGAAAAAATATCCTTAAAGAATGTGTCATCTCTGGACTCCATAATTTTACCGACATGCACATCGGTACTCCAGATTTCACCACTATATCCAACGCTATGGTGAGCATAGCCTAGAAAGACGTAATCTACGGTTTTTGGTCCAAGCTTACGCTTTTTGGAAATTGGCACATTGACTTTCGCCAAACAACCTCAAGTGCGCAAATATGAAAGTAATAGTCTTTTCTTCTCCCATTGTTCATATGGGGTTATCTCTTTATTCTTTGTGAGAATCCTGTTTAGGACATGACATAAAGTCAATATAGCCTCCCCCCACCATGCTTTGGAAAGACCCGTTGTGTCTAACATGGCATTAACCAAATCAGTTAGAGTACGGTTCTTTCTTTCAGCAACCCCGTTTGACTGGGGTGAATAGGGAGGCGTCCTCTCATGGATTATACCATGTTCCTCACAAAATAAATTGAACTCATTAGAATAGTACTCGTCGCCACGATCAAACCTAACTCTTTTGATTTTCCTTTCATGCTGGTTCTCAGCTTCTGCCTTATAGGTTTTAAAATAGTAAGAGCTTTATCTTTAGTTTTCAAAACATACACATAGAAGAATCTAGTGGAGTCATCAATCGAAGTCATGAAATATCTCTTACCACCTTTTATCAACACACCATTCATCTCACACAGATCTGAATGTATGAGTTATAATGGTGCCAAATTTCTTACCTCTGCGGCCTTATGAGGCTTACGAGGCTGCTTTGATTGCATACAAACTTGACACTTAGAACCTTTGGCAAGGATGAATTTCGGGATTAACTCTAAACTAGCTAACCGCGTCATGCAACCAAAATTTATGTGACAAAGTCGTGAATGCTAAATAGTAGTCTCATTACCACTGCAAACATGGTTCACAACATTATTACACAAATCTGAAAGAGATAGGCGGAACAAACCTCCGCACACATAGCCTTTACCAACAAATTGTCTACACTTAAACACTACAAATTTATTGGACTCAAATACCAGTCTAAAGCCATCTCTGCATAGAAGAGATCCGCTTATGAGATTCTTATTGATAGATGGCACATGATGCACATTCTTCAGTTGCACGATCTTCCCCGAAGTAAACTTCAGATCGACCGTGCCAACACCATGAACAGTGGCATGTGACCTGTTCCCCATTAGAACGGTTGAATCCCGTGTGACCTGGTAAGAATAGAACAATGAAATATCAACACACACACATGTATATTAGCACATGTGTCTAGCCACCAATCGATAGATTGACATACGGAAAGAACAGTAGGTAAATTACCATACCCGGTGTTCTCGTCTCAGTAGTACCAACAAAAACATTAGTAGATTTGGAATTCTGCCCTTGCTATTTCTTCCCACCCTTGCATTGGCTGCAATCCTTAGCCCAATGACCAGGTTCGCCACACACAAAGCAAATGTCATCCTTTGTGTTCTTCTTCTTCTTCTTCTTCTTCTTGAAGCTAGTTGTTTGTGCAGTCTTATTTTTGCCTTTGAATTTTTAGCTTGGTCATTCTTCTTCTGTACCACATTAGCACTAGAATGTCACTCATTACCTCTAGTATGTGTATCTTTTGCCCTCACCTTCTCTTCAACATCAAGAGACCCAATGAGATTTTCAACAGAAAACTATTGTCTCTTGTGTTTCAGAGAAGTAGCAAAATTTCTCCAGGAAGGAGGAAGCTTGGCAATAATGCTTCCTGCGACAAACTTGTCCGGTAATACGCACTTGAAGTGCTCAAGTTCTATGACCATGGATTGTATCTTAACTACAGAACGGTCATCAACCATTCTATAGTCATGGTATTGCTCCATGAGATACAATTCACTGCCTGCATCCGAAAACCTAAACTTGGTCTCGAGTGTATCCCACATCTCTTTTCCAGTTTTAATCACCATGTATGTATCAACTAACTTCTCACCAAGAATGCTAACCATGGCACCTTTAAAGAGATTATCAGCAGACTCGAATGATTATTCCTGTTCAGGAGTAAATGTTCCTTCAGGCTTGCCCTTTGCCACATGAAAAACTTTTATGGCAGTTAGCCAAAGCACCATCTTAGTGTGCCACCTCTTGTAATTCGCACCATCAAACTCAGAGGGTTTGAGCGCAACAGCAAAGCCAGTTGACGAAAAATGCCTAAAATAAGGTTTTTGGATTGTTAAAAATATGATTATTTTTTGAATTACTTTAATCCAGAAATATACTAGATAAATCATATAAATTACTCTAGCCATTTTCACAAAGCAGGTAAACAAGAACACTATAGGCATATGAATTTCTATAAGGATAGAAACTAACATACCTATCTCAGTGTTCAAGGCAACAACAGATAATAAAACTAACCAAGCAACAAGTGCGAGAAAGCCATACCCAGATCCAGTAGAAGGAGCAGCAGCAGCAGGAGTCTTAGTGAGGTCGTCGTTCGTCATGGCGTAGTGGACGTCGTGGTAGTAGTCGTGTAGTTGATGTAAACGT